>JAEQBH010005360.1:0-340035 GCA_016808115.1 Tetrastigma voinierianum
CAAAGAGACTAAGTGACAGTGTTTCTGACACACAATATTGGCGTTATGATGTCTCCCAAAACGGCGAAACATGGAGCTAAGGTGGTGATAACTGTTTAAATTTATTGTCTTCTGGAGTCTGCATCCGTGGGGAAAAAATGCAGCTTTCTGCATGACACAGAAGCAAAGGAATACATGAGGGGTTGTTTGATTTTTATTAATAAGGGCCGATCATGAAAGATTAGTGCAGCTTTCAGCTTGCAGCTTGCAGGATGAAGGTGAGGTTTTGTCAGCGGAGGTCTGGATCTGAAAATGCTAAGTCTAGCAGGTTGGTTTTCATCGATGTACTCAATTTCAGCAGATTTGATAATTATTATAATTCTTAGATAAGTGATGGAGTTTTCAAATTTTAATCAGCTTATTTTCCTAATTAATCTTTTTCCTTTGTATTTAATTCCATTGCTTGGTACTAATGATTCTTCTTACACAAATAAGTTCAGGTCAAAAACTGCTGGTTCTGTTTGTCAGCCCTGGTGGAATCACGTAGTCCTAACATGTCTCTCTTTCTTTTGTTACACTACTGCCCAGCATATTGGGAGAAAGTTACTACTGCGCACTAGCAAAAGGTCCACTTGTTGAGGACCAAGTGCTGATTACCTGTTGAACATTCACCTAATACCCTTTCTTTGCCCTTGGGAGGCGAGGCCCAGGCTCGTTAGGTTTCAGAAGAGCTTGAAGATGTATTTCAAGACACAAGTGAAGGAGGTTGTTTTCTGTGAGTGGATATTCAAACGTGGCACTCATGCTAATATTCAGGTAAAAGAAATTTGCTTTTTGTGCCTTCTACAGATGTTTAATGAATTGATGACAACATTTTGTCTAAAATTTGTTGAGTTGCTTGCAAGTTGATATAGTTACTACCACCCCCAACCCCCATTCTTTTCCCTTGCTTTTTTTTTTTTTTTAATTAGTAAGAAAGATGAATATATTCAAGAGGAGAGCCGTCAATGTGGTGACTCAAAGAGAGTATGGTTCCACTAACATGTCTCATTCATATGAATGCATAAATTTTTAATTTATTTATTTTTGATTATTAAAGAAACAGTCTCTTCCAAGAAGAGCCTTAAAGTGGCGACTCAAAAAAGATAATGTTTGATAAGTAAAAAACTTTAAATGAATTGGAGATTTTTGGAAAACTCAAGAACCTTGTTAACCATGAATATTTAGTATATTGATGTAGGATGTTGTGACATCGGTTTTCATCAATTTAATATGAAATCCTTGGACTTATTTTTTTTAATAATATTATTATTGGGTAAATAATAGGCAAAGGAGCTTTTCACTTTGCTATGTTGGTTTGTGAGAATCTCTTTTTACTTCTTTGCGACTTTTCACAGCCTTACAGTAGGCTGAATGCTTATTTTGACAATCTATTCTTTTTTTTTGCGATTTGTTCCTATTCCATTGTCTCGGGCTTCTTTGTGAAACAAATATTTGTTTTATTCTTTGAAAAGATGGGGTTTCAATTTGTAACGAGAAGAAGTAAGTTTAGTTTCCCAATGGGCCTCCTATCTCCACTAGTGATCTGTTTTTGTCTTGGCGCCTCGGGATCATTATCATCCATGATATTATATCTTACATTCAAAATTTAACTGTTATAATCTTCACTCTCTGATATCTATATGCCCGGGGATTTAGGTGTCAAACAACTAGAGGCGGTTGAAGCCACGCATATGGCCTATGCTGGCGCCCCGAGGCAGGGGTCCGTTGACTACCATGGCCCATGGAACAGAGTCAGGTCGGGTTGCAGAAGCCACTTTAGAAAATCAGTGGAGTCTCCTTTGTACGGGGCTCTAGCTTGATCTTACTGCGTATACACAGCCACAAGCAGTCACGATATAGGCAATATATATCAATATGGCCACTTGGGCCATCAACGATCTCAGCGTCACATCAAGACTAGATCAACTATATACGATAGTTGCAAAGTTAATATGTTTTTACTCTTATCTGATACATACATTAAATTAAATTCAATACATGTATACGTCAGCCATGACAGAACAATACATCCTGACATAGGAATGACAGGTCTCGCCCTTGTATTCACTGAACACGTAAAAGGGGATCCTTTGCAGGGGGTGAGAAATTACAAAGCTCGATGGGAGAATGTCATACTAAAGTGGGTTCTTCTTATTAAGTGCGGTCTGATATTTCCAAATTAAACACACATTAGTGAATGCATGATCCTGCTTGAGATGTCTGTGATAACTGGATAAAGTCACTTTCCATGAAATTTCTTCTCCTCGCCTAGGCATGTATGAAATTATTATTTTATTAGTGTGGACAACCCTCCGATGTATATATCAGTTGGGGCGCTCAGGCGATTGATATATAAATTGTTTGTGGACTACCCTCCCAGATGAATATCAATTGGGTAGCTCAGGCGATTGATATTTAAATTGTTGTGGAATTCTTACTTAGATGAATATCAATTGGAAGCTCAGACGATTGATATTTTAAGTTTGTGGACTACCCTCCCGGAGTAATTAATATTTTAGACACCCTCGAACCATCTCCTGCAGACTTATTTAAGTACGCTCGGCTCACTGTAATCCTAGGAGTGATCCGGTGCGTATGGAATGCGTCTTATCTTGGGTTCAATCTGATCCCAATCGCATGCAAATATATAAACATGAATATACTCGCATAATTAAAATCACACAATCATGTTATGTAATTTCGTTTCAAACGTGAAAATTAGCTCGCTTGGTGTGGTCGGAAATCTGAGTAATTTAATTTAAATCACTCGACCTAACACATATTTTCACAAAAATATATTTGTAAAACACTATTTCGGGAATAGTGAAACCCTCGGTTACTATTCGAAAAATCTAAATCAGCAGTTCGCACTTATGAACGTAATCCACGGCCATTCGGAGCCCGATACATAAAACAGCGAATTCGATACACAAATCAACACAACCTTCACCCAAACAGCCCATACGAGGTTATGGAGGTCATGGCATCGAAATTCTAAAACAATTCCACAATTTCGGTCCCGAGTTTTGGGACCCCGTCTATCTGACCCATTTAAATGCATACAATCAACACACAATTTATTCAATAAATTATCACCAAAGAACCCATAACAGTCCGTAGCAGCCCCTCCCGACCACTGATTTCACAAATGGGTTTCAATAATTTCAAACAATTCGGTCTCATGTTTTTGGGACGTCGAAGCTGACTTTCAGCGACTCAAGCCACAATAAAGCGTGAAACGCCCAAAATGGGAATAAAAACCCAAGTAGGGAAAATCCTGCCTCTTGGAGTTTGTCGTCACTCGCGAATCAGGTCCGCAGCGTAGCACTGCTCGCGTCGGCGTTTTCCCTTCCTGGCTCCGTGAAATCGGCGGTCCGATCGCGTGTATTTCTAGGAAAGTCGGAGACTCGTCTCTAGAAATGAAAGGAAAGCTGCATCAAAATAATGCCCTTCACGTTTTGGTCTTTGCTTTGGTTGGAGAAGAGAGCCAGTATTAGTTATTTCGTGCTTTAGTGACTTAAAATCGAATTAATAATACCCATTATGTCCCTCTTTCCAGTTGATATTGACATTTATCACCGGCCGTCCATTTTCATCATTTTCTCATACGAACTACGATGCGTGAGTACATGTTATATGTGACTTTACGTCACATCGAAACCGTTTTCGGCGATCGCCGGCGTGTCATTTCCATTTGTCTCAGAAAATTATGAAATTTTACGTGTTAAGCCCAGATTTCGAGGCGATTCAGCGGTCTGATCCAGTTTTATTAAGTAGAGATCTGAAGGTGAATACAGTTTTTAAATTCTGATTTTGTAATCAAAGTGCGATTTTGCCCTCATTCTGAATTGGAATTTCTCAGTGCTACGTTCCTCGGCCAAAGGAATTTCGATCCGAAGTCGGGACTATCATAATCACGCACATGCATATGCAACGCGCTCTATCGTCATGTAAAAGTAGTCATTTAAACCTTAAGCGGCCCAAGCTCACGTGCGCCGTGCAAGCCGGAAAGGGATAGGTGGCCAGCGTTGTGTCGCCGTGACGGCGTTGGCTCTCGGCGTCGCCGGTCACGCCATAGCACTCTCACTGGCCTCCGCAGTCTTTGGCGTCATGGCTTTTTGATGCTTGGTATCAAAATGCTGCTTGGTCCCTCCTCGAGTCCCATTAGTGTCGACCTCAGCACAATCCCCAATCCACCACATGAGGCTGGATGCAGGTATATTTAGGAGCATGGAGCGTGAAATACCTCGTGGACTAACATCTTTGGCGTGCTTGTGCCGATGCTGTGACCGGTGTACATCCTCTCGAGTATCTCGAAGGGCGATAAACCTCGGCGATAGCTTCCGCTTAGGGCGACCTCCTCTTAGGATTCACGCTGGGGAAGCGTGATCACTAACCTCGAGACTCTAAGGGTCGGCGTCTCACATTAGCATAAATATTACATCGATTGTGACGCCGAATCGGGGTGTCAGTTGACTACCGTCGACACAACGAATTCTATATGTCTCGTATTGCGAGACACACACATGAGTAAAATAGCCACATAGGGCCGCCACATCCATACTCATAAAACAAATATCTCCGCTCTGTCTCATAGTTTTAAATGCTTTATTCTACAAGAGCTTTATAATGTTACAAAATATTTACTTAAAGCCACATTTAAACTCTTCTCGAAAACTACCTCTCTTTGTCTTGAGTCTCACGGATAGATCCACTTGTACACGAAAGGGGTCCTGACAGGGTGAAATAGCTTGGAGTAGAAAATTCTCCTACAAGATTTACTCCCTTTCGGAAATGCATATGCGATGACATATATAAACAATCGATGCGTTATCTGATTATTACATGTAAAATATCATAGCATGCATGAGATGCAACCTCATGCTCATGACCCAGAATCCCCAGCAGAGCTCCCTCACACTTGGAATGCCGAGCGTGACTAAACTGTCATACGCCATGACTAAACCATTGGACACCCTCCAATTTTATTTATCAAAACCTGATTTTGATTCTTTTGGCCCTATTTTGTAGGCGTAGTTTGGGGTTTCAGCGTGGGTTGCGCACGCCTTTTTCAACATTTTCACGAGACTTGCGTAAATCGATAATTCGTATCTAGCAGAGTGAATAACACATGGGACTTTCACCACAGAGGATCTACTAACTTGCTCATGAAAACATATAATTTATCATTTTGATCGTTCTGTATTTCGTGAATCTACGCTGAACAATCATTTTCACGAGCTCCACGACCCGCTCCACCGGAATAGCGGTAAATAAACCTTACCCTGCACCCACACGACTGGACGATGTGGCCGTGCATATGAATTGCATGATATCCAATGCATTTTCATCATGTTACATGCATGAATGAACACTACATGAAACATTTACAAGTCATGGATAATTATAATTTATACATATAATCTACCTGTGCAAATAAAGTGTTAATACGTCGAATAGCATGCATCAGCGTCACATTTTCACACCTTTGCATGTCATTGAGCAATGATAACACCTGATTAGGTGCCCACTTGGGACCGTTGACGAGGGTACCTCACGGCCCCTTCCACGAACATGAACCTATTTGAAACGAATCCTTATTTCACAACAAGAAACCTCGACACACAAGGAAACTTTAGGTTCTATTAAAACCCTAACTCCTAAGTCCAGTGCGGCCAGATTATGGAATCCATACCCATTAATTCAAAGCTTGGAACTAATTTATAACTCTCAGTAACTCACAAGCAACCCCTACCATTATAAACCTTTAGGCTAAAATAATAAGTAGGAAAAATATCCCACCTCTTGGAAGTTGGCTACAGCCCAAGATCAGCGTTGTCACTCCATTATAGAACACTTCCTTCTTATCTCGAAGGAATCCGACGGTCGAATCGCCTACAAACCTAGAGAAGGAAGACTACTCTCGCTAAAAATGGAGAACAAACATACATCCCATTTCTTTTCTTCCTCTCCACGTTTTCCCTTCCTTTTGCTTTATTCTTTACTTTTGCTTTTCTTTTCTTTTTCTCTTTTCTCTTCTCATTTTCCTTTCATTTTCTCCTCATTTCTCTCAATTTCTCTTCTCCTTATTGGTCATTTTCTCACCCTTTTGGAGAATTCATCATCTGATCGATGGAGAAGTGCCTCCCCACTCCTCATGTCTCATGTGTGGCTCCGCTTTTCGTAATTTTAGCATTAAATCCTCTTTTATGACGTCATCATGCATTAGACCCCGTGTAGTAGTGGGATTCAATTCCGTGCGTGGAGCAATTGTGGTATTCTTTTGATCTGCGAGTGTCGGCGCACTTGTGGTGCCAAGTGGCATCAGGCCTTGCGCCTCGAAAAACGTGAAATCCCGACCACCTCGGAATCCAACGAAAATCGACGTGGTAGCTAAATTCGTGAGGCAGATTCAGCGGAAAAGTCAGTTTCGGTCATCGAGATCTAGAAAAATTACGGATTTTCAGCAGAAATTTCTATTTTCACGGATTTATCAATCTTGGACTTCTGGGTCTCACGGTAGGCTACGGCCGTGAGGAGAAAATATTTATCGTATCAATTCAATACCGGAGGTGTCTCTAATCAGATCAGGACCAGTGATGGAACCCTCTTCCACCTCGGTCCAACATAACGGTGATCTACATGGCCTCCCATACAATGCCTCATATGGTGCCATTCGTACACTCACCTGATAACTGTTGTTGTAGGCGAATTCCACTAAGGGCAATTGCTCCTCTACCCTTATGATCCAGGACACATGTTACTTGACATGCCTCTAACACACATATGTAATCCATACACACGTAACCCTACACCACCCTTCTTTGGGTGTGTAGCGCTAACCTCTCGAGGTCACAATCGCGACAATCCAATGGACATCGCTCAATCCATGCCATGCATGACATCCATTCTAGAGCCCTTGCCCACATTTCGACAACACGATGCAATTTGGGTTATTGAGCCTCGGGTCATTCAGGCTCTATCACTTAAATTCTAAGTCTATGCGATGAATTTAGGTGTGTTTCATGTCGGGCAACATAGCGCTTGACGCCCGGAGCCTCCTACATTTCGAGGAGTCAACTATGAGTCTTCATTGGACATAGTCCTCAAAGACAAACTCGATCCGCGCTCCACCAAGAGTGGTGAATGACCATCACAGTGCACCAGCTTGCAGGCTCGACGGGATGTTACTGCATAGCACTTAATAATGCCATCTTGTGACACCCCCGATCGGGGTCCACCATGAGGCGAATACGAGAGATCTCTATCTAATCGGAGCCCATCGAATTGACTATCACCGCATCTTAGGGAAGAGTATCTATACTTGGCTTCTCACAAAGGCCTTAACCTCTACGCCCCAGATCCGATGCACGTGTCGAGTCACGAGCAAAGCGGGCTAAGGTCTCAGTGCCCCTGCAGGCTCGATGGTTGTTAAGCTGTCAATGTCAGCGCAGCATCAACCCAAACCAATATACTGCCACCACTGAGTCCGCCGCGCCGTGCGCAATTGTGATCTGCCTGACCGACCACACTGCGGCCTCTCGGCCTATATGTGTTGTTGGAAGTGCTTGTATAGCACACTAAGTGAAACTAGTTCCACGACCCCGTACTAGGGTGTGGAGGAATGAAGCGTATACTCTCTGTTCTCTGACTACTTGGGATTGCATTGTCCAGCCTTGGGATCCTGTCTCACAGACGTCCGAGTCACTCTATGCTCAATCTGGCCTAGTCAAACTAGTGTGAAACGAAGTCTTACGCCTCTTCCCGAACTAGGAAGGCTAATCCTCACTCTTTGCTACCAACTTGCAGTATCCAGGAGTGTTCGGTATCATAATCTCACATGGTCGGGCCGCTGACTGTGTAAGTCTATGTCCCATGGGGTGAAACCGCATAATCACGCCTCGAATGGACAACTTGACCCATTCTCGAATCTCTCGTAATGTCTGATCGATCGAAAAGCTACGTATGCGAAGATTGGCGTTGGTCTCTCGACACATCATTGTCTCAACCTTACGAATTCGTGGCGCTCACGATCGCGACCTGCGTGTCCCGAAAATCCCTCGGTAAAAATTAAAACTAGTACTTCACCCGAACTTAGTGTACGGTGATGGTCTCTCAAGGTGCCAAAACAATCCTCGGTGATACTCATGCTCCCTCACATTGCAGGAGTAGATCAGATATCGTCCACGAAGGCTACGACAAGCGATCTAGATAAGGTTGGAACACCACATCATGAGGTCCATGAATGTGAGGCGCGTGCGTCAATCGAGGGCATCGCGAAGTAAGCTCAGTGCCATGTAGCGTCTAGCGAGATCTTAGGGATATCATCTCCACAACCCTCGGTGATGGTAGCCCGGTCACGAAGGTCTATTTTGGAGTAGACTCGCACTCCTCTCAACTGATTAAATAAATCATTAATCCTTGGTAATGGGTACCGATTCTTGATCGTAACCCTTGTCGATAGCTCTATGCTTGGACTGCGAGTTCCTGCGGCTCAGGCGGTGCCATCCTATGCGGATTCATGAGATGGGTGAAGTACGAGGTGTAACTCAGCTCTCCGAAGTCTACGACCCTTTGTGGGAGTAGTCGGGTAGCTCATCTGGAAAACATCCACGTATTTGCACACTACTCGAGGTAGATCAGTCCCGATCTCTCCTCGTCCTCTAGAATAAGGCTCGCGAGCCAACACTTCTTCATCCTTGACACTTGGACTCATTATCACGTGCAGGCGAAATGTCATGCTGCCTCACGAAATGCCATCGTTAGATCCTGCATTATGGCGGTAACCCTCATGTCTCTGTCGATAACGACCACATGGAATTGTCGGCTGATCCATCCTCAGGATGACCTCGAACTCTGACATGTCCATAATCCTCAGGTCCACTATGAGTAGAGTCCTCGAGATCTCTAACTCGCAACCTCTACATATCGTACCTATTCTCGCCCTAATCCCTAGGGGAGAATTTACATGCAACGGCTCCTTTAAGGTCTCTAGAGGTCTTTGCCCATTTCCACTCTATTTGGGTATCATTCTGCAATTTGAAACCTTGGTAGTCCCAATCTGGTAAAATTATCGGAGGTGTCTCAGCCTTTCTATGACTTTAAATTCTACGCCAGACCAATGAGTACCATAGCCGGATCTTTTCCCCACGTGAATGTCGGAGGATGATCATGCAAACCTCACAAGGTTACTAGGATCTTCACTGTCTCTCTTTATACCGGCTGTGCTATAGTATTATTGTAATACCTACGGCCTCGGCAAAGTGTCTTGATCAAACCTTGGTTTTGCGACCCAGGTGCCAGATGGGCGTTCTCACATCCTCGCCCTCTCTACTAGCCATCTACATTAATTGAATAGCAGCACGATTCATATAATTTTCATTTTTCGAGTCTAACTAGCAATGCCGGATGCGGTCGCCCCAGTAGACTTGGTAATACAGGCGACTGTTCATTTCCACAAGTGGCGTTAAATTTCAACCACTCGATTCATTCATTTCCAATAAGGTTCTAAACTTTCTTGTTCATTTGATTACCGTCCACTTTCTAAGATTCGCTAACCCCTGTATGTATTTACCTTTTCCTATCGCATTTCACCGTGCATATTATTATAATTCCCTCGCCCAACTACCGCGATTACGATTTCAATTGGTAGTTAAATCCAATCTGATGTCTCTAAGACATAACCCGACCAGAGACACTAATCATACACATAACTCGATTAATATACGCAATCAATTCCCGCGTTTAAAATATTGTTTTCAACAAAATTTTATTTTGAAAATTTATTTTTCAAAAATTTTATCAAAAAATTATTTGATTTGATTTTATTTTATTTGAATTTAATAAATATTAAATTTTTTTATTTTATAATGAACAGTGTTCATTTGGTGACTCAGGAAAATGCAGGTCGACCGGATCCCAGCCAGAGGCAGGCCCAGGCGGTACCTTTGTGCACCAAAGCATGGTAGCCGGTCGGCACACCCGTCGGCGCCCGGTACGCCAGGGCCGTGCATGGCCTGCGCACGCTGTGCCCCGCGAGCTACTTGCGCCAATGAAACCCCTGCGCCGCCCGTAGCGCGCATGCGCCGCGCACATGCATGCACGCTTTGCCGCTCAGCGCCACACTGTAGCGCCTGCGCCTGTAGTACTCACGCCGCGCCCCGGTAGCGCCGGCTGCTGCCTCGCCCAGCGGCGCTTCGTGCTGCGGCCGTACGCCAGTGCCGCCGTCCACCCGAGCGCCAGCGCGAATCATGGCCTGCGTAGCCGCGATACAAAATTTGTATCCGCGTCTGGTGTTTTGCTCTAACCCGGCCGACCTTGTTTGTCCATGATACAATTATTGTATTGCAACATAAAATCCCCTTAAACCAGACACCTCTTGCAATACACTTCCCTGCATTGCAATACAAATTTTTTTTTTTTTCTTCATATTAGAATCTGGGCAGTAGCCCATTTTAAATTTTCTGCACAAATTTTTTTTTTTTTTGTTTTTCATTATAAATGATTTTTTTCATTTATTTCGAGTGGAAAAATCTCTAAAAATCCCTTCCCAAAATCTTTTTTTCCTAATACACCAAATAAATTTATAAAAATTTATTTTTCTCTTTTTCCTTCATTTTTTTCAATTTGTAAAATCTTAGAAAATTATTTTCTCATCTTCTCAACCAAATAAATTTACAAAATTTATTCTTCTTCCTCAAGCCCCATCGGGTAATTTTTCTTCCACTCAAATAAATTTTATAAAATTTATTTTCCATTCTCATCAAACAAATTTAGTAAATTTATTTTCTGGCTTTAAAATTTCTTCCTAAAACCAAATAAATTTATGAACTTATTTTGTTTTATTTCCTTAGTTCAAGTTTACATACATTGTAAACTCCGTTTATTTTCCAACACGCCTATGTGCTATCTACCTAAGCACAATAAACATTCACATCACATACATACAACCATTCATCAATCCACATGACCACACACAAAACACACATGCCGTGTCCTAGTTTTGTTCCGTGCCTTTCCTAGGTAATCTCATACCTAAACTCAACATCAAACCCCCTAGTGGTGATGGATACCCAAACCCGAGCTCCCTAGGTATTCGTATACCTAAGCTCTGATACCAAACTGTGACGCCCCAAAACCCGGGGGTCCATTGACTACCCGTCAACCCGCGGAATACAAGTGAGGCCTGGGTTACCCATCGCCACTTTTTATAGTGTGCACCCAAGTGTAGCTTGTACCTGAGCTTCTACCTAAAACAAGACTCCGCATATACCCGTCCCAAATGTACCAATATATAGGCAATATATCCAATATGGCCACTTGGGCCCATAACAGTACTCAACATACATGCCGACTATGAATCCAACTATATACCCAATAGTTACAAGAGTTAATATGTTTTTACTCTTATACAATACATACATTAAAATTAGAGAATTCTAATACATGTCCCTCTTTCTCAGATTTGATATTTGGCACTATCTCTACTGGCCCATTTTCATCACTATCATTTCTACTATACTCACTTACTTGCGAAGAGTGGTGCTGTTATAAGTGTGGCTTTCACACATCGAAACCGTTTTTTACGAAATCTCGAAAAGCGATGCCTCGAAAAACTTTATCGACTCCGACCTGCCTCCGAAAATTACAAATTTACTGCAGGTTAACTAGATTTCGCGAGACGATTCCAACGGTACAATCCGTTTTGTCATCCGAGATCTAGAGAATTAATTACGGATTTTTAACCGAATTTACAATTTTGTAATCAAAATTACGATTTTGCCCTCATTACAGAAATTGGAATTTCTCGGGTCTTACACCCCATGTGGGTCATTGTTCACACAAACACACACCAGTTCTTCCCCATCAATCCTTTCATTGTTTTGGTGGATTCCAACTACGCCTTTGTCTCTTATTTACTCAACCCTCTACACATAAGCGAACACAATTTTCCATTAAAAGGGACTTTCATTTTCCATTGGAGTCCTTTCCGTGACAAGCCAAATGGCACGCTCGCGCTATCAATGACTTCAAAAGCAAAATAAATGAACCCTAAGGTTGGAGAATCGCTTTCTCAAAATAAGATAACATCATTTTCAGATTTTTTAAAAAAATAACAATCCTTCTGTTTTAGAAAATATAATACAATTTTCAAAAAACAAAATTAAACAAGCCCCATGTCATCTTTCAATTGGTCCAAATCTTTGGTTTCCTTTTCTATAGCCATCTATTTGAGTTTTCTTAGGACCTTAAATCATCTCCAACAGTCATCTAAAAATTGAAACATTTAAAGTTATATTTTTGCTCCCAAAAGTCATTTTTTGAGATTTAGCTAAAGTTTTAGCTAGATCATCTTCAACAGTGAGCATCTAAAGTTTTATCTATCCTAAATCTATTCTAATTTTACCCTTTCTCTTCTTTAATAATTACATCATATACCCTTCATTTATCTATATCACTCCAAACACTATAAAATACTTATTAAATTGTAGTTGAAAATTATGTTCCATATTAAACTAAATAATTTTTAAATTATTTGTAGTTCTTATAAAAAATAATGAAAAATAAATAATTTATCAACTATAGGAAAAAAATCAATGTGTTGGGATTAGAAATATCTCGATCCAATGTAGCCGATAACATTTTACCGATTTCTCAATTCACACTAGGGTTTTTATAGAATTTTTTTTTAAAGGAGATTGGTTGTTTTTTTTTTTTTGGGTTTTCAGAGGAATCTCATAAACACAAAATTTTTTCCATCTCCAACGGTGATATTGTGGAAAATCATTTTTTTTTGTCAAACGCCTATATTATAAGGGTAGAAGAGGTTTTTGAATTTACCGATGAATACTTACAAATAAATTTGCTTTTGCAACAGATGATCACTGCTCATCACAATCTGCTACTCTCATTATTGCTCCACTGCTAAAGCTATTTTTTTTCAATTTAGCATCTAAATTTAGAGTATTGCTTAACTGTTGAAGATGCTCTTAGAACCATCAAATGATTTATCCATTTATTGATCTCATGGTCCTATATAGGTTTGGTGGTCCGATTTTTTGTGTGTTTTCTACCGATCATCAATTTGAGTTGTCTTAAAATCTTTAGACCCAAAAAAATTATTTAATTCTTAATTTCATAATTTTATGGGATTAGTCGAAATATGTATAAAATACTTCAAACACTCACGATCCCGTGATTTTTTCGAGAAAATTTACAGAGAATGTGTTTGTTTTACGGTAAAAAGGCACGATTCTAGGGGCTCTGGGGCTCAAATGTCCTGTAACATGTTTTCATTTTCTTTGCGGTAAAATTTCACGATCAGCTATGTAAAGAAAACCATGTTTTATTTTTTTAAAAAGTATCCCATGAAATTTAATCCCAAAAAGTTAAGAAAGTCATAGCCTAATCTTGTAGTGGGTCCACCTCAGAATAAACAACACAAAGAAGGGTCAGGTATTCCTATGGTTTATTCGCAATATTTTCGATGATAATTTATTCCATCCTTTTAAATTAATATTTTAAAATATATAGGTCCCTACTACTATATAAAATAAATTAAAACAAAGCATAATTAAAAATAATTTTAGGTTTTCTGCATGCTTTAATGTAATAGTTTTTAAAAGTTTATTCTTAAAACTATAATTTAAAACTATTTTAGCAAATAGTTTTTATAGTCTATTAAAAATTATTTTTTATTATTCTTGACCTAAAATCACTCATATGAATATTTTCATTTTCTTGCTTAATAAATGGTTTTTCCAATTAAAATTTATATTTTAGTTTGTTTTTGTGTTAGCGACGTTATTCATCATCTCATATTGGTTATTGGGGCCTGTAAAAAACCTAATTCACATTTTCTAATAACTATTTTATCAAATTTATGTGTTTTATACATATTTATTATATTATTAACCTGAATATTATTTCATTATATATGATTTTTAGCTATTTATAGGTTTGACAATAAAAACACATTTAAATTTAAAAAAACAAGAAGTATTTTTTGACAATAAAAAATTTAAAGGTTTGTTTGGTTAACATTTTTGAAAATTGTTTTTTGTTTTAAAGAATAAGGAAATATGAAAAAACATTTAATTTTTCTTTTTGTTTTTAAACATACGTAAAACACACAAAATATTAAATTCAAAAAACAATAATAATTTTTAGGGCTCACTAGATTGGTTTTAAAAAGGATTCTTAAGAATATTTTTTAGTCAAACTGGCCCTCTGTTTTTTCAAATTGTTCTTATAATTTGAATTTGGTAATTTTCATGATTTTTTTATTTTTTTTAACCATGGGTTGTTTGTTGTTTTTTAAAATTGTTTTTTAGAACAAAAGGGCCAAAAAGAGCCCAATTAGGGTTTATATTTATGTAAACTGTTATATTTATGTAATTTGGGGCTTAAACTTTTATGTAAACTGTTTTGTTTTGTATAATTTTATATATATATATATATATATATATATAGTATATGATCCTAATAAACGTACTATATATAAATCATTTACTGATGATCACCTTTTTGCTAAAGGAGACCAATCCCCTAGATGGCATAGGTAATATATTAGGAAATTCCAATGCCCCTTTCATACCCAGATTTTTTTTATTATTATTATAATAGCTGTCCGTGCCAGGACAAGGAACTATCCTACTTTAGTTAAAGAGACTAATCCCCTAGATGGTACAGGTAATATATTAGGAAATTCCAATGCCCTTTCATACCCATTTTTTTTTTTTTTATTTTATTATAATAGCTTTCCCGTACAGACAAGGAACTATCCTACTTGTTAAAGGAGACCAACTTCAGATGGCATAGGTGGGCATATTAGAAACAATGCCCTCTTTCTACCCACATTTTGGAACCATTCCTTTATCATGTCTATTTTACCATTCTTTACTGTTCATACCTCATACTTTACAAAGGAGACCAATCCCCTAGATGGAATAGGTAATATATTAGAAATATGCCCATGTTTGGTTTATGACTAGGATGAAATTTTTTCACATAAGTCATATTATTATGGGAGCCTGTGCAAATTCTGCTCCTTTATAAACATCAGGTACATTCTTAATCGCTGCATTCTCTCTAATCAGCATATTCTCTTCTTAATCGTTGCATTCTCTCTTAATCGAATCCAAAGGAAGATTATGGAGCCTAGAGGTTTAAGTTAATGGTGGTTCGAGTAAGCTTAGCCGGTTCAAGCTTTTGGGAAGTCATTGCAATAAATGTATAGAAGATGGTGGACAGCCAAGGTGGTTGCAGAAGGCCAAAGGACGCCGAAAGGCCTTGGCCGAGCAAACCGGGCAGTGGAATGCTAAGCATATGGGATGTTTTGTGGTCAGTGTTAGCGTCAAAAGCGGATCTAAGGCCTGGGTTTATAAACCTGGGCGTGAATGCCGATGGGTGTTCAGCAAGTGGTAACTCAAGAACATGAGAGAAACTAAAAGTACTGATTCTCTACCGCGTTAATTTTATTATCAAGGAAGGAACTTTGAAGAACATGGAGAGAATGTACAATAGGATCTGCTAAGTATTAAATTTTGATATGTTTTGAAATCTTATTAAATGTTCAAGTGATATGTTTTTATTTTGATGCTCTGCTAAACTACAATAGGATTAGTTATTAAATTTTGAAAGGTTATTATTTGTTTTTAACAAAATAAATCATCTATAATATTTATGTTATAAAGTGCGAATAATAAAAACAAGCTTAACATCATCACATCTAGTTAGTATCAACGGCACCAACAAATAACGCATTTTTGCTAAAGGAGACCAACTCTAGATGGCATAGGCAAAATATATTAGGAAATGCCATACAAAAATTATTTATATTCTTAAAAATTACTGTATTTGGATTATATTTATATTTATATTTAAATGCATATTTTATAAATCTATCATTGAAACATTCTTCAAATACTAACATTTGGGAAAAACACCAAAACAGCTTTACATCTTATCCCCATCTCATCCCCATTTATACTTAAATAACAATATCTAATAAAGTTTTAATTAATCACGCATCAAGAAATTTCTATATTATTGAATAAGGAAAATCCATTTTTGAAATTTGACTTTTTATTAATTTTTTTTAACTTGATTTTACAAAAAAAGCTTTTCTTATTTTCTGTAAAATTAATCTCTTCTTGTAGAATCATAAATTATTTATAGTCTTAAAAATTACTTGAAGTGTTTTCTTTTTTTTTTTTTTTTTTTTGGAAGAAACTTGAAGTATTTTCTAAAACAACAAAGAATTGATTATTTCTACAAATACTCCATTCGATGATCTTTTTATTCCAAACATTGGTAGAATGTGTTTGATGATCTTTTTATTTAAATGGATATTTAGTAAAAGTGTATAACTTAAAATTCTTCAAATAAAGACATTTTTGAAGACGCCATAAAAAAACTTTTCATTTAGAGGCGGTAATTCGGTTGCATGGATTAAGCTGGGCTTAGCCAATATCGAGTCACCCTAATATTTGGTCCAATTTTTTCTGCAAAAATATGTTCATCCGAATTCTAAATTTGGCTCTACACACCAAGCTAAGTTCAAATTTGGCCTTATTTTTATGGCAAGAATTAACAAATTAATCCGAATTCCTAATTTTGTGGACTGTGTTTAAATTAGTTCTATCTACACTTCATCCTCATTTCTACTTAATAAGAAGTTTTTGTTAATCAATTATCAAAATTGAAATAGGGTGATGATTTTTGTCAAAATAGTTACTTTCAAGAAAAAAACATTGGAAATATTAAATTCGACATTTAGCTAATTTGATGTTTTTAATCAAATATTTGTGCCAATATAATTTATAAGATAAGGTTTCACACAATCATGGGCCTTGTTAATTACAAGTAAAGATGATTGTCTACTCCTTTTGACTAGTCAAAATATTGCCTTGGAACTAAATTTTAGAATCTCCCCATGGATTTTGGTTATTAAAATATGACGGTTTTTTGTAAAACGATGTGGTCTCATACTAGTTTTATAAAATAAAAAGTAATACAAAATGAATAGATGTATAAATAAATAAATAAAATGATGTGTCTTAAATATGCAAATCCATAACTTTTTAAAAAAAGAGAGAGAAATAACCTAATTTAAATAATAATTAGATTTATTATTCTCGTAAAAATTCTTCAAAACTTATTATTTTTACTTCTTTTCCAAAAATTTTCTTTTAATCATATCTTATTCATGAGTAGGTCCACTTTTCATCCAAAAACGGATTGAGAAATGTTTTGGAATAGGTGGCCCGTAAATCCAAACTAACTCCACTAAGAAATAATATTTTCAAATTTAGATGAATTTCAAATATTTTATTTCAATCCAATTCTCAATTGCCACATGTTTTTACAAATATATACAATGTTTTATATTTTATGTATATTCTTATCAGCAATTCATGGTAAGGGGTAATTTAATAAGTTGAAAATACTAATATTCATAAATGCAAAATGTGAATTTTTTTTTTTGAAAACTAATAAATAAACAAAGGTGAGCATAAATAAATTCATTGTTCTTTATGCGTGTATCTCAAATTCCTCATATCATGTCTCTCCTTTTTTAAAAAAAATGAATTATTACGGAATCCATTTTCAACGTTAAAATGACTGGAATTAAATTAAAAGTTATTAGCTTTAGAAAAAGTGTGACCTGAAGTATATTCTTCTATTTATTTATTAGAATTTCAAATTTTTATTGAAATATATAAAAATATTATATAAATGGAAAAACCTACCTTCTACTTAAAATATTTTTCAAAAGTTTACAAATTTGAGAAAATAAATCATTTTGGGTCCCTAAATTAAAAAAATGGTATGTGCAATTAATTTGCTAATGGTTTAGATACATATGTATATAATTATGCTGGAATCTCGATACAAATTGTTAAATTCATTTAGAAGAAAAATGTTATATGCATGGAAATGTCCATCATCTTTAACTATTATATTTTTAATTTTACGAGATGATAACATAGTTGATTTATGGCATTGGAGTTTAATTCTTAGAATATCGAAGTCTAAGTCCCTTTATGTAGTGGCGCACCCATAAAATAAAATTAGCGAGGATATAAAAATTTAAGTGGGAGACATAGAAGATAAATTAAGAATGAATCCTACCACTAAACTAGAGGTCATTGGTTCAAACCCCAATTTTTCGAAAAGAAAATAATTTCATTGGATTATAATTAAGAATATATGGGAGAAATATAGAATCAAAATCATTAAAAATCACAACGAATGAAACAACATCAAAGTTAATAGTCACAGTTGGCCAATACCAAGTGACTATTGCCTTTTAAAAAAAAATAAAGATAGTATGAATGGATGACCAATAATCAATCATCATGCCGTAGTGGTGCATTGGTAGTTGGCCGAATGTAAAAATAATGAAATTTAAAAAGAAAAAAAGAAAATAGGGTTGGAAGTTGGGAACTGTAGGCACAAAAATTCCTTAAAATTTAATTTGAAAATAATCCTAAATATAGTCTAGCTTTTTCCACATCGTGAAAGTGTCTTTTCAAAGACACTTTTTTAAAAATTTGAAAAATTAAAAGTGTCTCTTGAAGAAACACTTTTAACTTAAATTCAAAATTTTTGTACCAGACAAAGTGTATATTCAAAAGACACTTCATTATTATCTAATATGTCTTTTCAAAAGACACTTTATTGTAAATTTTTTTAATTTTTGAAAGTGTTTTTGAAATGACACTTTTATAAAGGTCTCTGAAAGACACTTTAGAAAGTGTCTTTCCGTAAAACACTTTCCACATGGTAAAACTACATTACATTTAGGAATATTTCTAACCTATAATATTTAAAGAATTTTTTTTTACCCTAAATGCCTAAAAGCCCGCTTGGAAGGGGACAAACTCCTAAAGTCCTACCTTTCCTAATCCTAAGTGAGTATTGCCTATTGCCTATTGCCTATGGCCACTAAGAAATAGCCTTCAACTTAGCCATATCGCAGCGCTATTCCCATAACCGCTAAAATGACACCTCAAAGATAAAAATCATGCTTCAATGGAGGTGGCATCAGAGATGACAAAATGCCATCTAGGGTTTTGGGGTGGCATATTTGGCGACTTTAAAGAGAGAATGAGACAAAATAGCGGTCAGGCTAATGCCTTCAACTGACATATTTCATCCCATATTCGATGTTTTAATTATATTTTTTAATAAAAAACATTGAATTATTAAAATGACACCTCATTTTAGATACCTACCATTAAAGCAAAAACATTATTCATAGGTGCCAAAATACTGTTCAAGATTATAAAATAGCATTTAACACCCCATTTTTATCAATTCCCATTGGAGTTGCTCTTACCTGCCCCCTAAGATTCAATATTATTCAAAGTAATAATAGCTCATAATATTATTCAATAACATGGAATTCATGTAGATCTCGTTTGTAATGAATATGAGTTTAGTTCAATGCAAATTCATAACTCGTCTGCCAAAAAAATGGGTTTAATGCAAATTTATTAGAACTTGTTTATTGAAAAGGCAAGTCCAATACAAATTTGTATCATTGGCTGTAAATATAGAGCCTTATATTGAAAAAGATGGGCTTTGTGCAAATTAAACTCATTTATTGAAAAGATTAGTTCAATGCAAATTGAATAATTGTCAGAAAAATACACGTTTAGTGTAAATATAGAACTCGTCTGTTGAAAAAACTAGTTTAGTGCAAACTTAGAAATCGTTTGTTGAAAACACGAGTTCAATCCAAATTTCTTTGTTGGATAAACATCTGTATTGTTATGCTATTGGCCTTCGGGCCTTAGACTTTTTCGCGCCGGTGCAGTAATATTTGTTTGCTCTCTTACTCTAGTTTCATCCGATCGATGCTGAGTATCATGTCACAATTGGATGCAGGGTAAAAATTAGTTTTTTGTTATAAAATATGCTAATGAAGCATATATAAATACCATCATTGAATATGTAAGTGAGATGGTTGGGGTCTTTTCTAGTTTAACTCCGTCCACTCGAATGTAATCAGAGCCATGGTAGAGATTTGTCATCCTTATACTTTTCTTGCCTCAGATGTATCTACCAGGTATGGTATGGTTTAAAGGTGTCTTCGCTGTGTGCACGATAAAAAAAGATATAAATGCTAAGGGATGATGAAGCCTCTCGTAAAAACTAATCTTAAAGGGGATTTTTGGTCCATTTGGATTTGGGTAATCAAGGTTCCAAAGACTTCGGAATTTTGGTCTAAACAGAGATCTTCGGCTGTTAAAAGTTAGAACAATCTTAAAAGCTAGAATTGAGTTCCCTTTATCAAATCAGGATTTTAAGCTAATGTTATTGGTTTTTTTTTAAATAATGATAATAATAATAATAGTTTCAAAATAAGGCCAAAACTCCCATATGTATGGTAGCAAATTGGGGATTGGGACCTTGAGTTGCCAACGTTCTTTCTCTTCTCCCCTTATGTGCTTGAAAGCTTATTGCCGCTTGGTACAAATAATGCACTCGTTATCTTCCTTCTTCAAATTGCAATCCACCCCATTGATCCCAAGAACTAGCTAATCTACTTAAGATAAAGAATAATAGAGGTAGGGGAATTGAGATATTAGAAAAATAATAATAAATTAAAAAGTAATATTTAATAATAATTATTATAATAATATAAGTGTAAATTTGGGGTTTATAATGATATAGCATCTAAATTAATAATAAAAAGAAAAAATGGCTAAAGGCCTAAACAATTGGTAATCCTAAAATGTCTAAAGATCATAGGTTTGATTAAACATACTTGATGGGGATATAGAATTGGACCAAGTATCCCACTCGCCAACCCGATAGAGCAAGGGGGTCTTTGCCCCGCCCATGTCCTTCCATAGCAGCCCAAACAGAGGCCCGGCTCATTAGGCCCAAAACATGTGATTTGGAAAAATGGGAGACCCATATTCGGCCAGTCAACCCATATCCTTCCAATAACAGAAGATAGAATAGTCCCTAAAAGATATCCTACTCGTCCAATCAAGTCCTATTATAAAGGAAAGAGAAAGCAATAGAAGACCATCAGTTGGACATTCTCCAATAAAGAAGGAGGATTATTCCAAATAAACTCCTTTGACTAATCCATTGCTAAATCTAAGACTGACTATGTGAGGAAACATACCCTCCAATGGGAAAGACCCCTTGTCACCGCCCAAACTGGATCAATATCCACTACAAATACAAGGCCACTCCACCACTGAAAGGTACGCTAATACAAAACAACCTACACCTTCTCTCTTTCCTCTGAGAAAGAATCTGACTTAGGCATCGGAGCGGCCCCGGCGGCCCTCACCGACTCTCTTCTTCGATTCTTCATAGAATGTGCCGATACAGAGCTCGTAAATCAAACATCATGTAATCCTAACTCCAACCCAATGACCCAAGATCATCCTCCTCCCGTTTAGCCCACCAAGAGTCTCGGTCCGACCCAAATGACCCGCACGCTCTAGCCCGGGGCCCGCTGAACACCCATCACGCTACGCCGCCCAGGGGAACGACATTCCTCCATAAACATAACTGATTCCTCAGTTACTGATGGTATCAACAAGGAACACAAGCAGGAGTAACACTAATCCGCCGAGGATGCGGGATCCACCAGGCGATATGAACAGCAGACCCCCTGGGACGGTGGAAACGATACAAGCCAATACAAACAAAGTGGAAGCGCTTCGCCTCGTCAACCAACGTCTGGTCGAAGAATTAGAGCAGCTTACCAGGCAGATACAACAACAACAGGAGACACGACAAACCCAGGAAGGCCATAACCTCCTCCCCCGCGAGGAACAACTTGGTCGAGACATTCCCCGAGGCATCGAAGGGCGAGTCCACAAAGCCAGGGGTTGTGACCACCGCCGTCTCAAATGCAGGGGGAAACGGTTATGCCTGTGAGGCGCTTCGCGGAACGAAGCGCCAAATCACCCTCAACTAGAAGCAAGGGAGCGCCATGGGAGTTGCAGGCTAAAACCTTTCAACAAGAGCTCATCCGCGTGAAGGAAGTGGTAGGCCGATCCAGCCCTGCATACTATGGATTTTGGTGCAAAGAACGAATCTCCCTTCACAAATGAGGTGCTACACTCTTCCTTTCCAAATAAATTTAATGCCTCGTAGAAACATTCGATGGAGTCAAAGATCCCGTATCACCTTAATACTTATAAAAATCAGATGGAGCTGCATGGGTATCGGGACTGCGGCGATGTGGCTACTTTACTACGCTCAAAGCGGCCGCTTTTGGCCTGTTCAATAGAATTCCTTCATATCTATCTCGTCATTCAGTGAACTAGTCATATGTCGCTCCACTTCATCGTAGTTAGGGACGGACAGAAAGCCGAGCTACCATCTATTGACCATCAAACAAGGATCGCATGAAAGTTTGAAATCATATGTACAAGATTCAATCTTCAACCAAGATAGACGCACTTATTTAAAAATTGGCCAATACGGCTTTCATCGCTGGATCGGGGCGTATTAAATCAAAGGACCTGATGTTCTCTATCTCGAAGAACCCTTAAGCTAGCATGGCTGAGGTCCTCGCCAAAGCAGAAAAGTACATAAATGGCGAGGAGGCCCTCATATCAAAGAAGGAGAGCTCCTCCGCCCGCAAAGAAAAAAGGACGACAGACAGACGACGAGGGCGGAGCCCCAAGAGACAAGACGACCAGAGGAAATCCCCAGGCACAGAACGGGAGCGATCCCCTAAAAGGAGAGGAAGTCTCAGAGACCGTTTGGGCCCACGGCAAACCGAAGGACGACGACATCACCCGTCACAACACTTCACTCCACTAACGGCCTCGCAGATTCACAAATCCCGGTGACGAGGCGCTAAACGAAAATTCCCGAGATGGTCGACTGCATGAAATCGTATCCCGCGACAAGGGATAACACCAGTATCAAGGCTCCACAGTGGACCAGGCATTCGTGACTGACAACCCAGATATTAACTAAGAAGAGAAATAGAATATTTGATACAGCGGATATCTTCTCGCGCTTTCATCTCCAAGGAACCAAGCTTTCTTCCGTGAGTCAAACCTTAAAGTCAGCCCAAACCATAACCCGACTCCCACACAAGAACCGCCACCTCTGATGCAATCGTTCACACTAAGAGCCGGGAGAAATCCATGTGATCTCGGGAGGATTTGCTGGAAGAGGAGAATCTAGTTCGGCTCGAAAGGCCCACCTACGTAGCATAAGATCAGCCGACATGGGGGAAATACAAGCAGTATCTAAATTACCACGGATCGACACTACCATCACGTTCTCTGACTCAGATCTGGAAGGGTGCCAACACCCCCATGACGACCACAGAAGTTCGCAAGCACCAGGCTAATACAACTGCTCATCGGGTTTTAATTGATAATGGAGTTCGTCGACATCATCTTCGCATCGCCGATAGAATGGGTATCGGGAAGAGAAAAGCTAGACCCCACAAGACACATCTGGATTTTCAGAGAGAGGGTATTATCATTGGTTCGACCAACTGGTGTTTGACTGGGAACCTCGCCAGTAAACGATGACGTGAAGGTTCCTTATAGTGAATCTCCGTCACCTATAATATGCCGCTGAAGACCTCCTCAACGCTAAAGCCATCCCCTATGATACCACATGATAATCAAATTCCCAACAGTGAATGGGGTCGGACGGTCCGAGGAGATCAATGGTGGCCAGTGGAATGCTATGTTCTCCATGAAACAAAGAGCGTCGACAAATATGGAGTTTAGACGAGTTTTGACATGCGGGACGTACTCACCCTACCCGAACCCTTAGAGGAATCTGGAACCAATATCGCTGATGACGACTCTAACATCTCGCTTTCATCTTGGACGGCAAATTAGCGGAAGACCTCAAAGCCTCTCACTCAGCTTTCGAGACAAATGTAGATGTTTTGCATGGAAGCAAATGCACATGGAGGAATCGACCCCACAATGATCACTCACAGATTGAACACCAACCCCTCCTTTAAACTGGTCAAGCAAAAACGCCGAAGTTTCGCTCAAGAAAGGCAGACGGCCATCAATGAGGAGGTCGGCAAGCTCCTCCAAGCAGGAGCGATAAGAGAGGTGGAATACCCTGAGTGGCTAGCTAACGTTGTACTCGTCAAGAAAGGTAATGGCAAATGGCGACTCTGCATCGACTTCACTGACATAAACAAAGCATGCCCGAATGACAAATTTTCCTCCGCCAGGATCGACCTTTATCGTGGATGCCACAGCAGGCACGAACTCCTTAGTTTCATGGATGCATTTTCCGGCTACAATCAGATCAGCATGGACCCCGGGGACCAAGAAAAGACTTCATTCGTCACAACACAAGGAACCCATCATATCTGCACGTCAGTTGACTCAAGAATGCAAAGTAGAGCGACCTAACGAGACTAGTGAACCTGATGTTCCAAAGACAGATAGGTACAACAATGGAGGTATACATAGACGACATGCTGGTAAAGTCCACTAAGTCCGATCTCCATGTCACCCATCTCTCCGAGGCATTCTGCATCCCAGGAATTATAACATGAAACGAACCCCGCTTAACAGCCGCTTCAGCCGAAAATTTCTCGTGGTTCTCATAGTTAACCACATGGGAATGAAGCGAATCCAGACAAAATAAAAGCATTGCTCGACATGCCATCGCCTTCAGGAATAAAGGAGGTCCAGCGGCTGACAGGAAGGGTTGTAGCTTTAAGCCGTTTCAGATCCGTAGCGAAGATAAATGCCAATTTTCTTCCAAGTTCAAGAAAGCCTCTTCAAAGTGGGGACAAATGCCAAGAAGACCACTGTGATTAAAATATGTTCGAGTTCTCCCCTCCCATTCTAGTAAGTCCCGTTTGAAGGAGAACCTCACTTTGTACCTTAGCCGCACGTATTTTCAACCAAAGGCAAGACTGGCCGTGAGACAAAGAGCGAGTCCAAGACCCGCTTACTACTCGTACGAGCTTCCTGAGAGGAGCGGGAGGAGAGGTACCCGAGAATGGAAAAGTTGACACTAGCACTCGTGACTGCAGCCCGGAAGCCCCGTCCCTATTTCCAAGCTCACGCCATAGAAGTCCCAACTGAGTACCCAATGAAGCGGTGTATTACACAAGCCGGTCCCGGTATATCGATGAAGTGGGCCATAGAGCTAAGCTAGTTCGACATCAGGTACAAGCCAAACTCGTTATAGTGGACAGTCCTAGCCGACTTCGTCATGGAATCTGCCCGACAGCTTGTCGAGCCCACTGCTTAGGAGGACGACCTCCCATATGGAAACTCGTAGACCTGAGCCTCAAATGCACGTGGAAGCTGAGCAGCTTAATTCCCCAACACCTCACTGTATGCTGAATAAAATTGAATACGCACTCAGTTTGGTTTCCATGCTTCCAACGGCCGAAAAAGATGAGGTCACATAGTAGCCCTCAACCTCGCCCATTCATTAGAGGTCGATCGCCAGTCCACGCTGGACTTAACCGGTGGTCAGCAGATCAAGATAAGCATACGAGGCCAAAAGTGAGACGATGGTTCTATATCTCCAAAAGTCCGTGATTTATTAAAAGTTCGTTGGTTCAGCCGGCACGCCCGTAACGTAGAATTCCGAGCGACGCCCGTGAAACTAGCCACGCCTTGCAGAAGATATCGGCGGGTCAACGTCATCGAACACCGGGCGTGAACTCCCCATCGACCTTTACAAAGATGATGGTCGCCCCCAAGAGGATCCGTACGAAATGGATGGACCATATTTGGGATTATATTAATGACGGAACCCTACCGCACTAATCTCGAAAGAGTGCGCTTTAAGATAAGAGTGAGGTCTTCCGGTGCTTACTAATCACAAGGTAGCCTTTACAAGCTTAGATTCTTCACACCTTCCCTAAAATGCATATGAGAGAAGACACAGCATAAAGTAAGTGGAAGTACACGGCGCATATGCGGAAATCATATTGAGCTCGAACGCTAGCAGAAAGCTGGCGCGTGACACCGCCTACAATACTTAAAGATGCGACCGGACGAATGTGAAATGCAAGAATCCGCCAGAGTACGCCAGTATCGCCTCGCCGTAGCCTTTAATATCAATCACTGCCCGGCCTTCAAAGGGGTTTGACATATTGGGACCCCTACCCGCCCAAGAAGGGCCAATGCAAATTCATAATTGTCGCAGCGGGACTATTTCACCAACGGGCGTATTTCCAGCCTTTAGCCACAATTACGAGCGTACGCACTCGTATGGCGTGCCATTATATGCGTTTGCATCCCAAGAGCCCCCGGTATCGTATAATGGAAACAATTTGACAACACCAAATTGTGGATTTTGTGCCGAGCTCGGGATCAAAAATTTATTACTCCTACCAAAGACACCTCAATCAAACGACAGTCAAGTCACCATCGTAACCCTTAAAGCCGCCAAGACCAAGCCGAAGACCTTAAAGGGGGTTGGGTAGAATACCTCCCGAGGTATTATGGGCATACAGGACGACACAGAAGTCAGCAACTCGGGAGACTCCATTTGCCCTAGCCTTGGCACTGGGGCTAAAGAGCCCGCTGAGGCCTGGAATAATTTCTAGAGTCGAGCCAGCACGAGGAGCACAACGACGAAGCCCTCGCTGGGTTCCCGAACTTGGAACTCCTAGACGAAAAACGCGAACTGGTTCAACAGCGTACGAAGGAGTATCAAAGGAAGACAGCTAGGTATTACAACCAGAAAGTCAAGCCCAGAAGTTACCTGCCAGGGGATTTGGTCCTAAAGAAGCTCCTACCGGCAAGAAAGAATCCCACTCATGGAAAGTTAGGCCCCAAATGGGAAGGTCCTTATATAGTAACACGAGTCGTCAGACCAGGCAATTATGAGCTCCAAACAAAGGAGGGAAAAATTTTACAACACACATGGAATGCGGAGCATCTTAAGCGTTTTTACCAGTAGACATCGGTTTGTTATATTGAATAAAGCCTTATCGGTTCTCATGTGACGAATGGGGCGCACACTGGTTAGTTAATTAGATATCTCAAACATTTCGATATATAACAGAAAAATACGCAATGGGAAAGTTCATGAACATAAAAAGCTCCTCTTTATTTCAAATGAATCAGATTCGTTACAATCGCGATATCCTCGATTACATCTGATATGCACCAATACAGAAATTCCTCAAAAAAAAAAAAAAAGAAAAAGAAAAAAAAAGGGAGTGTGATAGGGAGAAAAGAAAAGAGGGAAAAAGATGGGGACAGAGGAGAAAGACAGAAAGAAAGAAGGAGAAGCAGATGAGAAAGTTGTGGAAGAAGAAAGAAGAGAGAAAATAAAAGAAGAGAGGAGAGGTAGAAAGGAGGAGGAAGAAGAAAAAGAGAAAAACAGAGAGTGCGACACAAAAGGTGCACCGCCCTCTCCGAACGCATCCCCTAGCCAAAAGCTAGGGAATAACATAACTCCCATAAAGGGGAGACTAGGGAAAAACACAACTCCCACACTTGGAGACCCAGAAAAGCTGGTCCAAAGGTGTCAGAGGAGCCCCAACCAAGACAGTCGAACATCGAGCATCCATCCCATGCGAACTCCATCCACCCACTGAGAAAAGCAGAATCTCCAAAGCCGCAGAACACAAGAGCAAATGTAACCACCATTTATAAAGAGGTCGGCATTGGAAACTCACGCAATCGCGCGACCTCCATAAATCAAGATTAACGACTCCGTCGCCCCTTTTCGAGGACGCGCGAGGCGGTCTAGTTCATCAAAGCTCTTCACACACCGAAATCATAATGGGCGCATCATCAGCGCCAGAGCCTAGCTTGCCTCACTCGTGACGAAATCTCTCTACTGCACAGCCACGCCGCTCTCAAGAGTCAGACCACCAGTTACATCGCCATTCGGGCCTTGAACGCCACCAAGGCCACAAAGGCCGGAGCCTGGGGGCCTTGCTCACTTTGACGAGCCCTCTACTGCAGACAGCCACGCCGTCAAGAGTCGACCACCAGCTACATCGCCATCTCTACTTGAACGCCACCAAGAGCCACAAAATGCAGAGCCCAATTGCTCACTTTGACGAGCTCCCTCCCGCTTCCGCAAAGGCCACGCTCAAGAGTCGCACCGCCAGTTACATCGCCATTCGTGAACGCTCCAAGGCCACAACGCCAAGAGCCCGCGCTTGCTCACTGACGAGCCCTCTCAAGCCCGCATAGGCCACGCCGTCTCAAGAGTCGACCAAATTTCAAACTACATCGTCATTCAAGCCTCGAACCCACCAAGGTCACAAAGACTAGGAGCCCAAGAGCCACTTTAACGAGCTCCTCTACTCAGATGTGCCACGCCGCCCTCAAGAGTCGACCACCAAAGCAGACCATTTGGCTTGAACGCCACCAAGGCCCCAGCGCCAGGAGCCCAGTTGCTCACATTGACGAGCCCTTCGCTGCACTCCAGACAGACGGGCTCCTTCTTACAATTCATATTGACGAGGCTCATCCCTCAACTCAGAAGGACTAGCCACTACTATTCACCGTGACGAGCCCTTCACTACACTCCAAACAGACGGGCTCCTTCTTACAATTCATATTGACGAGGCTCATCCCTCAACTCAGAAGGACGAGCCCCTACTATTCACCGTGACGAGCCCTTCGCTGCACTCCAGACATACGGGCTTCTTCTTACAATTCATATTGACGAGGCTCATCCTCAACCTCGTATGATCTTAGCCCATACTATCTCATCGTGACGAGCCTTCGGGTCGCACTCCATTTATTTGTTCTCTTACAATTATATCGACGAGGCTCGCCCTCAACCTCGTAATGACGAGCCCTACTATTCACCGCGGTCGCAGCCCTTCTCGCCGCACCCGCATGCATCGGCCCTTCTACAATCCATTGACGAGGCTCATCCTCAACCTCATGACGAGCCCCTACTATTCACCGTGACGAGCCCTTCGCCGCACTCCAGATAGACGGGCTCCTTCTTACAATTCATATTGACGAGGCTCATCCCTCAACTCCGTAAGGACGAGCGCCCTTACTATTCACTCATGACGAGCCTCCTTCGCCGCAGACCTGCATTGCATGGCTCCTTCTTACAATTCATATTGACGAGGCTCATCCCTCAACTCAGAAGGACGAGCCCCTACTATTCACCTTGACGAGCCCTTCTCGCAGACCTGCATGCACGGGCTCCCTTCTTACAATTCATATCGATTGCGCCATCCCTCAACCTCGTATGACGAGCCCCTTACTATTCACCGCGGACGAGCCCTTCGGGCCGCGACTCCGCAGAGACCCTTCTTAATAACAATCTGCGATTGACAAGGCTCATCCCTCAACTCAGAATGACGAGCCCCTACTATTCGTCGTGACGAGCCCTTCGCCACTCCGCATGCATCGCCCTTCTTACAATTCATATTGACGCAGGCCCGTCCTCAACTCTCAGAAACGACGAGCCTCTACTATTCCCCGTGACGAGCCCTTCGCTGCACTTTACGTACGGGCTCTTTCTACAATTCATATTGACGGCTCGTCCTCAACCCGTAAGGACGAGCCCCTACTATTCGGGCCGACGAGCCCTTCACGCACTCCGCATGCATCGCCCTTCTACAATTCATATTGACGCAGGCTCATCCCTCAACTCGTAAGGATCGAGCCCCTACTATTCACCGCGGATTTGTTCTCCTTCTCGCCGCATCTTACGCATCGCCCTTCCTCTTACAATTCATATATCGGCTGCTCATCCCCTCAACCTCGTATGACGAGCCCCTACTATTCACCGCGCGGATTCCAGCCCTTCACCGCACCCAAAACGCACGGGCCTTCTTACAATTCATATTGACGAGGCTCATCCTCAACTCCGTACCGGGGACGAGCCCCTTACTATTCACAAAGACCAGCCCCTTCATCGACTTCAAACAGATTCCGCAGATACCCTTAAAATCCATGATTTCGATAAAGAGTAAATGGTAATTTCGGTTGAAAATCCGGAATTTTTCTAGATCTCGGATGACGAAACGGACTTCTCCGTTGAAATCGCCTCACGAAATTTAGCTACCACGTCGAATTTCGTTAGATTCCGAGGTGGTCGGGATTTCACGCTTTTCGAGGCGTAGGGTGTCGGATGACACATGGCAAGATAAGGGGATGCCACTTGGCACTAAAAAGTAATGGCTCACAATTAGCCATGTGGGAGAAGGGATTCCATGGCTCACATTGAAACACTTGAGTGCATGATGTCATTAAGTGGATTTATGAAATAAAAGTAAAGGGATGGAAAAAGGTCATACATTTGGCTTGAGGAAGGAGGAGAATTTCCTCCCATTGGCCAGGATGTGGGATGTGCTCCCAGGAGGAGAGAGGGAAAGAAAGAAAATGGAGAGAAATGAGGGAGAAAATGAAAGGAAAATGAGAAGAAAGAAAAAGAAAAAGGAAAAAGAAAAAGCAAAAGAAAGAAAGGAAGAAAACAAGAAGGGAAAGAATCAGTGAGAAAGGAAGAAAAAGGAGAAGGAAGGAAGAGGAAAGGAGGATTTTCAGGGTTTGGTGTGGAAGCGTTCAGTTGAGTACTAAAGTCGGTGCTGGCGATTAGGATCTACGATGTGGACACGAAAAGTTGGAGTTTGATGGCTAAGAAGTAGGATATTTTCTACTTGGTTTATTTTAGCTACAGGCTTTATAATGGTAGGGTTGCTTATGGGAGGCAGTGAGAGGCTGAATTAGTTCAAACCTTGGGACTAAGGGTGTGGTTCATGGCCAGGTTGCATGGCCCCAATGGATTAGGGTTTTACTAGAAGCGAAAGTTTCTAGATGTTATGTTCATTGATGAGATGACAATGATTGGAACCAATATGATCATGTTTGTGAAGGGGCCGTGAGGTACCCTGTTGAATGGTTCCAAGTTGAGGCCTTGTTGTGTGTTATGGCTTGCTTGAATAACATGCAGTGTGTGGAAATGTTATATTGATGCATGCTTTTTGATGTATTAATATGTTTTGCATGGAGGTGAATTATATGTATAAATTATAATTTTCATAGTTTCTTAAATGTTGTGTAGTGCTCATTCATGCATGCGCTAGGAAAGAATCGTGGCATCATGCATTTCACATGCCTGATCTCGCGTCGGGGTCGGGTGTGTGGAGTGCGGGAGTGGGTTTGACTAAGCCGGTGTTGGTGAATGGGTCGTGAAGCTGGAAAAATGGAATGAAAGTCAGTGAAATTCACGAGTGTGTAAATGATCAAAATGATAAATTACATGTTTTGGGCGGACGAGTTGGGGTAGATCCCCACAGGGTGAAAGTCCCGCAGTTTATTCACGGTTAGACGCCAGATCCAGACGATCTGAGTTCGTGAAAATGTTGAAAAAGGCGTGCGGCGTCCTCTGGTGTAAACTAGAAATAAGTGACCCGTAAAATAAAGGAAAAAGAATCAAAATCGGTTTTGATAAATAGAATTGGAGGAGTTTTTCAATGTTTTAGTGGGGTGTGTTGGTTTTATTTCACATTTGGCATTCGAGGTGTGAAGTCGGTTGGGACTCGGGTGGTGAGCATGAGGGGTCGCATCTCATGCATGATATAGACATTTCATATAGAAAATAATTGCCATGAGATGTGATTGCTTGTTTATATATCTTAATTTGCGTATGCATTTTAGGTGGAGGCGGTGCGCGATGAGAGGTATCTATTGAGAAGAAAGCTAGGAAATGTGGCTTTAGAAAATATTTTGTAAATATGTATAAATATCTTTTTTGTAGAAACAAAACATGAAAGTATGAAAATATAGTTGAGATATGTGTTTTATGGTATGGATGTATGGGCGTGTGGCTATTTTACTCATGTGCGTCTCGTAAAAGCGAGATATATAGAACTAAGCGAGGTTGTGGGTAGTCAGCGGACACGGTTGGGGCTTCACGAACGGGCTCCTTCCTACTATTTACATTGTGAGCTCTTCCCAGGCAGGCTCTGCCACCCAGGCGAGCTATCGAGACGACTCTGCACGATGAGCTCTCCCCTTTAGCACATGTATTTGAAATACTTTCAGCCTTTGCCTTAGACGATCCGAGCGAATTCTACTTGCCTCCTTGTGACGACATCATCCTGGCGGGGCCCAGCGGTGAAGAATCAGTCAACATGAAGTCGGACGACGAAGGCCGTAGGTGACTCTGGCGGCTCACCCACTCGACCCGTAATTTGGGAACGAGCGGTCGAACGAATAGTATACAAAATTCAACGAATGCGGTTTAAATTGCAGGGACCCGTAATTAGGTTATACCAGGTTCGGGAAAGAATAAAGATATCTCGAATTTAGAACCTGAGTTTCAAAAAAATGAGTATTTATTGAAAGGAAGGCTACACAGGTATCAGGCCCCAGGCCCAACAAAAAGGGGGGAGAGGTCGACATCGAGCATAAAGTAGTCAGAGAATTCGGGCGTGACGATGTGAATGAGAAGGGGTTTCAATAGGAGCACCAGGCTCCTGGGAATAGTTCGTATCAGAAGACTCCTCGCCTCTTCGTCGCAGGAGGTCGAGAGTGAAATCCCGGTTGGGTGCGCGTGGATGGCCTTAGTTGAAAAGCATGCCACGAGCCCGAGCACCCGGCGCGGTCCGCGGTGTGCGATAACCTCATCCATGCAGGCGATCATGCTGTCGTTGATGGGCTACATGCGCGATCCGCGGTATACCGGCTTAGCGTCCGGGATAAATTTACGACGGAGTCATGGCGGTCTCAGCCCGACACCTTACCCTCGAAACTTAGCGGCGGGAAAGTTAGTTGTTTCTCCATTTTCGTTTCAAACCACGATGTCGCGTAGCTTGGCACGAAGATCCGTTATGCCGGGAGATGATGAGTTCCTCACTTGACCGATTAAGAAGTGCTCACAGGCGGGCTGCGGCCCTAGTCTCGGCGAATCATTGAGTTACACGAAGCTCACCCAGAACCTCCGGCTTTGCTCGGCCAGTTGTCAAGGCGCTCCGGATGCCGTCCTCTATTTTACGCAGAGCGTTTGGCTGGAGTAAGTGTGCCTAGATCGGACTTAAGCGCTCTATTGCCAGTCTTATGTTGCGCTTCGATCCTGCCTTCGGTCGCTCGAAAGTGAGAGAATCCACATAGCCATATAAATCAGAAGGCGTCTTCACATGTTTTCATTAGTTTGCCTTATCGGCGAGGCCAGCAAATGGGTGGCGCTGCGTGACGGGACATAGAAATAGTGCTCGGCCGAGCAGACATGGAGATAAACACGATTACGGACTTCTGAGGCTGATTCACTGAAAAACGGCATGAAAGCTTCATCAGTAGCAACTCTTTCGAGCTCCCAACGTCAGACTCCAGGAGGATAGACGAGATGGCACCCTGCTGCATGGCTTCGGCAGAAAGCGAGAATCTCTGATTGCCGGCTTTTGCTCAATTTCTTCTTCTTGACTCAGGTAAGTCCTCAGGAGATGACTTGGCTGTCGGGGGCGGGCGGATTCCATACGGTTATAGGCGGAACCGTTAACGGCGGCGCAACGTTTGCACCTGAAAAACCCTTTGCCTTTCTGGCGAACAGGGAGGCGATAAAGGTAAAATCGGGGTGGAGCAGCGCACGCTCCGGCTCACGGCGAGGAGGAGGTGATGCTGATTCCTGAACCTGTCCGGTGGCGGCCTTAAGCTCCGGCTCTGGCGAAGAGGAGGGCGCACCGAAGTCGAACGCGGCCGAGGGGGGCGCGATGCTGCTGCGGTTCTGCCGAGCGAGGAGAAGGAGGAGACTGATTACGAGTCTTGGGGCCGTGGGGTCCTTCTCGGGGCTTCGGTTTCTTCCTCTTCACACTCGGGGTTTTTCCCAGTCTTCGCCTAAATGAACGAAATCTCTCCCACGAGGTAGAGGCGACGGGCCCAGGGAAAAAACTCGAGGGTAGGGGCGGAGGCCTGACACGGGAGGCGTCACGAGCGATAAGCCCAGAGGAACTAGGAATGTTCGGCTTTATCGGTTCGCGTAGAGACAGAGCGAACACTCCTCAATAGAGCTACGTGAGTATCCTCGTCGGCTAGGTCGAGACGGACATGCGAGCCTTTAGGAAGCTTAAGGTGAAGTAATCAGTCAGTCATTAGGTGAATCAAGCGAAAGTAGTCACGAATGCTCCCACTTGAGAAGGTTGTCGGGGGGCACCCAGTCGTGGGCACACCCAGGGTGTCGTCCCTATCGAGAGGATCATACTCCCAGTTAGTGCCACTGACAAAGAAATATCGTCCCTTCCATGATCTGTGTGAGGAGGGAAGGTCGAGATCATAGGAGGGCGCCGGGCGTGCAAGAAATAGATAAAGCCCTCGGTAGTAGTAGTTGGGTTAAAAGATGAAGAACGAGCCACATTTAGGAATGACGAGCCGCTGTCCCTAAAGAGCCCGATAGCCCACAAGAATACCTCATCCATTGGGACCGGCGGGAAGGCGGATGTTAAAAATGTTGAAGAACCCCTTTTATAAAGGGTGCAGTAAACGAGCGTTATCAGCGACTAGCGGGCCATGCGACGCGAGGCGGCGTAAAGGTGAAATATCGAGGAGACCGTATTCGGACACGGGAGAGGCAGGCCTGCGCATTGACAAAAATAACCCGACGCCGGACGACTTACCGATTCCGCTGCGGCGTCGCCGACGGCGGACTTAAGGAAATCAGACCCCTTGGGATATTTGATCGGGTTTATTTTCTTTACCCTTACCCGAGGAAGGGCGCCTGGGGCGGCTGAGCCAACCGGTCTCCGAATGGGCCCCAGTCTTCGAACCCGGCCTGTGGAGAAGATCATTACCAATGCACGAAGCGGTCGGACCCGTAGGCGCGAGCAGGCGGACGACAAATCCAGGCAATAGAACCACAAACCTGTGCATTTACCAATCGAGCACGAAGAGATGGAAACCACGATGGGCGGGAATGGAATGGGAGAAGGAAGCGCGAGAGAAAAGGACCGACACTAAACGGACGGAGGAAAATCCGTAGCGAAATACAAGAACGCGAAATGCCAAAGGCGAAAGTGGGAAGTTATAGGCGGAAGGTGGCCCGGGAAGGTCGGCTGATGCGAGGGGAAAGAACAGGGGCCTTGAAAACTGAAAGAATGCATCGTGCGCCTTGCCGCGATGTGGCCAATGGTGGTTAATCAATGCATCGGCGAGACACGAGGAAATAACAGCTGCGTCGCGAAGTTAATCAGACCACTGCCGCGCGAGTGTTCCTGGTGGTGGGCAGGCGATGGGGATATAGGGTGGACCCGAGTATCCACTGCTTGACCAGATAGAGCAAGGGGGTCCTTGCCCACCCGCCATGTCCTTCCATAGCAGGCCAAACAGAGACCCCACTCATTAGGCCCAAAACATGTGATTTGGAAAATGGGAGGCCGTATTCGTGCGATCGACTATATCCTTCGATAACGAAGAGATAGAATAGTCACAAAGATATCCTACTCGTCGATCAAATCCACTATTATAAAGGAAAGAGAAAGAAATGAAGACCATCGGTTGGACATTCTCCAATAAGGAGGATTATTCGAATATAAACTCCTTTGACTAATCCATTGCTAAATCTAAGGCCTGACTATGTGAGAAACATACCCTCGATAGAAAGACCCACAGGAGTCCTTGTGGCGGATCGATATCACTACGAATACAAGGCCACTCCACCGAAGTGTGATCTGGCTCAGCCTACACCTTCTCTTTCCTCACGAGAAATAATCGGCTTAGGCATCGGAGCGGCCAGGCGAAGCCCTCGTAGGCCCTTCTTCTTTCGATTCTTCTTGCATGAAGCGTCTTTTGCATCTGAGCACAATAAATCAAACATTGCGGTAATCCCCAACTGACCAAGCATTGGCATCTCAGTTCGGCCACCGGCGGTCTAGTACGATCAATGACCCGCACTCCGGCCCAGGTTAGGTTGAACACCGACATCATCAATACTGATCAAGAGTGATTTGATAAAACTTCTCTATCTAATCGAAGCGTCGTCTGAATCGCTCATACAAGATCAACAAAAAAACATACATTGTAACAATTCGACGATAAAATATAAGAAAAATCAAATGAAAGCTCAGATCGAAATCACTCTTCATTTCAAGCCAAAAAATCACTCCTCATTTATGATGAAAAAAAAGAAAGAATAAAAGAAACTAGGGTTTCGAGGAACACCGATAATTAAGTTTAATTGTTTTGGACTTTTTTTTTTTTTTATAAAAACTAATATGGGAACTTGTTTCATAAAAATCTTGTTGAGATTATAAAATAGCATTTAACACCCCATTTTTAACAATTCCCATTGGGTTACTTTACACATAAGATTCAATATTATTAAGTAATAATATTTCATGTATTATTCAATATTATTGATAACATGGAATGCATGTAGATCTAGTTTGTAATGAATATGAGTTTAGTTCAATGCAAATTCATAACTCGTCTGCCAAAAAAATGGGTTTAATGCAAATTTATTAGAACTTGTTTATTGAAAAGGCAAGTCCAATACAAATTTAGAAGTCATTGTAAATATAGAGCTCGTATATTGAAAAGATGGGTTTTGTGCAAATTAAGAACTCATTTATTGAAAAGATTAGTTCAATACAAATTAACAATTCGTCTAGTGAAAATACACGTTTAGTGTAAATATAGAACACAAATACATTGAAAAACTAGTTTAGTCTGTGAGCTTAGAAATCGTTTGTTGAAAACACGAGTTCAATCCAATTCTTTGTTGGATAAACATACGTATTATGCTATTGGCCTTCGGTTTAGACTTTTGGCGCGCCTTGTGGTGCATCTGTGTTGTTCGCTCTCTTACTCTGATTTCATCAGATTAATTCCTTGAAGCATTTCAAGTAATGTCATTAAATCAATTAAAACCAATCGAAACGACATCACTTTCATTAGCATCAGGGTTGACCTAAATTGACAATCCTTATAATCTCATTCTTTCTTTTCAATTTCTTAGCAAAATCAACCTAGAATCATGTCAATTTAATAGCTAAAGAGACCTTAATATAACTCAGTGAAGGTTTAGATAAATAATCCATAAACCTTAATTGCTTCTTGGAACCTCCGAACTCATGTTGGTGCTCAGTTGTCGCTTGGTACGTGCGTAGCCTAGGATTTCAAACACATGCTCCTCTCATCCCTAACTGCGGCCTCTACTACAGGCGTGCGTGTGTGGTGTGATCACGTGGTCCAATCTGCGAGGAGTTAAAACCTACGACAAACCTCTTGACCATGATATGGACCTTTTGGTTTCCCACCACCCACACACACCTTACCACCACCACCCACCTTGCATTTTGGCACATCATTGGATTCAACTTTCAAGCAATGATACCATGGCCCCTTCTCTTGATACATGACTTGTGGCATTTCTTGAAATAAAGGACCTCATATCCTACGATTAATTGTGCAGAATTATGTATAAGATCATGCATTTTATATGTTAATCTATCATTTAGAATGGATCTTCTTCTTTTCAACAATCATCTTGACACTTGATTCCTCGAAAATATCGATCTCCATGTCCTCAATTGCTCGTCTTTGTTTGAACTGTAGAACATTATCATTTCCATGTTGTGAAGTAGTAACGATTTTCATTAAATGAATAGACTCCCATTTGGGCGAGTCTGATTTACATTACATTAATATTCCTCCTAAAGGTGTGATGATGAGTGGGACCCTTCTACACATGCCTACAATTTCTTTTCCAACTTTTATATGATCTTTTCGCTCACACTATTCTCTATCCTCCAAATGTAATGCTCAAAGTGAAGTCGAAGACTCCTTTTTTTGCCTAGACCTTCCAACCGAAAAGATCTAGTATTATTTCCTATAAATGCAAAACCTCGAGTATTTCGGGTGGTGGTACTAATGCCTCGGGAGCTCTCTGGTGGCGGGATAGCCCTCGACGACACACTTTACGTAAATTAAAATTTAATATGTCATGCTTAATGCATATATGATTTTAAATACATAAATAATTTATGCAATTAAATAAACATTAAAACAATCATATGTTATAAAATTTTCAAATCTTTATAACATTTTTAAAACTGGCTCGATACCACGTTGAAGGACCAGGCCGGATTAACCTCATAGGCAGAGGACCTCTCCGGCACTCGATGGATATAGAAACTTTTCCTCAAAACCATCGAATAAATCCATGGAATGAACCCCTTTACAATCCTTATATATATTTTAGAAATAATGCGGAATAGAGTGGTAAATTTTTTTCTTTTCTTTCTTTTTCAAACCCTTAGATTTTGAAAAATTAGCGAGAGTTTCCTCTGTTTTTCGGACGTCCCAATTTACAAAACCTGCGAAAACATTTAAAAACTTCTAATCTTTCCATCCTCCAACTTCTCGAAACTGTTTTAGGACTCCTGGAGTACAACCAAATCAAACACAATATATACATATATACATTTTATTCATTTCAATCATCAAAACATTTGAAACTTCTTCCAAATCCATGCATTTATTTTTATCAAAAGGTGGCTTGGCCCAGGACTTAAGCCAGAAGCCGCTAAGTAGTTTCATTTCAAAATATATCCATATATGCATATATATACATGACCAATTATTGACATATAAAATATACAACTATTTATAATCTGATTCGCATGCGTACCGTCGCCGATGGCCCGCATTGTTATCTGGGGTACTACTAAGCTGCTTTTTGTCTTGGAGTCCACGAAAATGTTTTGGAAACATATGGAAAGAATGAGCTAAAGGCAGTGAGTGTACATTTTCATTAAGATAACATTTCCGGTATATATCAAAAAATAATACATACTTATACAATTAAAATCAATTTATACCTTAAACATTTATGCCTTAAACTTTCTTTCTTTCGATAATAAATACTTATACATTCAAAAATCCATTTATACCTTAAACATTTATGCCTCAAACTTTCTTTCTTTCTTTCTTTCTTTCTTTCTTTCTTTACGTGGAACCAGGAATAAACACCATAGAGCAGTTTAGAATGCCCATGGTGAGGACGATCACATTCAGTCATAACCGCTGTGCGGAGAAACTCACGCTTTGCATAGGAGTTCAGTCATGCGCCTTATCGCGTGTAAGGATATTACTACGAGCACTAATTCCTTCCCTCGGTTAGTAACTATAACTTTCTGCTCTAAATCACCTGCAGCTTAAGGTACCTCGACCGTCTCAGTTATAGCAGTCATAGGGGTTTAGGGTAACCATCGGTAAAACATTTATTCAAAATACATTTTACCTAAATACATTTTAAATCCTTTACTTTATATTTTAACCATATGCATTCTTTACGATTTAAAACTTTCGTATCTTTTAACAGATAAATACATGTTAATATACAATATAAATATATATATATATATATATATATATATATATATATATATATATATATATATATATATATATATTGATACAAGAATAAAACATTTCCATATGCCTTAACATTTACATAAACATTTCCATTAAACTTTCAGTTTAACATTAAATCATTCACTTTAAAACTCAAATTTTCAAAATATCATTTTTTATTTCGATTCGCGCTCAATCCAACACTTCGAGTAATTCCCGTTTCCGTCCAGATAGTCCTTTTCACCCTTTTCAAAGAAAACCACAACTATACATTAATCATAACTTCCATTTTAATCCACCATACACATTCATTTAAAGCGAATAGAACAAATTACTCTTAAGCACTAAACCCACTCATTTGGCCAACCTTTTCCAACAATACTCTGGAGCTTTATGACTCAAAAATTATTCAAACGGTCTTCAAAATTTATGAAACTCTCAGATCAGTCCTTTATATATCCAATGACATCTTTAAATTTTCAACTTAAAATTCCTTCTCTAAAGCCCTCAACCACATAACACAAGTTATTGTGTTTTACATCTAGATGGCAGAACAGAATCTGCACATAGCTCCACTTTGACAAATTTTCTGGGCACTTTAGGATTACAATTTGCTTGAACTTCCTTAAGATAAATTTTTCCCTTAGAAGCCTATTTTAACCAGAAACTTGAATCACTCAAATCAACGGATCCAGAAATAGGCAAGTTATGGTCAAATACACAAATGGTCGAAACAGGAAAACAGAGCATTTCTGTACCGGGAGAACAGACCAGTGGCTTACACATGGCCTACTTTGAGTACATTTTGGGCACTTTAGGGTTGCAATTTGCACGCACTTCCTTCAAATAAATTTTCCCTAGAAGTCTATTTTACCCAACATTTTGAATCACTCAAATCAGATCTGAAATGAGCAAGTTATGGCTAATCACAGTTGGTCCAAAAGCAGAAAAGCAGGCATTTCTGTCTTGAGGCTAGCTGAGAAAATGGCGAATGTTCCCTGCCCCGGCTTTTTCACTCGGCACTCAATCTGATGCCTTATGCAATTCAACATATCACAACGCAATTATATCAAATCTGACGTTCCTCACTTTCTTTTTGAAACTACTTTGTCAGATTTAAACACCGATTGATATCGAAATGTGTGAATTAAACCGTAAATACCGCGATTTAACATCAATGCAGGAAAATTGAGCGTTAGACATGAAAAACATCAAACCACAACACCATGCATTAAAGCACTACTTTATTCTTGGTTTCATTTGGCTCTTCCCTTCTTGCACTTGTAGGCGCTTGGAAAGGCTTGAAGGAGAAAGAAAAAATCGCATCACTCCTTGCTCCTACATTTTCTTACCTTTCTCTCTTCTTTCTCTTTTCTCTCCTTTTCTCCCTTTTCCTTTCTCTCTACGTGAATACTGGCACTGAAGACCAAATGAATGTTTGGCTTTTGTTTTCTCCTTTTATTATTTGTATTCCTTTAATTTGCAAATAAGCCTCATCTTTCGATTTTGCAATTTGTAACTTATGAAATTTGTATTATGGCTATCTACGACAATAATCTTGTGTCCTTTTCTTCAAAAATAACAATTGTACCCTTGTTTAATACCAAAGTGGGTTCCATAAACTTTCATTTATACTTTAATCTCGAAATCTTCTTATGTGACGATTGGTGTTAACTTATAACCTACGGTATCATGTCTTTGTACACTCTCTCTCAGACGGGGTGTTACAAATAGCAGTTGGTGAAATTTATTGTTCCTCTCAACGGATATATTTAAATGCATATTTAGTAAAGTTTAATTATATTTTTTAATAAAAAACGTTGAATTATTAAAATGTGTATAATTTTGATCTGCAATTCATGAAACATTATTCGTAGGTCTTAAAGTATTCAAGATTGTAAATAGCATTTAGCATTACAGTTTTTTAACGATTCTCATTAGATTGCCTTCTTACACTTTTAAGATTGATATTATTCAGTAATAATAGCTCGTAATATTATTCAATATTGTTCGATAACATGGAATTCGTAGATGCCGTTTGTAATGAATATGAGTTTAGTTGTCTGAGTCGTAGCACAAATGCAACGAAAAAATGGGTTTAATCTTAATTTATTAGAACTTGTTGTGAAAGGCAGTCGATACAAATTTAATTCGTCATTGTAAATATGGGGCTCGTATATTGAAAAGATGGGTTTATACGATAAGAACTCATTTATTGAAAGATTAGTTCATTAAATTAACGAATTCGATACAGTGAAAATACGTTTAGTGTAAATATAGAGAAACTAGTCTTGTTGAAAAAACTAGTTTAGTGCAAAGCTTGAAATCGTATGTTGAAAACACGAGTTCAATCCAAACTAACTGTTGGATAAACATACATTGTTGTTATGCTATAACTGGGTTAAACTTTGTCGCGCGCCTTAGTGCATGCAATATTGTTTACTCTCTTACTCTAGTTTCATCCGTCGTCTGCAAAGGTATCATGTCGCTGATTGGATGCGAGGGTAAAAGTGGTTTTGTTATAAAATATGCTGTGAAGCGTATATAAATACGAAGTAAATCGAATATGTAAAGTGAGATGGTTGGGGTCTTTCTAGTTGCACATCCCGGCCACAGAGATGTAAGCGTGTTTTGTGGTAGAGATTTATTCATCCTTATATAGTACTTTCTACTTGGTTCGTATGGGAATTTAGTGCAGGTATGGTATGGTTTAAGGTGTGCTTCGATTATTGTGCGTGATAAAAAAAAAAAAAAGCCTATAAATCTTCAAGGGGATGATGAAGTATACAAGTAGTATCTTAAAGGGATTTTTTGGTCGTTTAGTTTGGGTAATCAAGGTTCCAAAGACTTGGAATTTTGGTCTTGAGAGATCTTCGGCTGTTAAAGTTAAAACTAATCATTAAGCTAATGTTATTAGTTTTAAAGTAATGATAATAATAATAATAGTTCAAATAAGATGCCAAAGCTCCATATGTTATTGGCTGGGCCTGGATTTCATTGACATGAGCGAAACTCAAGCTAAGCGGGCCTGCATATGTCCGGCCCATCACAACCGACTCTCTTTCATCACACCTCTCCGACAGTCTCAGTTCAGTATCCCTCGCTCATGGCTCCTCCCAGAAATTCTACTCTGTGGAACGTTTTCAAACCGCCTCAACCAGCTCGTCAATGATCTTATCGGTGATCTTTCGTTTCTCCTCTCTGTATTTATGTAAATATATGTCTGTATTCTAGTGTTTTTGATCCATTTTTGTTGTGGTACAGTTGTTCAATTAGGTTAACAAGTCCGCTGGTCCATTCGATGCGGTTCTCTGCGTGGGCCAGTTCTTCCCGGACTCGCCGGAGAAGCTCCAGGAGTTCATGGACTACATTGAAGGACGTTCTCAAATCCCTCTTCCGACGTACTTCATCGGTGACTACGGTATCGGTGCGCCCAAGGTTCTATTGGCCGCTTCCAGGGATTCGGCGAATCTAGGGTTCAAGATGGACGGTTTGAGGATATGTGATAATTTGTATTGGTTAAAAGGCAGTGGCAAGTTCACTCTCCATGGTATGAATGTGGGGTTTTTTTTTTGTTAATTTATCTTTTTAATGCATTTTCTGTTTGGTTTCATGTAAGTAGAGAGAAAGTAAAAGGGGAGTGGAACTTGTAAGTTGTAACCATCATCTACGTAACAATGAGCATGCTACATTGCTGCTATTTCCATTCTTAATTTTTTTAAAAAGTGAATCAGAAAATTGTTTTTAAACATGACAAATATGTTTCATTTTCCTTTAATCGTGTGGCTTTGGTAGCAGAAAACACGACCCAGTTTCCATACCATGCAATCCTATGATTCTTTGCAGTTTCAGATAGATTAAAATGAAAACCTTCGCTTTTTACTTAGTTCTATCAGGCTTACTTGATTGAGGGATTGCATTTGTTTATCGGGTTAGATGGTAGAAGACTAGAGTCGCGGTTCATTTGGCTTGTTTTTGCATTTCTCTGGGGCAAATATGGGTAGTTTGTTTAAGTTGACAAGTTTCGGCCTTTTTAGCAACCAAGCAGTCTTTTAATCTACTTGAGTTGATGACTTTGGCTCTTTTGCCTATGAGTTACTGTTCAATTAATTGCGTCGCAAACTACTGTAGTTTGTATTATATGACAGTTTGCATTTCAGCAGCATTATGGAGACAAAAGAAATGTGTGGCTCATTGCTTATTGTTGTAATTGGTTAGTTGATACTTTGACAATTTTGATACTAGTATAAACAAAACATCATTGAATGGTTACTTTCAAAATATATAATCTTTTTTACCTTGAATGCATATTGTGCTGTTGCAATTATCATTTTTTATCTGATTTCCTGTAATCTTAATTGAGTTATATGTGGCTATTTCTGGTGACAATCATTGGATAGTCAGCAATTTGGAACATACAGTCAAGATATGTTGATGCATTAAGGGCATTGGCCGGATGAGCCTGGAATAGTTGATTTGTTCTTAACATATGTGTTGAAGCATTGGTCATTTCATTGCCTTAAAAATAACTGCTTCTAGTTTCGTATGAGTTGGATTTTCTTAATTAGATACCACTAATGAATGGCCCACTGGAGTCACAAAAGGCTGTTACATCTAATATTCTCAGGAATCTCAGATTCATCAGGTAGTGATTCTACCATATCCAAGAGCTAGTAGGAAATTAAACCTCGGTAAGTGCTGATGGGAAAATTATTTACTTATATATTTTCTTCTGAAACTAGTTCTGTTTTTTTCAACCAATCTAGTTCTTATTTGCCATTAGAATTTTTGAATGTGTATTCAAACTTCAGTAGTATTAGATTCAGCGTGGATCATGATAATTTTTTCATTTATTTGAATCCTTTGTCTTGAAACATCTCAATTAAAAGTATTTTGTTGTTTTGAGACTGAGTGGCAAATGTGCAAAAGTTGTCCTCTATCTGTTAGTGTCTGGAAGTAAGTGTGGATTCTAACACACACATGCTACCTGATTTTCTATGAATCACTTAGAAAATAATGTTATTGGAAATTACGAGTTTGAGTTATCTTCCAAGTAAAAAGAGGCATGGGGGAGGACAAGTCTAAAGTGGTCGACTTGGATATTTTGTTAATTATGTGTGCCTCGAAACACCACTTTTCCATGTGAGACCTGGGATAATTGCAATAATTATCTAGGCATTAGATAGGTTGGGCGGCGAGGAAAATTCTATAGCTTTAAAAACTTGAGATCAATCTCTTTTTATGTAAAAATTGAGTTTCAAATCACGAGGCATATTTTTATCGTGGGAGACCACGATATAATAGGCCCGGTGTAACCTTTCCTTGGATGATTGTTTTGATGATGCGACTCTTGATGCTGTTAAATTATTGTTTTCTCTTTTGTTTAGTGCCTGAAATTGATATTTGGAGAAAATTTACCATTTATTGGCTTTCTATATACTTACTGTGATCATTGTGGAAAATTTTGTATGTTGATTACTATTTTGTAGCATGACAAACTAATGCTTCATTACGATCGAGGTTGTCTTAAATATTTATCATTCTTTGGTACAAAGGGTATTTTCTATGATCGAGAACCGTACTCAATCTCGATCTTTGTGCATGTAACCTTTTAGGTCTTGCTCTGTTGGAAATAAAGATAAGCAGTTTGATTATCTTCTCATTAACTCTCTGATCTTCACCATCTTCTTATTTTTCTTTGGTATGATATAAACGTGTGTATATTAATTGATACCTTATCTTACTTTGTAATGACCCACCCTTTGTGTAAATATTATTATGATATATCTTTACGATTTTTGCTCTACTTCTATTGTGAGTGTTAAAGCTATTCTCTCTAGTTATTGACAAAAACTACTCTACATCTAAGTTAAGATCTATTAGTCTCTTTCTTAAATCTCGAAATCGAAAGCCGATGACTAGGGTAGTCAAAACACTTGGATTCCCTGCTGGAAGCCTTACAGCCATGGACTCTCACATAAGGATTGGGGATTAAGAATTGGTTTGATTAAAATTTGTTGTGACCCATTCTCTTGCGTGGATGTTATTTGCTTTAACCTTGATGAGCCCTTGCGGTTTAAACGTGGTTCCCACAACTGGAAGCCTTGGTCATGGATACGTGGGATTGGGGATTAGGCGGTTACAGTACAATTTAATTTGTGACGTTCTCTCTTGTGGATGTTATTTGCTTTAATATGATGGTATGGTTTAAATAATGTCTATATAATGGCATTTTTAGAACATTATTTTGAAAGCTAACATCATTATCTTAAAGTTAACCTTATTCTAAAAAATTAAATGAAATACCTGAGTTTAAGTATGCATAGATAAAAAAATTACCTATTTTGGCTTTAGTGTTGATCCTAACGATTATACATTCTTTTTATCTATTGCAATAAGGTATTATGAATTATTGATTGAAACTTTTTCAATGTGTACCTATTACTTATTAATTACTTATTGGGTATGTGATGAATGTTTTTATCCATATCGAAATGTTTTCCATCCAGGAACCCAATATTTCTGTTAGTAGTCATGCGTTGGTTGTGAATCTCTAAACTCCACTAGATCCTTGCAGGCGAGATTGGCGGATTGATTAGAGTTGGTTGAGTCAGTTTGAATGTTGTGCACATCGACACCATAGCTTTGCTATGCATGAGATGTTGCCTTTAAAGTTTATAAGATTATAGGCAGGTCAGATAAGGTGTTGATTAAGATTAGATTCGATTGTTGAGGACATAAACACCATGTATGAGGAGATTATAGTTGCTCTAGTAGCGCCATGCATGAGATGTTAACCAAGTGACTCACAGAGGCTGGTTAGGTGGAGGCCATTAAATTAGAGCCTTAATCTGCTCACGATAGGAGAGCTTGGGGTGCACCACCACGCCTTTATTACCCTATACAGGTTCCCTGAAACGGTTCGACTACGGTCTTGATCAATTTGTTATCATTCGGAGGTTACCAGTTCCGGTGGCTCCAATATTGCCCATCAAAAAAAAAAAAAAAAAAAAAAATTGTTCAGTGGCTCGATATTACCGACATGTAGTCATGGTTGCTTATGGTATGGAGGATCTAGGTTATTAGGGCATGCGGCTTAATATGAGGATCTCCCGATGATATTGACTTGAGGATGTATGGATTATAGATATGATGTTATGTGGTATGGCCTAGGATCTACCTTAAACTGTTCTAATCTCTGCTTAGTACCCCTCCACCTGAAGGGTTCCATTCACTTTAAGCACCTATCTCTTGATGAGTGCTACTTCCCCATCACCTTCATATTTACTGTTATTTGATTTCTGCGTCTTGCCCTTTGTTCAAGGCTTACTGCATTCTTTAATTTGTGGTTCTCTAAATATTCTGTCAGTCAGTCCTACAAAAAAAAAAATTCTGTCCAATCAAGCTATATAAAAAAAATGTGTCCTGTGCCTTTTGGGTAAAAATGTCTACTTTTTTTATAAGTAGAGAGTCATGAAAATGTCTTAGCATTTTTTTTTTTTTTGAGTAAAAGTAAAAGTCTATGACTTGCACTTGGATTTTACTTTGTTGCATTTAGTTTGGGCATTCAATAGCCTTTGGTTCTTGGTTCTGCTTCTCAAAAATTTATTCATACCATTTCTCCACATTCCAGCATGTCTAATGTCTTCGGCTGAGATTTCATGAAACTACCAATCTGCGCTATTTCCTTATAAAGTTATTAAAGAGACAGCTTCCACTAATCAAGAAACAAAGAGACTAAGTGACAGTGTTTCTGACACAATGTGTGTAGTTATGATGTCTCTCCCAAAAACAGCAGAAACATGGGCTGATCAGTGTCAGCTTTGTTTTAAATTTGTCTTCTGGGCCTTGTCCACGTGAGGAAAAATGCAACTTTCTGCATGACACAGAAGCAAAGGGAACAATACATGAGGGGGTTTGGTTTTGATTTTATTAATAAGGGCAAATGAAAGGGGTCCAGATTACCTTTAAGCACAGCTTGCAGGATGAAGGTGAGGTTTTGTCAGCAGGAGGGTCTGGATCTGAAAATGCTAAGTCTAGCAGGTTGGTTTTTCATCGATGTACTCAATTTCTAAGCAGATTGATAATTATTATAATTCTTAGATAGAAGTGAGTGGTTTTAAATTTTAATCAACATTTTCTAATTAATCTTTTTCCTTTGTATTTAATTCCATTGCTTGGTACTAATGATTCTTCTTACAAATAAGTTCAGGTCAAAAAACTGCTGGTTCTGTTTGTCAAGCCCTGGTGGAATCACATCTAGTCATCACCTTCGGAGAAAGTTACTACTGCGCACTAGCAAGGTCCACTTGTTGAGGACCAAGTGCTGATTATACGTTGAACAATTCACTCATCTGCCTCTTTTGCCATGGAGAGCGAGACAGAGCTCGTTAGGTTTCAGAAGAGCTTGGTCTGTTCAAGACACAAGTGAAGGAGTTAACACGCGGAGTGGATATTCAACGTGATGGCACTCATGCTAATATTCAGGTAAAAGAAATTTGCTTTTTGTGCCTTCTACAGATGTTTAATGAATTGATGGCAACATTTTGTCTAAAATTTGTTGAGTTGTACAAGTTGTGTGATTCCACTACCACTTTGCCCCATTCTGTTCCCTTGCTTTTTAATTAGTAAGAAAGATGAATATATTCAAGAGGAGAGCCGCCCAATGTGGCGACTCAAAGTATGGTTCCCTTGCTGTGTCTCATTCATATGAATGCATAAATTTTAATTTATTTATTTTTGATTAGTAAGAAAGCTGAATATATTCAAGAGAAGAGCCGCCAAAGTGGCGACTCAAAAAAGATAATGTTTGATAAGTAAAATTCTTATCTAATAGATAATGTTTTGGTTCCATATATTTAACATCTCATGTAATTTTGAGTTATCTGTTTGATGAATAAAATTGAGATCTTGATTTGGGTCTAAGTTTGCGGGGTTTTCACCATTTTAGTATGGATATTCTTTTAAGGGAAATAACAATAGTTAAATATTACATAAGTAGATCAAGAATCTAATAATGGGAATTATAATTGTACCATTCCTTAGTGAAACCCATCTACTTGGGTGCTTCTATTCTCATAGACATATCTTTAGCAATCATTCATTCGATTATTCAAGTTAAGTACGGGGGGATTAGAGGGGATGGACCACTCAAGATGTCAAAGAAGGGCATTGAGTTTGGGTTCATGAAGCAATGAGGAAGGATTGAGAGCTTATGTGTTCTCAACTATGTTTTGTGATGGGTAATTATAGGGGGCAGGTGCATTTTTGGTAAGATGGGCGTTTGGAAGTTGTTAAAAACTCAAAATGTTTTATTTATATGATAAAAAACTTTAAAATGAATTGGAGATTTTGGAAGCTCAAGAACCTTGTTAACCCATGAATATTTGAGTATATTGATGTAGGATGTTGTGACATCGGTTTCATCAATTTAGTATATTTAATATGATTCAGGATACCACCATTGATGTGCATCCTTGACAGCGATGCCACTTCTTCTTCACCCACAACCCCATAAAGTTTGAGTCAGATGCTCCAAGAGCAGGTAGTTTCAATATTTTACACTAATTTTCCAGGTTAGTTATCTTGGCATATTAAGCTAGTTTATCTATCTGGGGGATTATTTTAGCACGAAGTGGAACATGATATTTGCCTAAGTGGTCCCTAGAGCCCTACCAAAAATGCCGCTCTGTCAGTCTTAGGGCCAGCCTTGTTACTAGAATGGCCTTTCAGAATTTCCACACTGACTTCTGATGTGCTAGCTAACGGATCCGAAAGACCCAAGAGGGAAGAAACCAAGGAAAATTAGAGCACTTGTTTAGTAGGTAGAAAATTTTACATTTTCTGATAGCTTTAACAAGGAAAGCAGCGTTTAATTCACGAGAATAAGGCAACGAATTTTGAAAGCAAAGAAAATGAATTATTTATAACTGACATTTATATATGAATCGAGAGAAAGCAGTCAAAAATTGTTTTCATTGTTTTAATTAAATTAATGAATTCAATAGAATGGGGTTTGAAAATGAAAGCGTATTTTAATGAGTGAATACAAGCGTATTTTAAATGGCACTAAAGATTAGAATCATTGAAAATTTTCGTACGAATTTTGGATAAGTTAGAAATTTTAGGTAGTACTTGAGCGCTTAGCCATGCAAAGCTAACAAAGGGAAACTAAGCTGATGGGTGGTTTTGCACTTGTGTCACGACTGGATGTATTAACTGGTCTGCCTTCCTTTTGTGTCCACCTACTACTCTCTCTGGAAACTTGCCAAACACACACAGCAATATTTTATTGCTATATATGAGAATATGGGGTTTGTAAGGGCCTATTTTAGCATGGGTCTGTTTGAATAAGATAATGAAAAACAGCAAAATTTATATACAATTTTTCTGAAGGAAATGAAAATATATAATATAATAAGATATTTTCTTAAATATATAAAAACTTATAATATATGGTAGCATATATTACTTAAATGTTATAAATTAGTAAATCCATGTCTAAGTTAAGCTTAGTTTGTCTTACCCTCAGCCAAGCGCAAATTAAAGTCACAAATGTGAAAGCAAAAAATCGAATTTTTGGATAAGGGTAAAATAGAAATTTCGGTTGAAAATGTCAGGAATTTTTTAAAGATCTCGGATGCGAAGCGAACACCGGTTGAAATCGTCTCCACGAGGGAATTTATGCGTCGAATTCGTTGGGTCGAAGGTGAGGTCGGGATTCGCGTTTTTCGGCGTGGGGTGTCGGATGGCGTAAGCGAAAGATAAGGGGATCTTACGTAGCGTACAGTGTGTGACGAACGAAGGCAAGTAGTGGCTACATGATAGTATGTGTGGGAAAAGGGATCATGGCTCACGTTAGTATGTGAGTAATATTAATAAAGGAAATAAAGAAATAATGATTTAAAGATGGAAAATTGAGGGCAGTGATTTGGTTTGAGAAAGAGAGAGAGGAGAATTTATATTAATCGGATGAACAAATCAAAAGGGAGAAAATGGGGAGAAATACAAGAGAGAAAAGAGAAAATGAGAGGAGAAAGGAAAAAAAGGAAGAAAAGCAAAGTAAAGAATAAAGCGAAAGAAAGAAGGAGTCGTGGAGAGGAAGATCGGTGAAGTGAAGCATGGAGAAATCGCAGGAAGAGCGTCTTACGCCTGCAGATTTGTAGGCGTCCGTCGTCAGTTCTTGAGCAAAGAAAGGAAGTGTTACGGAAAGGGCCCAGCCTTGTTTCCGGTTTTTAGGCGTTTAACGACCCGAAGGTGGGATATTTTCACTCTTTGTTTTCTTTTGTGCAAAGAACTTTATAATGGTAGGGGTTCTTTAGGGAGCGCGAAGTAAAAGTGAATTAGTTGATCTTGGGGCCAAGGGGTATGGATTTCATGTGCAGGTTGCATATTTGTGGAAGTTAGGGTTTCTGCAGGCCCGAAAGTTTCTAGATGTTGTGATTTGTTGATGAGATGTGATGATTGGGCCGTATAGTTCGTGTTTGTGAAGAGCGGTGAAGTGCTGTTGAATGGTCCCAGTTGAGACCTTGTTGTGTGTTATGACTTTACGAGTCAACCTTCGCGAAATGTGATATTGATGCGTGTAACGATGTATTAACGTATGTGTTTGCGTAGAGTAAATTATATGTATAAATTATAATTATCCACTTGATGTGTAAATGTTTACGTGTAGTCTTTCATTAATTGCATGTAACATGAGGAAAAATGCATTGGCATCATGCATTTCATATGCAGTCATCGCGTCGGTCGGTGTGGGTGCGGGAGTAAGGTTTGATAAATCGGTGTTGGTGAGTGGGTCGTGTTTCGGGAAAAATGGAATGAGAGTCCGAGAGTAGAATTAGCGAGGGTGTAAATGATCGAAATGATAAATTCGTATTTTGGAAGCAGAGTTGGGGTAGTCCCCCGGTGAAGTCACGGTTTATTCCACGGTTAGACATGAATCCGAAGCGATGCAAGTTCGTGAAAATGTTGAAAAGGCGTCGCGGCGTCTACCGGTGTAAACCGAATCGAAGTGGCCAGCAAAAATAAGGAAAAGAATCAAAATCGTTTTGATAAATAAATTAGAGGTTTCAATGGTTTATTGGGGTAATGTGGCCGGTTTTATTCGCATTGGCATTCCCAGTGTGAGGAGTCGATTGGGACTCGGTGGTGAGCGTGAAGTCGCGTCTACATGCGTGATATAGACATTCGTATAAAATAATTGTATGGAATGTGATTGTTCGTTTATATATGTCATTTGCGTATCGTTTTAGGTGGGGGTAACCTTTGTAGGAAAACTTTACTGCTAGAACAGGCTTTGGGTTGTGGGACCACTTTCGGAGTGCGAAATTTATCAGAGGCCAGTGTAGTGGGGTAGCTTTGAGAAGAAAGTAGGGAAATGTGGCTTTAAGTAAATATTTTGTAAATATGTATAAATCTTTTTGTAGAACAAGCATGAAAACTATGAGAATATAGTGGATTATCTTGTTTTATGAGTATGAATGTATGGGCCCCATGTGGCCATTTTACTCAGGTATGCGTAGGATTAAAATCATCGGTGATTTATTTCATGTTAAATTTTCCAAGAATCACAGGTAGGTCTGCTTAGGTATGCATGTGTCGAACTCTCTGATTTTCTTAAAGGTTAACTTAATAGGATTTGGACATGATATATGTGGAGATCCTAAACAGAAAGATAAAGTTTAATAACATATGATTACGAAATACGAATAGAGAATATAGACCATGAAAAAACAATAATGGTATTCAGAAGTCATAAATAGATACTAGAGAGAAAAGTCAAGAAATGGTAAATAAATGGAATGGTGAAATGGCGTGACATGCTTGAGTGCTGCACCTCGTCACAGCTCTGGTGTGGTACATGAGTATTTGGTCGAATTCCAGCCTTGTCTTAGCATTTTATTATTTTAATGTGATGGCCCCATGTGGGTCGAGTGTTCACACAAACACACCCGGTTCTTCCCGTCAATCGCTTTCGTTGTTTTGGTGGATTCGACTACGCCCTTTTTGTCCCTTTATTTTCAGTCATACTGCGTGTGAAGTGAGCAACGCAATTTCTAGTAAAGGGACTTTCATTTTCTCCGGAACAGTCACTTTTCGGGACAAGCCAAAATGGCACGTTACGCTCTATCAATGACTTCAAAAGCAAATAGGAACCCTATGGGTTGAGAATGCGTTTCTCAAATAAGATATCATTTTTGTATTTTTTTAAAAAAATAACAATCCTTCCTTGTTTTTAGAAAATATAATACAATTTTCAAAACAAAATTAAACAAACCCCATGTCATATTTCAATTGGTCCAAATCTTTGGTTTCCTTTTCTATAGCCATCTGGCCCCAAGTTTTCTTAGGACCTTAAATCATCTCAACTTGATCATCTAAAGAGACTGAAACATTTAAAGTTATATTTTTGCTCCCAAAAGTCATTTTGAAGTTAAGTAAAGTTTTAAATTTAGATAAATGTCGGCCGATGACCATCTAAAGTTTTAATACATCTGTCTGATAGATTTATACTTTTCTGTATTTTAATAATTCATCGTATCTGCTTGAATTTATACATGTCGCTCACGTATTTGTAAAAATACTTATTAAATTGTAGTTGAAATTAATGTTCATATTAAACTAAATAATTTTTAAATTATTTGTAGTTCTTATAAAAAATAATGAGAAAAATAAATAATTTATCAGCTATAGGAAAAAAAAAAAGTGTGTTGGGATTAATAGAATCTCGATCGATGTAGTGATAAATATTTTGTGAATTCTCGATTCACCATTTAGGGTTTATAGAATTTTTTTAAAGGAGATTGGTTGTTTTTTGGTTTTGGAGGAATCTCATAAACGAATTTTTCCATCTCCAACGGTGATATTGTGGAAAATCATTTTTTTTTTGTCAAACGGCTAAATTATAAGGGTAGAAGAGGTTTTTTAATTTTTCTTGATGACGGTTCTGATCAAATTTGCTTAAAAATAGATGATCACTTTGTTCGCCAGGCAATCGTTCACTCATTATTGCTCACGTGCGCCGCTCTTTTCTGTGATTTAGCATCTAAATTTAGAATATTCTTAGCTGTTGAAGATATTGCCCAGAACCACCAAATGATTTATCCATTTATTGATCTCATGGTCCTATATAGGGTTTGGTGGTCAGATTTTTGTTTGTTTTTCTACCAGATCATCAATTTAGATTGTCTTAAAATCTTTAATTTAAATTTAATTCTTAATTTCATAATTTTATGGGATTAGTCGAAATATGTAAATCTTCAAACACTCTACGATCTCGTGATTTTTCGAGAAAATTCCTGAGAGAATGTATTTGTTTTACGATAAAGGCATGATTACAGAGGCTGGATTGAATGTACGGTGGAAACGTGTTTCATTCTTTATGGTAGAATTATGATTGGTGTGTAAAGAATAGTATGTTTTTATTTTTCAAAAATTAACCCATGAATTTAATCCCAAAAGTTAAGAAAGTCATAGCCCTAATCTTTTAGTAGAGTCACTTTAAGAGAATAAGCAACTTAGCTGAGGTCGGTATTCCTATGGTTTATTCAGTATTATTTACCCCGATGATAATTTATTCCATCGCTTTTTAAATTAATATTTTAAAATATATATAACTCTACTACTATATAAAAATAAATTAAAAATAAAGCATAATTAAAAAATAATTTTTAGGTTTTCCAGACAAGCTCTAATGTAATAGTTTCTAAAAGTTTATTCTCAAAACTATAATTTAAAACTATTTTAGCAAATAGTCTCTTATAGTCTATTAAATTATTTTTTATTATTCTTGACCTAAAATCACTCATATGAATATTTTTCTTTCATTTTATTGCTTAATAAAATGGTTTTTCCACTAAAATTTATATTTTAGTTTGTTTTTTGTGTTATGTGATGTTATTCATCATCTTGTTATTGGTTATTAGGGCTGATGGCGAATTCGGATTTTTAATAATACTATTTTATCAAATTTATAGGTTTTATACATATTTATTATATTATTAACCTGAATATTATTTCATTATATATGATTTTTAGCTATTTATAGGTTTGACAATAAAAACACATTTAAATTTAAAAAAACAAGAAGTATTTTTTGACAATAAAAAATTTAAAGGTTTGTTTGGTGCATTTTGAAAATTGTTTTTTGTTTTGAAGATAATAAGGAACATATGAAAAAACATTTAATTGTACTCTTTTTGTTTTTAAACATACGTAAAACACACAAAATATTAAATTCAAAAAACAATAATAATTTTAGGGCTCACCATATTGGTTTAAAAGGATTCTTAAGACATTTAGTCAAACTGGCCCTCTGTTTTCAAATTGTTCTTATAATTTGGGACTGTGATGAATTTTCATGATTTTTATTTTTTAACTAGGGGTTGTTTGTTTTGTTGTTTTTAAAATTGTTTTAGAACCAAAAGGGCCTTACTGGGAAAAAGAGCCCAATTAGGAGGTTTTATATTTATGTAAATATTATATTTATATAATTGGGGCTTAAACTTTTATGTAAACTGCTTTGTTTTGTATAATATATATATATATATATATATATATATATAGTATATGATCCTAATAAACGTACTATATATAAATCATGTACTGATGATCACCTTTTTGTACTATGATTGTAATATAGTATTCAGAATAAAGTTAGTAGGAGGAGTTCTATATATCTACTCTTCTTTTTATCCATCATTCGTATCCTTCAAATTTATGTGAATAGTTAAATATTCCTTTCGGTAACCATTCCTTTATCGCGCCTTATCATACCATTCTTTACTGTTCCATACCTCATACTTTGCTGGGAATAATCCCATAGTTGGCATAGGTAATATATTAAAATTCATTATATGCCTTTCATACCCAGATTTTTTTATTTTTATTTTTATTATAATAGCTTTCCATGCAGGACAGATTCATCTTTGCTAAAGGAGACCAATCCCTAGATGTAGGTAATATATTAGAATTCAATGCCCCTTTCATACCCAGTTTTTTTTTATTATAATAGCTTCCAGGACAAGGAACTATCCTACTCTTTAAAGGAAGCGAATCCCTAGATGGCATAAGTAATATCATTAAGGAATTCCAATCTTCGCTGCATGATTGGGAACCATTATTTATCGTGTCTATTTCACAATTCTTTCTTATCCCATACCTCATACTTTGCCCAGGAAGACCCGATCCACCCAGATGGAATAGGTAATATATTGGAAATATTCCATGTTTGGTTTTATGACTAGGATTGTTTTCCACATCGTCGTATTATTATGGAGCCTGTGCAAATTCGTTTGCTTGCAATAGCATAGGAGTACATTCTCTCTTAATCAGTGCATTCTCTCTTAATCAGTACATTCTCTCTTAATCAGTGCATTCTCTCTTAATCAGAAACCAGTGGAAGATTATGGAGCCTAGAGTTCAAACGGCTTAATGGTGATTTATTCAGCAATGGTTCAAGCTTTGGAAATCATTGCGTAGAAATGTAAGCGTATGGATGTTTCGGTGTGGTTGCGGGAAGGCTACCAAGGGCGCGGAAAGTGCTAGAGATAAAGCCGGCGGGAATGCTAAGCATATGGGATGTTTCGATTGTGGTTGCGAAGGCCAAAGGGCGCCCGAGAAGGGCCTTCTTGGAATCAGCCGTAGGGGATGTTGTTGGGTGTTAGGTGTGAGCTGAAGAAACATAGGCTAAAGATTGATTCTCTTTTGAGAATTCTTATTATCAAGGAAGGATTCGGGATGTTGCGGTGTGAGGAATATTGGCTTACTTCAATTGACTCTGCCATGATGTACTCGGATATTGTGGGCACTTTCGGTCCACCACTTTACGTGGGCCGGGGCATTAAATTTGGAAAGCCTATGGCAAGCGTCATGGCTGTTGGAATTTAATTTTGTAAATGTAAATTCCCGTCTTGTAAAACAAAAATAAATAAATAAAGAAAATTCAAAATCATCTTTATCTTTGAAGTGATATGTTTTTATTTTGATGCTGGTTAGCTTCTGATAGGATTACTTATTAAATTTTGAAACGTTATTATTTGTTTTTAACAAAATAAATCGTTCTATAATATTTATGTTATAAACAAATAAATACCTTTTAACTAAAGGAGACAATGAAATTATGGACAAAATTATTTATATTCTTAAAAAATTCTTGTATTTGATTATATTTATATTTATATTTAAATACATATTTTATAAAATCTTATCATTGAAACATTCTTCAAATACTAACATTTGGGAAAACAACCTAAAACAGCTTTACATCTCATCCCCATCTCATCCCCGTTTATACTTAAATAACAATATCTTAATGGAAGTTTTAATTAATCACGTACGAAATTTCATAAGTTATTGAAATAAGGAAAATCCATTTTAGAGTGACTTTTCTTTATTAATTTTTAACTTGATTTTGATAAAAAAAAAAAAGATTTTCTTGTTTTTCTTGTAAAATTAATCTCATGTGGACCATAAATTATTTATAGTCTTAAAAAATTACTAGAAGTGTTTTTTTTTTTTTTTGGAAGAAACTTGAAGTATTTTCTAAAACAACAAAGAATTGATTATTTCTACAAATACTCCATTCGATGATCTTTTTATTCTAAACATTCTATACACTGGTAGAGTGAACATTGATCTTTTATTTAAATGGATATTTAGTAAAGTGTATAACCCAAAATTCTTCAAATAAAGACATTTGAAGATCTTGTAAAATTTTCATTTAGAAGGTGGTAGTCGGGCGACCAGTTGGGTGAGCTTGGCGTCATCGAGTCGGCCTAATATTTCAGTCCAATTTTTTTCGGATTAAAATACTTGATTGAGCCTAAGTTTGTGGGTACGCTAGTTAAATTTAGGCGGCTATTTTTATGTGGGTAGTGCTCGATCCCGTCAGGCCCTAATTTTGGGTGGACCGGAGGTTTAAATTATCCTCTAGCCAAATCCTCATTTCTACTTAAATAAAGTTTTTCGTTAATCAATTATCAAAAAGTGTACCTTGAAATGGGGATGATGATGATTTTGTCAAAAATAATTCTCAAGAAAAAACATTGGAAATATTAAATTCAGACATTTAGGGTTAATTTGATTTTTAATCAAATATTTCTTGAAATAATATACTTATAGGCATAAGGTTTCATAATCATAAACTAGTAATTAGTGAAGATGATTGTCTATACTTAGAACACTCCCATGGATTTGGTGCGATTAAATTATGACGTGTTTTTTGTAAAATGATATTGTGGTCTCATACTTGAGAGTTTTTATAAATAAAAAAGTAACCACAAAATGATCATAAATAAAATAAATAAGTACTGTGTCACTTAAATATGCAAATCCATAACTTTAAAAAAAAAAGAGAAATAACCTAATTTAAATAAAAATTAGATTTATTATTCTGTAAAAAAAATATGACTTCTTATTTTACTTCTTTTCCAAAATTTTCTCTTTTAATCATATCTTATTCATGAGTAGGTCCACTCTCTTTTATCCAAAAAGGGGATTGAGAATGTTTTAAAATAGGTGGCAAATGAAATCCAAACTAACTCCACTATTATCATCATTTTCAAATTTAGATGAATTTCCAAATATTTTTATTTCAATCAATTCTCAATTGCCATGTTTTTACAAATATATACAATGTTTTATATTTTATGTATATTCTTATCAAAATGATTCATGGTAGAGGTAATTTAATAAGTTGAAAATAATTAATATTCATTAAATGCAAAAAAATTAGCATACAATCACCGTCTAAAAATATAATAAAAGCCGCAATTAATAAAGGGAAAACCATTATTATGTTTATATCCTGCTTGTCTAATGTCCATCGTCACCTTTCTATGGTAAATCGCTCGATATTTCAAAAAATGGGTCGTAGGGAATGGATGGTGCGGGTTAATTCTGATTATGACAATTTACTATATTGTAACTAAATGTGATTAGGTGTAAAAAAAAAAATCTCTCATCCAATCACCATTCATTATGGAAAAATGTGATTTTTTTTTTGAAAGCTAATAAATAAATAAAAGGTGAGCATAAATAATTCATTGTTCTTTATGCGTGTATCTCAAATTCTCATATCATGTCTCTCCTTTTAAAAAATGAATTATTACGGAATCCATTTTCAACGTTAAAATAGTGAATTAAATTAAAAGTTATTAGCTTTAAAAAAGTGAGACCTAAGTATACCTTCTATTTTTATTTATTAGAATTAAATTTTATTGAAATATATATTAAAAATATTATATAAATGGAAAAAACCTACCTTCACCTCTAAAATATTTTCAAAAGTTTACAAATTTGAGAAAACAAATCATTTTGGGTCCCTAAATTAAAAAATAGTATGTGCAATTAATTTGCTAATGGTTTAGATACATATGTATATAATTATGCGGCATCTCGATACAAAGTTATTCAAAATTTATTTAGAGAAAATCTGTAAATTGCTTATCAGTATCCCATGTCCATCTTTAACCATTCTATTTTAATTTTGAGATGATAACATAGTTGATTTATGGCATTGGAGCTTACCTTAGAATCATCGAGTTCAAGTCCCTTTATGTGAGTGGCGGACCCATAAAATAAAATTACATGAGGATATAAAAATTTAAGGGAGACATCGTGGCATGTGATGTAATGAAGCTGCAAACAGCAGAAGTCGGTGGTTGAAATACGATTTTCGAAAAGAAAAATAATTTCATGATTATAATTAATGTATATAGATGAAATATAGAATCAAAATCATTTAAAAATCACAGCGAATGAAACCTTAACATCAGAGTTAATGGTTGGGGTTGGTAGTTGGCTACGATAATCCTATAAGTGACTATTGCCTTTAAAAAAAAAACTAAAGATAGTAAGGAATGGATGACCAATAATCAATCGTCATGTAGTAGGGTTGGTAGTTAGTAGTCCAGGAGAAAATAATGAAATTTAAGAAAAAAGAAAACGAGGGTTGGAAGAACTTTGAGAAAAATAATAAAAAATTCTTAAAAAAATTCTCATTGAAAAAATATCTATAAAATATAATTAGTTTTTCCACATCGGTAGAAGTATCTTTTCAAAAGACACTTTTTAAAAATTTGAAAAATTAAAAGTGTCTTTTGAAGAAACACTTTTAACTTAAATTCAAAATATTTAAAATTGTACCAAGTGTATATTCAAAAGACACTTTCATTATTAATTCAAATATAGTAGTGTCTTTTCAAAAGACACTTTTATTGTAAAATTTTTTAATTTTTTGAAAGTGTTTTTTGAAATGACACTTTTATAAAGTGTCTCTTGAAAGACTTGCTTTTAGAAAATGTCTCAGAAAACAACACCAGCGTAGTAATACATTCACGTTTAGGAATATTTCTAACCTATATTATTTAAAGAATTTTTTTTTTTACTAAATGTCTAAAAGCCCGTTGGAAGGGGACAAACTCCTAAAGTCCTACATTTCCTAATCCTAAGTGAGTATTGCCTATTGCCTATTGCCTATGCCCACTAAGAGCAGCTTCAACGGGAGTTGCTATCAGGGGTGTCATTCCCATAACCGCTAAAATGACACCTCAAAGATAAAAAATCAGGCTTCAATGGAGGTGGCATCAGAGATGACAAAATGTCATCTAGGGTTTTGGGGTGGCATATTTGGCGACTTTAAAGAGAGAATTGAGAGGTTGTAAAATTGAAGGACCCCGACCCGGATTAACCTCATGAACCCGAGGGGACCTCCCGGCACTCCAATGGATATAGAAACTTTTCCTCAAAACAATCAAATAAAATCAGTGGACGAACACTTTCTGATCTTTAACATATCTTTTAGAAAATAATGCGACGAAGTGGTAAATTTTTTTTCTTTTTTTCTTTTTTTCAAACCCTCGGATTTTCAAAAAAATTGGCGAATTTCATCTGTTTCGGACTTTCCCAGGTACAAAACCTGCGAAAACATTTAAAAACACTTCTAATCTTTCCATCCTCAACTTCTCGACTTCCGTTTAGGGACTCCTCGTCCACAAGCCGTCAAACCTGATATATATACATTTATTCATTTTAATCATCAAAACATTTGAAACTTAACGAATCCATGCATTTATTTTTATCAAAAGATTGAGCAGCGGGACTTGGCTCTCTGCCTAAGTAGTTCCATTTTCAAAAATATATCCATATATGCATATATATACATGACCAATTATTCGACATATAAAATATGCAGCTATTTATACAATAGTTCCACATCATTAATCTCTGATAACTTGACTATTTGTGCGGGAAGTGCTGCCGTGTAGTACTATGGAGTCACAAAATGTTTTTGAAACATATGGAAAGAATGAGCTAAAGAGCCCGAGTGAGTGTACATTTTCATTAAGATAACATTTCGATTATATATCAAAATAATACATACTTATCTGATTAAATCAGTTTATGCTTAAACTTTTAACAACTTTTCGATAATAAATACTTATACATTAAAATCCATTTATGCCTTAAACGTTATCGCCGAAACTGCTGCTGCTTTTTTCTTTCTTTCTTTCGATGGAACCTAGGGAATAAACGCGCGAACGATTTAGATGCGACGGTGAGGGACGGTCAGCGTGGTCATAACCACTACGAGGAGAAACTCACGCTTTGCGTAGGGTTACGTCATGCGCGCTATCACGTGTAAGGATATTACTCACAGACCGTTCCCTCCATCGAGTTATTAACTATAACTTCTGCTCTAAATCCTTACACGCTTGATCTGCTCAGATATAAATTCTCTTGATCGCTAGGGGTTTAGGAGTAACCATCAGTAAAAACATTTATTCAGAATACATTTATAAATACATTTTAAATCCTTTACTTTATCATTAAAGCATATAAGTGCTCTGCAGTTTAAAAACTTTCGTAATATGTTATAGATATATGTTTAATATAATATAAATATATATATATATATATATATATATATATATATATATATATATATATATATATATATATATATATATATATATATATATATATATATATTGATGCAAGATAAAACATTTCCATTATGCCTTAACATTTACATAAACTTATTTCCATTAAACTTTCGATTTAACATTGTCATTCACTTTTAAAAACTCAATTTTCAAAATATCATTTTAAATATAGTTCAGCTCGATCAGCACCTTCACGTCGGTCGTTCGTCAGATGATCGCTTCTTTTCAAAGAAAACCGCATTTATCGTGTCCTTAACTTAAATTTAATCCACCATATACATTCATTTAATAAATGAATACAAATTACCCTTAACGCTAAAACCCACTCATTTTATTATTGCTTTTTTAAACAATCTTCTTATAGACTTTGTAATTCAAAATTATTCAAAGCGGTCTTCAAAATTTATGAAACTCTCAGGATCGAATCTTATATATCCAATGACATCTCTTTAAATTTTCAACTTAGAATTCCTTCTCTAAAGCCCTCAACCACATAACACAAGTTATTGTGTTTTACATCTAGATGGCAGAACAGAATCTGCACATAGCTCCACTTTGACAAATTTTCTGGGCACTTTGGGATTACAATTTGCTTGAACTTCCTTAAGATAAATTTTTCCCTTAAGTCTATTTTAACCAGAAACTTGAATCACTCAAATCGGATTAGAAATGAGCAAGTTATGAGGTCAAATACTAAAATGGTCGAAGTAGAAGGAAAACAGGCATTTCCTGTACCAAAGACAGGCAGTGGCTTACACATGGCCCTACTTTGAGTACATTTTGGGCCTTAGGGTTGAATTTGCATGCACTTCCTTCAGATAAATTTTTCCCTAGAAGTCTATTTTACCCATCATTTGAATCACTCAAATCATATACGAAATGAAGCGAGTTATGGCGAAATATGAAAGTTGGTCAAGCGAAAAACGGGGCATTTCTGCTCTGCGAGGCTTCTTTGCAGAAAATGACAGAATATATTCTGTAGCTTTTTTCGCTCTAAACACTCCAATCTGATGCCTTATACCCAATTCAACACTTATCACACACAATTCCCTATCAAATCCTAACAATTCCGCCAACTCTTTTGAAAACTACTTTGTGATTACCAGCCTGATTGATATCAAAATCGGCACCAAATTATAATATAAATACCACGATTTAACATCCATACCAGAAAATTCAAGACATTAGATATGAAAAACATCAAGCCTAACTTCATCAAATTAAAACTTCGCATTCTTGGTTTCCTTTGGCTCCCTCTCATGCCTACTTGTAAAGGCACTTGGAAAGCTTGAAGAGAAGAAAAAATCGCATCTCAGCATACCATTTTAACCCACTTTTCTGCTCCTCTCTTTTCTCTCGCTTTCTCCTTTTCGCTTTCTCACTGCACGTGAACCACTAGCCTTTTGAAGACCAAATGAATGTTTGGCTTTTGTTTTTCTCCTTTTATTATTTTAACATTTCCTTTAATTTGCAAATAACCCTCATGCTCCCATTTCATAATTGTAACTTATGAAATTTGTAGTATGGCCCATCTACACCTTAATAATCTTCATAATCCTTTTGCTAAATGACAATTGTACCCTTGTTTAATACCAAAATTCCGGGTTCCATAAACTTTCGACACCCTACTTTGTCTCAAAAATACTCTTATGTAATGATTAGCAATTGCTCTTCTCCTTCCTACGAAATTATCATGTACTATGCTTATCTAAAGGACGGGGTGTTCACGAAAATCCTCCTCCTTAGGAACATTCGTGCCGAAATGAATAAACCTCTCGAAAGAAAGGAAAGGAAAAATGCCTCATTTGGAAAATAATTGAGGGTGTGTGTTCATATCTGACCTCTTGCTCCCCGGTAGCTTACTCCCTCTCATGATTCCTCCATGGTACTTGACTGACTGGATACTTTCCTCCCTCGGCTCCACTTTATTTGCGATCTCTGATCTGGGTATCTTCGCCAAGTCGAGTTATAACATTTGCCAGTGGTTAACATCTACCAAAACATGTAAAAGTCAGGATATATTTCACCGACATCGATACATGGAATGTATCATGGTCGCGTCGCGCAAGAGTGCTTCAGCTTATAGCTACCAACCCTGTATCATCAATCTCATAAGGTCGATATACCTTAAGGCTAAGTTTGCCCTCGTTTCCCGAATCTGACACTGCCTTTCCAAGTGAAATCTTAAAAAAACTTGATTCACTATCTCAGTGCAAGTCTCTACTGACGGTTGTCATATAACTTTTCTATCGGTCTTGTGCGATTTCAATCTATCCCTTATAGCTTTGATCTTATCCACGAGTCGCGGGCCGATTCCGTTATCTTAATTTCTTCGCTACCTGCGTCGTGGCCCGGAGTTCGACATTTAAAATTCAGTAAAGCCATGAAGTATTACAATCTTGACGATAAGCGTCATTGTATCGGGCACCATCGAGGGTAGATGGGTGTCGGCCTCCCCTCTAAACTCCACCAACACATGCCATAAGCATATCCTCTAAAAGTCTTGTATGATCCTCTCGGATTGGCCATCGGATGCAGTGGACTAAACCAAATCTTGAAATACGATTTAGGTGCGGGGCATTACGTAAACTAGGCAATCGTGAGAGTAAACCTGGAATCTACATGCGAAACTATCAAGCGGAACCCATGAAGTCTCACTATCTCTTACATCTATTAGACGACTTTTCTAGAATCTTGACATTAGCTGGTAGAAAATGAGCGGACTTCATTAAAATGATGTTATAACCCATATTGTATCATGTTGCCTCAGTCAGTGGAAGACACATCACAAAATCCATAGTAATCTTTCCCATTCCCATCTTTGGGGCAGAGGAAGTGTATCTTCCGCGGGCCTCGATGCTCTGCCTTCACGCAACTGGCGAGTTAGCGCTGCCGGAAAGCAGGCTTCCTTGATTTCTTTCTTCATCCCGAATTCCACGATAATGTTCTTTGAAGTCACGTACATCTTGGTACTACGGATGCATAGCATCTGTGAAATGAATGTGCTTCTTCCATAATGTCTCTCTTATTCGCCATACTCACGGCACACATTCTCTGTCCTTTCAACATCATGCCATCATCTCTAATTTGAAACTCCACATTCTTCCTTTTTCTATCTCTTCCTTAAGCAATCGTTGCTGGATCTTAAGCGCCTGCTGAATACGATCACTTAGAGCGGTCTACCATTAAACATGACGATAAAAGGTTCTGAATCTCGACTTCAATATCACCCACAAAGCTCTCGGTCTGCCGGTAGTGGAAGATAACCCCGATCATGTGAATAGTACTCTCGTTGTTACTCGAGGCTCGGCCCCTCGACGTGGCACTCTGGATGGTGCCTCGATGTCTGGAGTCGTGGTCCTTAATCATTTCGAGCCATCTTCTTTGTCTTAGGTTTGCTTCTTTTTTGGGTGAAAATATATTTGAACTTTTGTGATACGTAAGATCCTACGAGGAACACCATATAAGTAATGTCTCCCGCCCTTTTAGTCTGTGAGCATAGTGCACACGCTACTACAAGTGGTGTGTGAAATTCTCCTCATGCTTCTTTAGGCAATGCAGGGGCATATCTGATCACTTATCATTTTGCGTAGCGAACGAAAGACCTTGCACGGAAGCATCCTTATAATACCAGATATGCTCCATTGAGAAAAGCTAAAACTAGGGTGAAGTTGTCTATCTTTCAACTCCTCAACTACGGTGGCAGCCAGGCATCTACCCGATCATACTTAACATCTTTTCTTGTCGGCAGTCGGTGAACACTTATCTGGAGAACCCCTCAGCAAACTTCTGTAATATCTGTATACGAGAAAACTCCTTATCTGTAACACTCGTAGGAGGTTTCGGTCGATATAGCCGACCTTCTATGGATCCTTTGAGATCCCTGCGAAACTATGTGTCACAAAAGGCGACCTTGTCGGGCAAGCAGACCTGCGAGTTTGCATATAGCCGATGTTCATGATGACTGCGGAATTATCCTTAAGTGCTTTCTGCGTATTTCTTCTCCTTTAATCTGAATAGATCGGTACTCTCGTCTGATAACACGATAACAAAAGCGATCTAAGTAGTAGGAAAATCTGTTCATGAGATCCATAAAGCGTTTGGGGCATTCGTAGATCCAATTAGCATGACTAAAAACTCAAAAATGCGATGCAGTGTTCTAAATATTTGTCTTGGGAACATCCTCATCATGAAGTCTTAACTTATCGATTCACTTCGGAATTAAATCAAGGCTCATGACAACATCTTTGCAAGCCTTACATGACCATTAGCATCCGCTAGTGAAAAACCCGTAATGCCCTTCACCTTAGCAAAATTACATTTTATATCTTGTCGATTCTTCTTCTTAAAACATTAATTCTAACACATTCCATTAGGCATGTAATCACTTTCAATTGATTAAAATCAATGGAAAGCAAACTTTCCATACTTCCTCCTGGAGTGGTCAAATCCTACATGTCACATTCATACTTATTTCTTCCATTTCTTCATTTTTCTTTCAACAATTTATATTTGATAATTCATCGATGTCATTGATTTGTAAACTAAATCAAACCAATGCATTTCGATTAAACCCTTTCTTGGCCTAACCCTCATCTCATTTTCTATTCAACTTTTAATTCCATTAATTCATTAATTCCTTGAGCATTTCAAGTAATGTCATTAAATCAATTAAAACCCGATCAAACAACATCACTTTCATTAACATCAAGGTTGACCTAAATTGACAATCCTTATAATCTCATTCTTTCTTTTCAATTTCTTAGCAAAATCAACCTAGAATCATTTCAATTTAATAGCTAAAGCCTTAATATAACTCAATTGAAGGTTTAGATAAATAATCCATAAAACCTTAATTGCTTACTGGAACCTCCCTGAACTCATGTTGACCCGCTCCTAGTTTACGTCATGAGTCGTAGCTGGGATTTCAAACCATTGCTCCTCTCATCCTGCTTTGCGGCCTCACTACGGCGTACGTGTGTCATTCTCGGCGCTACATGGTCCAAATCTCTGGACTAAAACCTACGATAGCAAACCTCTTCCAAGCCATGATATGGACCTTTTGGTTTCCATTTTATCTTTTATCATTGGATTCAACTTTGGCTTGATGATACATGTTGCACCTGTAAATCACGTGACTTGTGGCATTTCTTGAAATAAGGACCTCATATCCTACAATTAATTGTGCAAGATTATGTATAAGATCATGCATTTTATATGTTAATCTATCATTAGAATCGTCTTCTTCAACTTTTTTTTTTCCAACAATCATCTCTTGACAACGATTCCTCGAAATATCGATCTCCATTGTCCTACAATTGCTCATCCTAATTTGAACTGTAGGAACATTATCATTTCCATGTTGAAGTAATGCCAGATTTTATTAAGCCAGATAGACTCCCATTTGAATGATGCGATTTACATTACATTAATATTCCTCCTAAGGTGTTGATGATGAGTGGGACCCTTCTACGTACCTGATTTCTTTCCAACTTTATGATCTTTTCACTCACCTTTATTCTCCTATCCTCCAAAATGTAATCTTTAAAATTCAAAGTCAAAAGCTACGCTTTTTTACCTAGACCTTCCAACTGAAAGATCTGAGTATTATTTCATATAAATGAAACACCATTATTTCGGGTGGTGAATGTAATGCCTCGGGGAGCTCTCTGGTGGCGGGATAGCCTCGGCTTGACACACTTTACGTGAATTAAAAATTTAATATGTCATATAATGCATATATGATTTTAAATCACATAAATAATTTATGCGATTTTAAAATAAAACATTAAAACAATCATATGAACATAAAATTTTCAAATCTTTATAACATTTTCAAAACGGCTGCGATACCACGTTGAAGGACCCAGGCCGGATTAACCTCATGAACGAGGGGACCTCACGCACTCAAATGGATATAGAAACTTTTCCTCAAAACCATCAAATAAAATCCATGGAGCGAACCCCTTTACAATCCTTAACATATCTTTTAGAAAATAATGCGGAAGCGAAGTGGTAAAATTTTTTTTTTTTTCTTTCTTTTTCAAACACTTGGATTTTTCAGAAAAATTGGCGAGTTCCTCTTGTTTCGGACGTTAAAATTTACAAAACCTGCGAAAACATTTAAAAACACTTCTAATCTTTTCATCCTCGACTTCTCGACTTCCGTTTTAGGACTCTCGTCCCACAACCAAATCAAACACAATATATGCATATATACATTTATTCATTTCAATCATCAAAACATTTGAAACTTCTTCAAATCCATGCATTTGTTTTAACTCAAAAGATTGGGCTTGGCGGGACTTAAACCCTCTTTTTAGCCTAAGTAGTTCATTTTCAAAAATATATCCATATATGCATATATATACATGACCAATTATTAAACATATAAAATATGCAACTATTTATACAATCTGATTCACATCGTCGTCTCCTCGATGACTTGACTCATGTGCGGAGGTACTCTCTGGCGCACTGTCTTGGAGTCACGAAAATGTTTTTGGAAACATAGGAAAAGAATGAGCTAAAAGAACAGTGAGTGTACATTTTCATTAAGATAACATTTCAGTATATATCAAAATAATACATACTTATCTGATTAAAATCAATTTATGCCTTAAACATTTATGCCTTAAACTTTCTTTCTTTGATGACAAATACTTATACATTAAAATCATTTATGCCTTAAACATTTATGCCTCGAACTTTTCTTTCTTTCTTTCTTTCTTTCTTTCTTTCTTTTCTTAACAACCGATGGAACGGGAATAAACACAGAAACGGTTTCGGTCTTGACGGTGAGAACTGATCGCTACATTCAAGTCGCCTTGTGCGGCTGGAAGCTTCGCGCTTTGCATAGGTTCGATCAGCCTTATCACGTGTAAGGATATTCTACAAGCGCTAATTCCTTCTCGATTATTAACTGCTCTTTACCCTCTAAATCCTTACACGCTTAAGGTACCTCGACGATATCGATTATAACAGTCATAGGGGTTTAGGGTAACCATCGATCATTATTATTCAAAATACATTTATAAATACATTTAAAATCCTTTACTTTATCATTAAAACACATATGCATTCTTTACAGTTTAAAACTTTCATAATACTTTAACGAATGCATACATATTTAATATACATATAAATATATATATATATATATATATATATATATATATATATATATATATATATATATATATTGATGCAAGATAAAACATTTCATATGCCTTTAACATTTTACATAAACATTTCCATTAAACTTTCGGTTTAACATTAAATCATTCACTTTTAAAAACTCAATTTTCAAAATATCATTTCACTCGATTCACTTATTTCGATCAAAAACACTTCGAGTAATTCAGTTTCGTCAGATAGTCCTTTTCACCTTTTCAAGAAAACCACAACTATCATTAATCATAACTTCCATTTTAATCCACCATACACATTCATTTTAAAGCCAAATGAACAAATTACTCTTAGCACTAAAAACCCACTCATTTTGGCCATTCACCAACAATACTCTATAGACTTTATGACTCAAAATTATTCAAACAGTCTTCAAAATTTATGAAACTCTCCAGATCAGTCCTTTATATATCCAATGACATCTCTTTAAATTTTCAACAAAATTCCTTCTCTAAGCCCTCAACCACATAACACAAGTTATTGTGTTTTACATCTAGATGGCGACGAGAATGCACATAGCTCACTTTGACAAATTTTCTGGGCACTTTGGGATTACAATTTGCTTGAACTTCCTTAAGATAGAATTTTCCCTTAGAAGTCCATTTAACCAGAAACTTGAATCACTCAAATCGGATCAGAAATGAGCAAGTTATGGTCAAAATCTTTTCTGAATGATCGAAAGCGAGCAGGCATTTCTGTACCGAGAACGGTGATGGCTTACACATGGCCCTACTTTGAGTACATTTTTGGGCGCTAGGGTTACAATTTGCATGCACTTCCTTCAAATAAATTTTTCCCCTAGAAGTCTATTTTACCCAGAATTTTGAATCACTGAATCGAATGCGAAATGAGCAGATTATGGCCAAAATCACAGTTGGTCAAGAAAGCAGAAAAACGGGGCATTTCTGTGCAAGGCTATACCTTGAAAATGACCAGGAATGTGTTTCTCTTCACTTTTTTTTTAACCACATGGCTCCGATCCTGATGCCTTATCTGGTCGACTCCGCACATGGTCCACATCAAATCCACAACAATTCCCTGGCTTCTTTTTCAAAACCTAACTGTCAGTTTCATTACCAGTTGATATGAAAATCGGCACAGGTAAACCATAAATACACAATTTAACATCCATACCAGAAAATTCAAGACATTAGACATGAAAAACATCAAACCCTAACTCCCACCATTAAAACTTACTTGTTAACGGTTTCCTTTGTCCTCTCCATGCTATACTTGTAGAGCGACTTGGAAAGCTTGAAGGAGAAAGAAAAAATCATCTCCCTCCTTGCTCCACCATTTTCTTACCTTTCTGTACTTTCTCTCTTTTCTCTCCTTTCTCCCTTTTCCTTTCTCTCCTCGTGAACCCTAGCCTTTTGAAGACCAAATGAATGTTGGCTTTGTTTTTCTCCTTTTATTATTTTAACATTTCCTTTAATTTGCAAATAACCCTCATCTTTCCAATTTTGCAATTGTAACTTATAAAAATTTATTACTGGCCCATCTACACACTTAATAATCTTCGTAATCCTTTTCTTCAAATAATGATTGTACCCTTGTTTTAATACAAAATTACAGGTTAATAAGCTTTTCATTCACTACTTTAATAAAAATCTTCTTATGTAATGATTAGTGTCTTATCGCTACTACGAGTATCATGTCTTTGTACCATCTACGGGACGAGTGTTACAAAATCCTCCTCCTTAGGAGCATTTAGATCCTCGAAATGAATAAAGCTATCTTTCGAAAGGAAAGAACCATAGTTAGAAATAATTGAGGGGGTAATGACGTCGCATCGAGGCCTCTTGCCCAGTAGCTTGCCTCCCTCTCATGATTCTCAGCTAGTACTTGACTAATGGAATCAACTTTGCTCTCGACACCTTTTTCACTTTGTCTGATCTGCGGTGTCAACCGTAAGTCGAGTTCTCTTAAGCACTTGCTTGGTTGTTCTCTCTGAAACATGTGAAGGATGCAGGATATATATTTCTCAACATCGATACATGGAATGTATCATGAATCCTTGATAACTCGGGGTAACCCTCAACTTATAAGCTACCACCACCTGCTCATAATCTCATATGGGTCCAATATACCTAGGGTTACAGTTTATCGCTTTCCAAGAATCACAACACCTTTCCTGGCAAAGAATCAAAAAACTGACAACATTCCAACTGAGTAAGTCTTTACTGACTTTATGGTCCCGCAAAACTTTTCTATCGGTCTTGTATAATTTTCAATTATCCCTCCTTATAACTTTTGATCTTATCACAAGTCACTTCGGGACAATTTCCGCACTACTAATTTCCTCTTTCGCCTACCTCTCACATCCCCAAACTGACTGAGTTCCCGACATTTCGTCCATAAAGAGTTTCCAGGCTCATACCAATACCCACCCGGGAGCAACCCGCTATTGTATGCTTAACTCATCGTGGGTAGATGGGTGTCCCGTACCCTCTAAACTCCATAACACATGCCCTGCTATGTCCTCTAAACAGATAGTACTTTCATATTGGCCATCCGGTTCGGTGGATTTGTGCGCTGATAGGTCGTGTAGCGGTGCCAGGGGCATTCTCGTGAAACTAGGGCCAAAACCGGTGAGGTACCCGTTGCCTGGAACCATCAAAACCGAACCCCATGTAAGTTCACTATCTTCACCTACATACACCGGGCCAACTTTTTCTAAAGAATCTCAACATTAACCCGGGTAGAGCTGAGCGCACTTCATTAACAGATCAACGATAGAACCCATATTGTATCATGTTTCCAGTCCCAGAAGACCAGCACGTTAAAATCCAGGGATCTTTTTCCATTCTCGAGGTCGGAATAGGCAACCGTATCTTCCCGGCCAGTGCCTCGATGCTCGCTTCTTCACCGCCGTGACAGTTAGCACCGGAAACTTAAACCGCACTTTCTTTTCATCCCATTCACCGCACGTTCTTCAAAGCCCCGCACATCTTTGGTACCACCGATGTGCATAACATACGCGAAATAATAAAGCTTCTTTCCATAATGTTCTCTTCGGGCCGCCATACTCGGCACATATTTTCAGCCCTTTCACTATCATGCCATCATCTCTACTTGAAACTCAATATTCTTCCTTTTTTCTTATTCCTTCCTTGCTGAATCATTTGTGATCTTGCGACTGCCTGAAGAATCTGATCCACTAGAAGCTATCACTGCGCTGAACGGGTCAATATGGTTCCTAATCCTTCATCAATGATCACTCTAAAGTCGCCAGTTCACCGCAGAAGGGAAAGATAATCCCATCTCATGGAGACAAAGTACTCGTCGCCACTCAAGGCACGCCTACCATTATTAGTTTTCCCGGATGGTACCGATAATACGTCGTAGTCCTTAATCAACTCGAGCCATCTTCTTGTCTTAGGTTTCTTAACTTTTTTTTCGTGAAAATATGAGCAGACTTTTATAGATCTCGGGAGATCCATGGAACAATCATATAAGTAATGCTCCTGATGATATGCAAACACGATCGCCGCGCTTCAAGTCGCGGTGGTAGGGTGGAATTCTCCCATGCTTTTTCTGGCCGTCATAGGCATATACAATCACCCCTTATCATTTTGCATCAAAATGTGTAACCAGGCCTTTGCCTGGAAGCACATCACTATAAACCACAAATCCATCTTTCCCATCGGCAGCAAAACTAGCCGAAGTTAATCTATCTTTCAACTCTCAAAACTCGCCATGGACGTGCATCTACCCAATCATGCCTTTAACATTTTTGCCGCTTGGTCAAGGTCGCTATCCTCGAGAACCCTCAACAAACTTCCGGTAATATCCCGGCTATACCAAGGCGGTTCTTTATCTCTCGTAACACCGTAGGAGAGCTTCCACCGCAGAAGTTTTCACCTTCTGGTGGATCTCACCGAGATCCCCTCTCGCAACCAGGTTCCTGCATGGCGACACTGTCGGAGTCAAACGACACCTCATCGAAGCGAAGATATAACCGATGTTCCCCAATGTTTAATTATCCTCTGCGCTTCTCGTGATGCTCTTCCACTCATTTCACATCAGCGATATCGTCAATAAACACGATAACAAACCGGACGGCAGGTCGGAAAAATCCTCGGTTCATGAGATCCATGTAAGCCGCCGGCATTCTGAAGTCCAGCTAGCATGACTTAAAACTCTGTCGCCCTGTATCGTTCTGGGCTGCTGCCTGGGAACATCCTCATCATGAAGTTCAACTTCATCCACCACTCACAAATCAAGGCTCATGACAACATCTTCGCAAGCCTTACATCAAGCCACAAGATCCTTGAAGTGAAAAACCCATAATGCCCTTCACCTTAGCAAAAATTACATTTATATCTTAATCAATTCTTCTTCTTAAAACATTAATTCTAACACATTCCATTAGGCATGTAATCACTTTCAATTGATTAAAATCAATGGAAACTCAACTTTTCCATACTTCTCCTAAGGTGGTCAAATCCTACATGTCACACATTCATACTTATTTCTTCCATTTCTTCCATTTTCTTTCAACAATTTATATTTGATAATTCATCCAATGTCATTGATTTACTTAAACTAAATCAAACCAATGCATTTCCAATTAAACTCTTTCTCGCCTAACCTCTCATCTCATTTTCTATTCAACTTTTAATTCCATTAATTCCATTTAATTCTTCCAAGCATCATCTCTGGCAATGTCATTAAATCAATTAAAACCAATCAAACAACATCACTTTCATTAACATCCAAGGTTGACTCAAATTGACAACCCATAATCTCATTCCTTTCTTTCAATTTCTTAGCGAAATCAACCTAGAATCATGTCAATTTAATAGCCAAAGCCTTAATATATAACTCAATTGAAGGTTTAGATAACAATCCATAAAAACTCTAATTGCTTAATGGAACCTCCTCGAACTCATGTCGACCTACTCCGCTTTCTCGTCTGATCAGGCGTGAGTCTCAGATTTCAAACCCACGCCTCCTCATCCTAATCGCGCCTCTACTACTCCTGGGCCAGACGTGTGTGGGCCGTCGACGCTACTGTATCTAAATCTCTGGACTAAAAACTCACAGCAAACCCTTCAAGCCATGATATGACCTTTTGGTTTTCCATTTTATCTTTTATCATCGATTCAACTTTTCAAGAATGATACATGACTAACTTCTACATGACTTGTGGCATTTCTGGAAATAAGGACTTACATCCTACAATTAATTGTGCAAGATTATGTATAAGAGATCATGCATTTTATATGTTAATCTATCATTAGAATCGCTCTTTCTTCAACCTCTTTTTTTTTTTTTCCAACAATCATCTTGACACTGATTCCTCGAAATATCGATCTCCCATGTCCTCTAATTGCTCATCCCTGTTTGAACCTGTAGAACATTATCATTTCCATGTTGCTCTCATTATTGCTCCACTGCTAAAGCTCTTTTTTTTTCAATTTAGCATCTAAATTTAGAGATATTCAATCGGGCTTATTTTAGAACCACCAAATGATTTATCCATTTTTATCGATCTCATGGTCCTATATAGGTTTAGTGGTCCGATTTTTTGTTTGTTTTCATCGATCACTAATTTGAGTTGTCTTGGGGTCTTAGACCCAAAAAATTTATTTAATTCTTAATTTACAATTTTATAGATTATCAGAATACGTGATAAATATCAAAACACTACCATCTCGTGAGTTTTTCTAAAATTCTATAGTAATGTGCGTTTGTTTCTTCTAGGGGCTCTAGTTCACATGTCTGGTGGAAACATGGTTTCATTTTCTTTATTAAAAATTTCACGATCAAATTCGCTGAATAAACTACATGCTTTTATTTTTAAAAAGTATCCAATGAAATTTAATCCCAAAAAGTTAATAAAGTCATAGCCTAATCTTGTAAAGGGGGTCCAATTTAGAATAAAATAATACAAATAGTTGAGCCCAGATTCCTATGGTTTATTCCTAATTATTTTCCTCGTGATAAATTTATTCTATTCTTTTTAAATTAATATTTTAAAATATATATAACTCTACTACTATATAAAATAAATTAAAATAAAGCATAATTTAAAACTATTTTAGCAAATAGTCTCTTATAGTCTATTAAAAATTATTTTTTTATTATTCTTGACCTAAAATCACTCATATGAATATTTTTCTTCATTTTCTTGCTTAATAAATGGTTTTTCCACTAAAATTTATATTTTAGTTTGTTTTTTTGCAAGTATGCGATGTTATTCATCATCTCATATTTGCTATTAAAATGTTAAAATCTAATTCATGCATTTTCTAATAACTATTTTATCAAATTTATATGCTTATATTATTATTTATTATATTATTAACGCGAATGAGTTATTTCATTATATATTTATTTTTACTATTTATGTGCTTGGTAATAAAAACACATTTAAATTTAAAAACAAGAAGTATTTTTTGACAATAAAAAATTTAAAGGTTTGTTTGGTTACCATTTTTGAAAATTGTTTTTTTGTTTTAAAGAATAAGGAACATATGAAAAAACATTTAATTTTTCTTTTTGTTTTTAAACATACGTAAAACACACAAAATATTAAATTCAAAAAACAATAATAATTTTAGGGCCTACCAGATTGGTTTTGTGCAAGGATTTCCCTAAGAACATTTTTTAAATAACCGCTTCTCTGCTTTTTCACAGCTAAATTGCTCTTATAATCGAATTCCTCAGAATTTTCACGATTTTTTTATTTTATTTTTAACTACGGTTGTTTGTTTGTCGCTTTTTAAAAATCTGCTTTTTAGAACCAAAAAGGGCCTCGGGGGAAAAAAGAACCCAATTAGGGTTTATAGTGATCAGCAACAGAGTGGATCAAGCAGCACCAGAGCAGTTCAATGGCAGAAGACGGCGCCGCCGGTTGAACAAATGGCGTTGGTATCCTTTAACGACGGCGTTTCCACAATCTTCTGGCACAGCCTGACCGTGTCCTGATCCGCACCATCCTCTCCCGTGCCGATTTATGGCGCTGGCCTTTTGCCGGTCAGACCGTCAAGGTCGGGGTTGGGTCGGCGACCGGTCGGAGCAAGGGAAGGGTTCATTTGCTTTTCTTGAACTCAACGACGGGTCCTGCCCGGCGAACCTTCAGGTTATCGTGGACGCCGCCGTGGCGCCTCTGGGCCAGATCGTGCCGACCGGCACGTGTGTGAACGTGGAGGGTTTGCTCAAGCTCCCTCCTGAGGGGACGAAGCAGATGGTGGAGCTCAGGGTTGAGAAGGTCCATCATGTTGGTCCGGTGGATCCAGCCAAGTATCCGTTGCCCAAGACCAGGCTAACCCTTGAGTTTCTAAGAGATATTGTTCACTTTCGACCGAGAACCAACACGGTACTCTGTTTATGTTTCTGCTACTGTTTAGTGATAGTGATTTTTTTAAGAAAGTTTTTCAGTTTCTTCCCAGGAATGAATCTGATTTGATGTTGTGGTCTTTAGGTATGTTTAAAATTTTGAGGAAAAGGGGAGAAATATGGGATTGAATTGACTTAGTGCTATTTTTGGATTGGGAAAATGAAACTCAAGTCACTTCGGATTTCTTTTTTTTTTCCAAGAAAGAGGATTTATCATTTGAAACATCCGTTTACTTCTTCTTGATCTAGTGAAATGATACTGAATTTGGTGGATTATGGGTTGAATCTGCATGAGGGATCATGCTATGCCAAATTATCAAGGATTGATGGGTTAAATCTGTGGCTGAAAGAATATTGAGAAGCCAACATGTAATTTTAATTCCATACCCTCAACCAAAAAGGGGAAAAAGAAATAAATAATTTTTAGAATAAATATGTCCTTCGTATCAGTAAAAAGGATAAACATTTATGACGCATTCCCCAATTTTGTTGTTATTTAAGGTCTTTGTGTTTTTCCACTGTCAACTCCCCTGAGTTTTATATTGAAACAAATAAGAGCTAATTTTATTTACTTTTGAATCATAATGGTTACTGAGCAAAGAAGGAAAAGTAATATCATCACACACTTTTAATTTTAATCTAGAAGATTTGAATTTGAGACCAATTCATTAAATTGCGATTGGGCACCTAAAATGCTTCACAATTCCTTTAAAGCTAAATTTTTAGCTGAATAGTTATCATCCCTTTTCTCCCTGTATCATTACTTTTAGATGCACTTATGGTCTGAAATGCAACACTTTCTGACTTCAAATTCCTACATGGATGGGACATTTAGTGGGTACTTGTTTAATTTAGTTAGAACTCCATTCTCATCACGATCCAAGCTGAATATAGATTTTTCCTGCCAAAGAGATTTGTGGGCAATAACATTATCTTAATTTGTATGTCGATTTATGTTGCCTCTCGCCCTATTGTCAGTAGCTTCCATTTATTTTTGTTTTCAGATAGTCCGGTTGCTGTAACCGCATGCCACCTATGCGCTGCTACCCACACGTTTCTTCCGTGTTCACAGCTTTCTTTTATATACACATCTAATTCAATACCACCAGTGATTGTGAGGGGTGTTGGATGAAATGTTTCAAGTTATAACCTTGATTAGTGATGCAGAGGGCGTGGAAAAGTGAACTTATTAAGAACCCTCCATCAGAAGCTGATATAGAAGCTGCCGCGCAGCAGCGCCAAGGAGAAAGGGAGAGGCTGTTGCCCAACTAAATCTAAGCAAAGCTGGTAAGGGCAGAAATTACTGCATCTGTGGCTGAATCCTGACAAGGCTATGGCGGAATCTCTCGAGGGCTGGAAGGAAAGCGATCTTAAGCTTAAGCCTGGTGCATCCCTCAAAAAGCATGGGAAGATTGATTATTCCCAGGATTTTTTTGGCCCATCGCTTCTCCTTTGACTGCTCCCCTCTTGGCCAGCGTAAGTTGGAGACTTATGCATGCTGTTAGCAGTGTCCAAGTACCAATTCATCCTTCCGAGCTGAACACCTCACACCCTCGGCAAGGCATTTGGCAGAATTCTGGTGGTGGAGCCCCGGAAATAGTAATGGTGGATCTTGCTGTATTTTACATTTAAACTCGATTATCCTCACCTTGCAACTTAGGTGCTTGAGAAGACTAATTTGGAACTTCAAAGTTAGCTTGTACATGTGTGCATATCTGTGTGAATGTGAATATGTATCTCAGCATATATGTTTCTTTCTGTCATTTGAATCGATTATCATAGCCAAAGCTTCTAGTAGAATGAGTACTTTATAGTCGAACTATGAAGACAATCATCTTCGCTATGGAATTTCTATCAATAACACTTTTTCCCCTTTTCTGGTGATCATGGTGTCAAATTTTGTGTGAGATGCTAAACATGAATTGATTAAATTGTGTGAGATGCTAAACATGGATAGTTCCGTAATTGGTTGCATAGCATATAAAAGTTTATTTGTAAGGGCGTTCTTTGTTAATCTTGGGGTTAATCTTGTGGCGTGCGGGTGACATGACTGAGTATGAAACTAGCCGACATTGATATAGTTGAGCTGTAGATGTGAATACATTTTCAATTTGATTAATAAAAGTATCACATGACCTCTATCTTCTTGTAATCACTGTTAGATATGTGCACTGGAAAGGACTTCAGCAGTTACAAAGGTAAACTTGGCGCGATAGCTCATGATTTATTAGGAAATTCCATACCTCATACCCTTCATACTTTGCTAAAGGAGACCATCCCTAGATGGCATAGGTAATATATTAGGGAAATTCCAATGCCCCTTTCATACCTAGATTTTTTTTTTTATTATATTAGCTTTCCGTGCGCCAGGACAAGGAACTATCCTACTTTGCTAAAGGAGACCAATCCCCTAGATGGCATAGGTAATATATTAGGAAATTCCAATGCCCCTTTCATACCCAGAATTTTTTTTTTTTGATTATAATAGCTTTCCGTGCCAATCAACCCACCATCACTCCCTTAATTTGCTCCTGGATTTGCTGTTGTACACAGCTAATGTAAGATATTCTGGCTAGGGGAAAATATGGAAGAGCATAGGTAATGGAAATGTTATGAATCTCACCTACATTTCTGGGAACCATTCCTTTTTTTTCTTTTTTATCATGTCTATCTTACCATTATTTACTGTCCATACCTCATACTTTGCCAAAGGAGACCAATCCCCTAGATGGAATAGGTAATATATTAGTAAAACATGCCCATGTTTGGTTTATGACTAGGATGCAAATTTATTCACATAAGTCATATTATTATGGAGCTCAGTAAATTCGTGTTACTGTCCATACCTCATACTTTTTGTCAAAGGAGACCAATCCTAGGATGGAATAGGTAATATGCATTAGGAAATATGCTCCATGTTTGGTTTTATGACTAGGATGAAATTTTTCACATAAGTCATATTATTACGAGCCCCCAGCAAATTGCCCTTTATAAACACTAGGGTAATATTCTCTCTTAATCAGTGCATTCTCTTAATCGAAACCGCATTGAAGATTATGGAGCCTAGAGGTTCAAGCAAGCTTAATGGTGGTCTCGACCAAGCCATCACTCAAGCTTTGGAAATCCTCATTGCAGCTTAAATGTAAAGAAGCATATGATGTTTCAAACAGGCCATAGGAAGCAAAAGACGCTATGGCCCCTACCGGGAGAACCTAAGTAGTGGAATGCTAAGCATATGGGGGATGTTTCTGTGGCTGCGCGGCGCCAAAGGATTCGCAGAAGGGCTCCTGCCGATAAACCGCGGGATGCTGCTTCGCGTTCCAGCGCGAGAACTCGAAGAACATGGAAGAGTAAACTAAGAATCGATTCTCTGATCGCAGTTAATTCTATTATCAAGGAAGGATTCGTGATGTCATAAATGGCGAACTACCGGGTTTACTCGATCGACTCACCCATGATCTTCCTGATATTGGGCCCGCACTCAGTCCACCACTTTACGTGGGCCAGGGCATTGGGCTGGAAAGCCTATGGCAAAAAAGGCGTCATAGGCCGTTCGGAATTTAATTTTGTAAATGTAAATTCCAATCTTGTAAAACAAAAATAAATAAATAAAGAAGGAATTCAAATCATCTTATCTTTCAGAAGTGGATATGTTTCAAAAAAAAAAAAAAAATTTTTTTTTTTTTTTTTTTTTTTTTTTTTTTTTTTATTTTGATGCCCGGTTAAACTACAATAGGATTACTTATTAAATTTTGAAATCCATATTTGTTTTAACAAAATAAATCAGTTCTATAATATTTATGTTATAAAGGTGAATAATAAACAGTTAACATCATCACATTTATGGCATCAAACGGCAAATCTCAACAAATAAATATACTTTGCTAAAGGAGACCAATGAAATTCCAAGGGCAAAAACTATTATATTCTTAAAATTACTGCATTTGATTATATTTATATTTATATTTAAATGCATATTTTATAAAATCTTATCATTGAAACATTCTTCAAATACTAACATTTGGGAAAACAACCTAAAACAGCTTTACATCTCATCCCCATCTCATCCCCATTTATACTTAAATAACAATATCTTAATGGAAGTTTTAATTAATCACGTACCAAGAAATTTCATAAGTTATTGAAATAAGGAAAAATCCAAATTTTTGGAAATTTGACTTTATTAATTTTAACTTGATTTGATAAAAAAAAGATTTTCTTGTTTTCTTGTAAAATTAATCTCTCTTGTAGGACCATAAATTATTTATGAGTCTTAAAAATTACTTGAAGTGTTTTTTTTTTTTTTTTTGAAGAAACTTGAAGTATTTTCTAAAACAACAAAGAATTGATTATTTCTACAAATACTCCATTCGATGATCTTTTTATTCTTAACACTGCTAGAGTGTGTTTGATGATCTTTTTATTTAAATGGATATTTAGTAAAAGTATAACTTAGTAAAATTCTTCAAATACACATTTTCAAGACGCTATAAAATTCTTTTCATTTGTATGCTGTAATTCATAGACGGATCGTACTTCTGCCTGGCTAATATCGTAGTCACCAATATCTCATTCAATTCTTTTCTAAAAATATAGCAAATCGACTTAAATTTTACTGGCCACACTCAAGCTACCAAATTTGGCCTTATTTTTTATGGCGCAAATTATCAAATTAATCCGACCCTAATTCTTTGTGCTGACTAAGTTTAATTTATGTCACCCTCTATCTACACTTCATCCTCATTTCTACTTAAATGTGTTAAGTTTTCTTAATCAATAATTATCAAAATCGAAATAGGGATGATTTTGTCAAAAATAGTTACTTTCAAGAAAAACATTGAAATATTAAATTCAGACATTTAGGGTTAATTTGATTTTTTTAATCAAATATTTCGAAATAATATATTTATAGACATAAGGTTTCACACAAATCGTGGCCTGCTGTCACTACAGAAGATGATTGTCTATACTTAGAACTCCCTATGGATTTTGGTTATTAAAATATGATGGGTTTTTGTGTAAAACGATGTGTGTGGTCTCATACTCGAAGTTTTTATAAAAATAAAAAAAGTAATACAAATGAATAGATGTGCTAAAATAAATAAATAAAATGATGTGGTTCAAATATGCAAATCCATAACTTTAAAAAAAAAAAGAGAAATAACCTAATTTAAATAAAAATTAGATTTATTATTCTGTAAAAAATTCTTCAAACTTAGTTTATTTTTACTTTTCCAAAATTTTCTCTCTTTTAATCATATTCATTCATGAGTAGGTCCACTCTATTTCATCCAAAAGGGGATGAGGAATGTTTTTGAATAGTGGCCTGTAACCAAACTAACTCCACTAAGAGTCAATATTTTCAAATTTAGATGAATTTCAATATTTACTTCAATCCAATTATCAATTGCCACATGTTTTTACAAATATATACAATGTTTTATATTTTATGTATATTCTTATCAGCGATTCATGGTAAGGGGTAATTTAATAAGTTGAAAATAATTAATATTCATTAAATGCAAAAAAATTAGCATACAATCACCGTCTAAATATATAATAAAAATATAATTAATAAAGGGAAAAATAGTGTTATTGTTTATATCTCTTGTCTAATGTCCATCATGTCTAGCTCATATGGTAAATCACTCAATATTTCAAAAAATGGGACATAGGGAATGGATGGGTCTCGTTCAAATTACAAAGATTTGACAATTTACTATATCGTAATCCAAATGCGATTAGTGTAAAAAAATCTCTCATCCAATCACCATTCATTATGGAAAATGTGATTTTTTTTTTTTTGAAAGCTACAAATAAATAGTGCGTAGAGCATAAATAATTCATTGTTCTTTATAAGCGTATCTCAAATTCTCATATCATGTCTCTCCTTTTTTAAAAAAATGAATTATTACGGAATCCATTTTCAACGTTAAAATGACTGAATATGGGATGAGAAAAGTTCAAATCTCAATGAAGACAGTTTACTACGTTATATTAAAAAGTTATTAGCTTTAAAAAAAAGTGAGACCTAGGTATACTTTCTATTTTTATTTATTGAATTTAAATTTATATTGGAAATATATAAATATTATATAAATGGAAAAACCTACCTTCTACTCTAAAATATTTTTCAAAAAGTTTACAAATTTGAGAAAATAACCATTTTGGGTCCCTAAATTGAAAAAATGGTATGTAATTAATTTGCTAGCTGGTTTAGATACATATGTATATATTGCGTCGATATCTCGATACAAATTGTTAAATTCTGTTTGGGAAGAAAATGTACAGGGTAATGTAAATGTCCATATCCATCTTTAACCATTATATTTTTAATTTTACGAGATGATAATATAGTTGGATTTATGGCATTGGAGCGCTACCTAAGAATCATCGAGTCTCAAATTTCCCTTATGTAGTGGCGTAATTCATAAATAAAATTATGAGGATATAAAAATTTTTAAGGTCTTAATTGAAAATTTTAAATGAAAATTATGAGAACAAAATTTTAGGAAGCTCTTAATTGAAAATTTTAAATGAAAAACTGTTGAAAATTATAAGTAGGTAAAGACCTACTTAACGTGGAATGTAGAATACGTTTAACAAAAAAAATTTAAATTAAAATAAATTTTCGGACCAAAACCCTTATAAATAATATAACATTTTTTGCAAATATCTCTTGGTTAGTTTGATAGTTTTAAAAAGTTTAGATTTTGTCATTTTTAAACATATTTATGCCTCTTTTTTTGATAATATTATAGAATAAATATTTTTACATATTTTTTTAAACATGTTATTTACAATAATTAATACCCAGTGAAAATAAAATATTATTAGAAACTTATTTGGCTTGGATAATATGTAATTTTAATGATAATTAGGATAAATATGTAAAATATATATAATTTTCTAATATTTAGCATTGATAGCTATGGAAACAATATATTTATCTTCAAAGATTCAATTGTTAAGAATTTATCAGCTTTTACAAAGATGTATTCAATACTTATGAAATCTCACATTTTAATTTTTTTAAAGACTTACTTTTTCGATTTTATCAACAGCCTAAGTCCGTGACACTAATCCCATGCCATTCCAATGATACTTAATCTCTTGTAGTTGATGTCTCCCATTTGGGCCGTCATCCTGTCGAAGCCTCTCATCCACTGGGAGAGTTTTCTCCATCCCGCCTGTGATCATTCCCTCCCACCTCGGGGATTTTCTTTACTTTACTTTATCAGCAATGTGAATTTACACATTCTATATCGCTTAAAAAGAAAATTATTGATAGATACATTATAAAATTTTGTGAAGGTTCTTAAATTTAAATCAAGATCATATAAAGATTCTTTTTCAACTCATAAATACTATTCATAAATTTTAATAATTTGTTTGAAAACTATTTTCAACTTTAAAAAAAGTTTGATATATTTGTTAATAATGTATTTTTAAAATAAATTTAAAGTGGTTTTATGTGTATTCTGACGTAATTTCAAATCATTTAAAATTTAAAAAATTAAAACAACTAGTTTTTACAATCGTATTTTAAGAAATGTATGTTTTATTTTCCTTTGAATCAAACTTTTCTAAGTTATAAGCCTAACATTTTAGGTTGGTCATATTTTTAAAATCAATTTTATTTTCATCGTATATAAATTTTAAATCCAATTATAAAGTATAATTTTATAATAATTAAGTTTTTTTTTTACTAGAAAAGAAAATTTTCTATTGATCCAAACGACGATACAATACATTTGAATATACAAATCCTTAAACTACTAAAAACATTAGAGGATGACTACCAACTACATTTCACGTATGTCTACTCTATGGCAAGACTCATTTTTATAATGAAAAAGAGTTTCTTAAAAAAAATTGGAATCAACACTTATTTTGTTTTATTTTTTAAAAGGAAAACAAAAAAGAAATAAAAAAAAAAAAAAAAAAACCCTTGTATGATTCTTTACTAGAAAAAGACGACTTCGTGAAAAACCGAATCCAAATCAAAGTCAATTCACTCATCTTAACGTACGATAGTGAGCCATAACACTCCTCTATGCCCGTATAAAAAGTGTCTCTATTAAACAAGTTTAGATACCTGTGTCAATTAATTAATTAATTATGGATACCGAGAAAAAGAATGACAGGACTCAATACATAAAAAAAAATTATTCACTTATAAAAGAGATATCCAATTTTATTTTTAAAAAGTTATATGATCCAATTTTTATTTAGGAGATAATTATTTACATTTATTTTATAAAAAATTTTTAAAAGAAAATTAACAGTTTAACTTTTTTTAAAAAAATATTTTTTATTCTTATTAGGAAATATAATTTTATTGAAAATTGCTTTGAAAGTTATTTTATTTAAAAAATGGACAATCTTATTTAAATACAAATGAATGAAGGACATTTTGGTTAAAAACAAAATTTTGAATTTTTCTTAAAACAAAATTTAGATTCTTTATAAAAAAGAAAATCATCTTTCTATTTTTTTTATTAGAGACAAAAATATTATTCAAAAAACATATTATGAACTTGTTTTTATTAACTCAAAATTATTGAATTATTCTTTTCATTAACACATAAATATACACAATCAACTCCAGTAATTTAAATATCTAATTATTTGCCTAATTTAATATGGATATCTAACATTTAATCATACTAAATTAAATAAAAGTTAGTTTACTTATAAACTTTATACTAATTAACAACTCAAAAGGGATCACTTAGGATAAATTCAAGTGATGCAAAATTTGATTTTTCATAATTCAAGACCAATTCGACACATGAGGAACCTAAAATTACATCCAAAATATCATACTCTTTAATTAACAATGAAAGTATACCCAAAATATTTTAAGTTAATGGTTAGAAATAATAAAAATAAGGATTGAACCTAAATATCCTAAATTAATCCCAAATACAATAAAAACTAAGAATACAAATTAACTTATATAAACAAATTTCATTCCATCATGCCCAAATCTCACATAATCAAGCCTCCATTCTAATCCCATAATGTATATACACATGTGAACTTTATGCAATTAAAATGAAAGTTGTTGGGAATTTTAGAGATTAAAAGAGATGAAGCAATGAACAAGTTCAGAGAAAAAAAGCAAAAAGGGTTTGATCTATAAAGGGACAAAACTAAAAATATTGCAAATCTAATCCCTTTGTTAAAACCCAAAATAAGTGATAAAATACATCATTTTGACAAATTTACTCTCTTAACCACCTTATAACAACTCTACTCTCATTTCCTTCTATAACTTTACTTTCCATCCATTTACCTTTCCTTAGTTTCTTCTCCCACAATTCTAACTCTTCTCCTTCACCCGCTATTTTTCCCTTCCTGCCTCTTCACCAATGTTTATAGCTGTGATTTCCAACTTCCTTTTCCTCTATTTTCCCTTTCCTTATTTATTTCCAACGATTCTAACTTTCACACCATCTTTTAGATTTGATTACTAAATAGCTATTTGTTAACGGGTTAAGTTTTAGCATTTGGTACTAAGTTTGTCTCAAATATAACTTAACGATAATTGCTCCAATTTAAATACTACTGTTACAAACCCTGACTTAACCCTCTACGTTTATTCAAATATAACTTAACGAATGTTAAGTTCAATCTAAATATTCGTTATAAACCGACTTAACCTTCTTCTGAAAGCCACTAAATATAACTTAAACGATTAAGTATGTCCAAACTAAATAAATTATTGTGTTACAAACCTAGACTTAACTCATTTCGCTCGTCTCATATACTACTTAACGTCGTTGCTCCAAAATTAAATATCTATTGTGTTACAAACTTTGACTTAACCCCCTTCAAATTTTTTTAAAAACAATTTTCTCATTGTATTTTAGGAAATTCAATGACAAGCTATCTTATATATATATTTATATGTTCGATCCTACTATTCTCCTTGGAAATCAAATGGTAAGAAACTTTGTTTGTTACATTTTAATTGGAAATGGGGTTACATTGAATCAAATAAATCCAAAAACAAATGTGCCCATTGGATGATTTTATTGACTCGATCATATTAAACGGAATATGTTGTTCTTCCACATATGAACAAAACAATTCGATCTATATTCATAAAATTTGTTAAATAAAAAATAAAAAACTTATCGGGTCATTAACTTCATGGTCTGTGAGATTAGTCGGTGATATTCAAGAATCGATGCGACATCCACGAAAGATTCTGTAGGTTTTGCTTTAACGGTGCACTCATGATCACATCCTTTGCAAATGCATTTGTTCTCGCGAAAAATCTACAATTTGGCTTTGACAAAGAAAACTCCTAAGAAATGTACTGGAAGAAAATCTACATGGATCAAAATGGGTTCAAAATAACTTATATTAAGTAAGCATTGGTTACAGGATTGATTACCAAATAGTATACTAAAGAAATTTGTAGACTGCTTTGTACATTGAACAACACTATAACAAAGAACTGAGATTGGGATCTTGTTTAAGGAGCCCACATCGCAAAATACTTAAGAAATAATCAATCAAGCCAGAAACAAATGGCATGGATTGAAGTTTAATGGTATTTCGTTATTGGATTGTATATTTATTATAAATTGACTCACAAATGAAAATTTCATTAGCAAATTAAAAGAACTTAATTAGAAACAAGCAAATCAAAAACTGGAAAGATATATCTTTTAGTCATATATAGCTTCACTGATTAAAGAAGTAGAAATGCTGATTTAAAGATAGATAGCATCAGACAAAAGTTTAGGCCTTTATTGGAAACTGGAAACCGTTCTGAAGACATTTTTTCCCCTTAAAATAGTGACTCAGGGAACAGTTTTGTCTTTTAATAAAAAATAATTTTTGAGAATTTGTTCTTAAAATAGGTTGAGAATAAAAAGGAAAATAGTCTTTCATCTGTTATATATATATATATATATATATATTTAACACAAACAATTGATAACTATTTCCAGGAATTGTAATCAAGAACTATTTTTTGAAAATCATTTCCGAAAACACTCTATATCAGGCCTCTTTTTCCAAATTTTGCAGAAGCCATTCTTAGAGTCAAAATTACTCTATAGGTGGTTGGGCTAGTCTGATTTAAAACTACATAGAGGTGAAGCACGGAAAGTCCAAATCCAATCCACTGGCTAAGCCGTAAGAACCCAAAACAACGGTATCCTAACTACATCCCTGCAAGTTGGAAACAAGAACACGGAGTTTGCAAAATTGGAATTTGCATTAAGGTGACTGGACAAATTCTTGAGAAAATGAGAATTAAAAGAATTTACTCACGTTAATAATGTATCTCATTCACCAAATAGAAAAAACTAACAAGACAGAAAATGGTAAAGACAACAAATTGTCTAGCAACACATAGAAACTTCATTATGAGATCCAGATCTTGTCAACTGTTTGGCTTTGTCCATGACCAAACGTAGGGTAAGCTGTCACAAAGAATAAATTTTGCATGATAATGGATATTGAGAATGTGTAGAGATTCAAACAGAGCACCATTGCCAAGCTCAAACCCGAGATCGCACATCTCCAAATGAGGTAGAAACAAATAATCCATGTAAAGAAAATACAGCACTGAATAGCTTGCTGTTAAAATACAATCTCAAAATTTGCCATACAAAGCCCTTCAGATGGAAAGAGAGATTTGTGATACCACCGCTTATAGCCAGATGAACTCCAATGTATTGAGACATTTATCAGCTGGTTCAAAATCATATTGTAACTTTGCAGAGGCTAGAAAATGTACAAGATGGAGAACTAGAGCAGCTTATGAGTAGAAAGCACAAGTCGGCAAGTTTTTATATACTCTGGCTGAGTGGGCAGGTTTCACTTCTTCAGTTTTGGCAAAAATGAACAACTTTAACAAATACCAGCATATGTAAGGGAAGAAAATTTAAATTCTCCAAGCTTCAAAATGACGCTTAAAATTGAATCAAATTCAAAACTCCCAATGTACCGAGTTCAAAATTACAAAAGCTTGACATGCAGTAACCTATCCAATATAAGTTCCTTTTCTCTTAAGTGAAAATCATTCAGGAAAGAGGATTGTGCTTAAATGTCTTATTTCACAATAGCCAAACAAGTTCTAAGCATAAAGTAAAAGGGTAACTAACTGTTATCTGACCTATTTATTCCTCAATAAAAATGAAAAACAGGTACATCCTTGGCTCACACTTAATCACCACTCATCAGAAACTATATCTCAAATTGTGAACCAAATAACTACAAGTTAACAAGTCTTACACAAAGTGAGATTGGAGTATCACGCACCATTAAGAACATGGCAGTCCACACTTCTGGTTCTGAAGCTTATGGAAAATAAAATATTCTCCGCCGTTGCTGTTAAAATATTTTGTCATATTCTTCATAATCGTCACCATTGCACATTTATGTATTTCAAACTGAAAAATTCATCAGAAAATATTTAATTTCCCTTAATGAATAGTGGAATCTTATCATATGAAGATAATCTCTTATTCACAATCTCTAAACCATTATTTTCTCATCATAGCATTCACTTCTTTTCCAAGTTAAATCAATATCAATTTGGCTCATAAAAGGACTATTAAATTCAGTTCGTAACATACCTATACATGCCTGATACAAGCATTCCGATGAAAATTATGTTAACAGGGATCCAGACTCTAATCAGCTTCCAATTCAGCCTTTCCACTGAAACTGCCCCACAGAGGGCCAACAAAACAACAACTACAGAAGTAATAAAGTTTTACAAAATTAAGGAGAAAGAAATTAATTTTCCAAAGACAAATAGTGTTAAATACAAACATATACGCACAACAGATGCCATTAGCTCGCTGGTAAAGGATTAGAATGGTGAGTAGGCTGTGAGAGGGTTCCGTTTAATTCAATAAATTAGAACAAAAAGGGAAAAAGAAAAAGTTGTAAAGATTGGTTGCTAATAAAATCAGAACATTTGTAGAATAGGAAAAATTTCCCTGAAGCATTAATACTCATATTTGGCGAAATGTACCTGATAAAATGTCAAAGATATTCCTGCATTGAAACCATAACTCGATAGCAACGTTTTGTTTAGCAGTATCATGCTGCAAGAGGAAATGCAGTAAGCTGTACCGGATAGAAGAGGCCCAGATTTTCTTCCTAATCCATGTTCTTGCTTTTCACCCCCATCAATTAGGATATTTATAGTGTCAGCAGGTTGGTGCTCAGAGTCCCCCTAAAATATCTGCATGAGGGATGTCAAAAGTTTACAAGTCAGTTAAGGGATTAGAAATATGCATCCAATTTTGCAGTGAACTTTTAAATCATTAAAATGTTTTTTTCCCACAAAATTCCAACTTTACAATCACTTTATTCTAGGTAGAGTTTTATAGATTAATTGTCCAAATGCCAATATATCAGCTGGGATACTAGAGAGGCATTTAGAATCTTCATAAATATGCTAGAGGCCGCTGGAAGTAAAAAAAGAAAGAAATATCCAAAGATTAATAATAAATCAGAAAAAAAATCAAATTCAAGTGTGCTGTTTATATAAAACTAATCATTCCTGTTTCGAAATTTGAAGAAACCAAACAGTAAAACTTGGCAATTGTATTTCTTGAAAATATAAATAATGATATGATGATAAATATCTGCGTGAAAAATGCAAAGTGAAAATTTGTTTTAACATACAAGCAGTTAAAGAATAAGTTAAACTTGCATATGAGAAAATAGTTAGACAATACAAAGGTGATTAGATTGTCCTGAGATTGAGAAAAGCACTAGCAAGATGAGAAGATTGACATGTTAAACCTTGTTGCTCTACGTTCTGCATTCATTGCAATATTGCTAATCGACCTGTTTCCTGGCTTCCGCAAACCAACAAAGATCTTATACACTTCATTAACTCTTTCACGAAGTGTTACTTTCCCATTTAAGGAACTTAGCTCTGATTCTTTGTAATCACAGATATCCATGATTTGTTTGAAATCGGATGTCATGGCATGGACCTGCATTTGAGGGTTAAAAAGACAAGCTTAATATGAGGAGTGTTCTGACACTAAATCGACAGCCTACGCACGTTCTAGAGAGATAAGAGATAGAACTTGGTTTGAACTGGCAAGAATCGCTTTTATCGTGATGCACACATAACGGGCGCTAATACTTTAACGAGCAAATACAATGCAAGTCAAATTTATCATAAAGTTTCTAGATTCATTTGTAGATAATTGTTTAAATTTCTGAAATGAATTTGTTCCATTTTGGTTTCAAGAGGCCATTTTAAAGTGATACATAATGGAACCATTTCTATCAGTATATAGACTACTTCCATCGGACCAAATCAGTATGCTAATATGATGTAAACTTACACTTAAATTATGCCACACACTCGAAACAATTGTCTTAGTTGATTAATGAAAGAAAATTTCCAGACCTTGTTAATTATACTTAAACTTCAAGTTTCTTGAATTCTGTTGTTTTTTCCCCACTTTTTAATATGTAAATAATTTTAATAAACGCATCTCAACAAATATTTTCAACCATTTTTATATAAATAGTATCTGATGAAGATGGAGAAAAACTAAAAGGAATTTTAAACTACTCTATTAAGAAAAATACATTTAGAAAATGTCATAGAGAATTGAAAATAGTATTGAAAGGATCTTCAAAAGTATTTTGCGAATGAAAAATCGTTAAAAGAAAAAAAAGATGTAACTTGATTTTAGAAGCAAATTAAGAAAATTTAAACTATTAAAGTTTCAATCTAAGTCTCACAGTTGAGAAAGTAGGCCCCTTTTTCAGAGGTGAATATTTTGTCTCCATATCCCATATAAAACAACAAAGATTGGATCAATGCCAAACCTGTCTCAGTATTTCATAAGCATTTCATATGCTAAGCCAAATAACTAGACTTTAAACAAACAGGATCTCAGCTACACATATCCAAAAAAACACACACACACACACACACAATTTGAACAACTCAATGTGCTCAATACAGTAACAAACTTTCGCAGCTTTTAACATCCATGCAGGAAAATTGAAACTGACATAAAAAATGAAAGGCTTAACCAAGAGAGAACTGATATTAGCTTGTTCGTACCTACTAGTTATATCTCTACAGACAATGGCAGAGGCGGATTTGAAAGGAGATGGGAAGATTGATAAAGAAGAGTGGAAGGAATATGTAGCCCAAAATCCATCAATCCTAAGGAACATGACTCTTCCACACTTAAAGTGAGTCCCTTGTTCTATTTGTATCACACACTAATTGCACTAGTCCTCGGTTTTTTCCTGCCATAATTACATAGACAGAATTAGAATTAGGAACATTTGTATTTGAACTGTTTTAAAATATCACTCCAAATGCTATCCCTACCCTGAAGTAAATTTTGTTTTGATTCGGGTTGGAATGTTTAAGAGAAACAGGGGATTCCGGTTCATATGAAGCACTTTTCAACCTGCCATGACTCCTGAATCCACCTGTTTCAGCCCCATCTTCTTGAACAAGGATATCAAACCTTCCAATTAGAAATTTCTTTAGGTTCATATCTCATCCAAAGTATAATGCCAAGTATTTAATACTGGTTTGTTGAACTTTACTGCTCGTTTTTTCCAGGCACATAACTCTAGCATTTCCCAGCTTTGTGCTGGACTCTGAGGTACGAGATTCAGATATAGTTATTTCATGAGGCAAATACTACTATAGTTATACATTTAAATCTCCACTATATAACAATATTGTCATATGTAAGAAAGAGGTGACAACTAACAAATATTTTTGAATTGTTTCATGAGGTAACTACTATTAGTAATATGATGAATCTCCATGCATGATATAACAATATTGTCATGTGTAAATATATAATCAATGTGAGATCAGACTTTCTATATATGGTGTAAAGGGCTGAAGGTAGAATTTAACCTCTAAAGACTAAACCTACTAACATTTATTTAACTCTAGATATTCAACCCGAATCTTAACTTAAATCTGGTAAATATCAATTGGCGTTGTAATTAAATCATACTAGTCCAAATTTAATTGAATTTAACATTTTAAAGATGATGATTTTAAATTTATTTTTCTCAAGTATTTATACCAAAATTTAATAATAAAAAGATAATATTTCAAGTTAGATATTCAACAGAAAAATAAAGTATAATATAAAGCTTATACATTATATAATGTCATTTTCTATACAAAAATTAAAAACAACATAATAGACATCATTACAATGTAAAAATACGGTAATTACACACATCAAAGAAAGATTAAAACATGTAACTTAAAATTGAGTTGGGATAAGAAGAACCAACTATAACCCACCATCCCAATTACAATCAGTGATTGCTCATTACGACTCGTGACAAATTTTCCATCCTTACTACGCTAAATCAATCCCATGAATAGTAAATAATAGATGATCTTATCAATGTTTTAAAACTGTGATCGAGACAATTATCTATCCCATGGCACAACCATGTGAATAATAAAATAATAGATCATCTCTATCTTACCCGTAACTCGTAGAGGGCCTGGAGTGTAACACAACATAAGAGGGAGGATGGGAATCACCAAATCTTTCTTCATCAAAATCTTAGGAAGAAACTCGTCTCGATCTCAAGCTCCCGTGAAGGATCTCGACCCAGATTAACCTCATGAACCCAAGGGGACCTCCCGGCACTCCAATGGATATAGAAACTTAAGCGAAGTGGTAAATTTTTTTTTTTTTTCTTTTCTTTTTCAAACGCCTTGGGATTTTCAAAAATCGCGTAGCTCTCCGTTTTCTGACTTTCCCAAATTTACAAAACCCGAAAAACATTTAAAAACACTTCTTAATCTTCCAAATTTTCTCAACTCCTTGTTCGACTCCTCATCCACAACTCATTCAACACAATATATACATATATACATTTATTCATTCAATCATCAAAACATTCCAAACTTTTTCAATTCCATGCATTTTTTTTTTTAAAAAAAAAATTGGGCTTGAGCCGGACTTAAGCCGACCGCCTACGTACCTCGGTCCACTCGATGACTCAAAGTTCTTACGTAGCCTTTTTCAACTTTCTACATATACATATATCCATAACAAAATATTCAATATATACAGACGCAAATTCATTATATATACAATGAAATCATGTGCGCCGCCTCCTTGATGGCCTCGACCACCGCACCGGGACGCCCGCCCTCAAGCAAGACCTATCTCTGGGTCCTCGAAAATGTTTTTGAAACATACGGAAAGAATGAGCTAAAGGAGCCCAAGAGTGTACATTTTCATTAAATAACATTTTCAAGATATATCAAAGAATACATACTATTACAATTAAAATCAATTTACGCTTTAAAATATTTATGCCTTAAACATTTATGCCTTAAACTTTCTTTCTTTCTTTATAATAAATACTTATACAATTAAATCCATTTACGCTTAAACATTTATGCCTTAAACTTTCTTTCTTTATTTCTTTCTTTCTTCTTTCTTTCTTTCTTCTTCTTTCTTCTCGATAACCTGCAAATAAACACACCGAATGGGGCTTTCCGGCATCGACGCAGGGATGTCACATTCCAAATATAATCACTGGCCATGAGAAACTCACGCTTGGGGATGTGGTCCCAACATAAAGACCTTATCACGTTGTAGCGATGCCACTCTGCATTGTTCCACTCCCTCCCCGCCATAAGAACTCCAGTAACTTTACTCCCTCTAAATCCTTACACGCTTACAGACTTCGCGTATATCAAGCCATAACAGCAGAACCATCAAGAAACATTTATCAAAATATATTTATAAATCCATTTAAATCTTTACTTTATCATGAAAACTCATATATATATATACGCAAACATACGCATTCTTTACATTTTTAAACTTCTCTGGTAATGCCTAAACATATGCATACATATATAATTTAATATAAATATATATCGACAAAGATAAAACACGTATTACTAAAATTTCATTTACATCAAACTTTTCATTTAGGCAATATAAACATTTACATTAAACTTTTTACTTTAACATCAAAATCATTCACTTTTTAAAACTCAATTTGCAAAACATCATTTTTACACTCACGCCACCGCCAATCCCGCCAGCTTCCTCGTCAATTCTGCTTCCATCCGATAAATTTTTCACCTTTTTTCAAGAAAAACCACAACTATACATTAATCATAACTTCCATTTTAATCCACTCATACACATTCATTTAAAGTTTCAAACGAACAAATTACCCTTAAAGCGACTAAAACCCACCATCTTACCAACCTTTTCCAACACTCTATAAGACTTTGGCGACTAAAAATTATTCAAACTGCCTTCAAAATTTAGCGAACTCTCCCAGAATACCCTTATATATCCAACGATATCTCTTTAAATTTTCAATTTAAAATTCTTCTAAAGCTCTCAACTACATAACATGTGTTTATTATATTTTACATCTGGGATGATCTAATCTTAAGGCATCGTAATCCGCACATACCCACTGACAAATTTTCGGGCACTTCGGGATTACACTCATTAACTTTTCGTATAAATTTTTCCCTTTAGAAGTCTATTTTAACCAGAAACCCAATCACTCCAACCTGGATCAAAATGAGCAAGTTATGGTCAAAATATTTCCACAATGGTCGAAACAAAGGAAAACAGAGCATTCGCATCAGAACTGCATGCTGGCTTACACATGGCCCTACTTTATAAATTTTTAGGCCACTTATAATCGACCTGACGATGCCTATTTCTATAGGTTTAATTCTCCTTCGGGTCTGCCTTAACTAAAGAACTCGAATCACTCAAATCGTGGATCATAAATGAAGAAAGTTTATTACCAACCACGACAACGGTCGAACAGAAAACAGAAAGCATTTCGTACCGAGACCGCCGCCCAAAGTCGACCGTAATGTGTTTCTCTTCCACTTTTTTTCACTCTAAACACTCCAATCTAATGCCTTATACCCATTTCAACATATCACACAAAAATTCACTATCAATTCCTAACAATTCCTCACTTTCTTTTCAAACCTAACCTCATCCATTCCTCTCAATCGATATCAAAATCATATCATTCAACCTTAAATACCACCAATTCTTTTAAACATCATATAATCTACGATTCCATGTTTATTTTCTCCCTAATCGTGTATTTTACTCTCATAACCCTAACCATCTAAAGGTTCACGCTGCTTTTCGCACAAAACCTAGACCAAAGGAGCATCTATTCTCCTTGCCAAAGTCCTTAATCCAATTACCTACTACTATAAAGAAAGACATACTCGATTTTAATTCTCCTCCCTCCTTCTTTCTTCCTCTCTTCCCTCCTCTCGCTCTCTCCTTCTCCTCCTAGTACGGCTATTAGGCAAACTGAGACCAAATGAATTTCCTTGCCTGCTTTTCCATTTTTATATTTTCAACTTTCTACTAATCGTAATTTAAATTCAAACATTTAAATATCAGAAATACCAACTTTCAAATCCTACTACGCCCATCTCTACAATTCTAATGATTTTCATATTCATTTTAATGATTAATTGTAATTCTCTCTTTAATACCATAATTCAGCATTCGTGAACTTTCCCTCTTTCTCTAATTCGCTCCAAAATCGTTTCCAATACGACACTTTGCACTCTTTTTATATAAATGTAATTTTGCTATGCGAAGGGCATATGGTTTTTCTATAATTTTAAGGATGCTAATGGTTCGATTTAAGGCTTAAAAGATGTTGTCATGAGCCTTGATTTAATCATGAATTGGATAAGTTGAGATCAGATGATGAGGATGTTCCCAAGACAAGATTCGTAACACTGCATGTGCATTTTGAGTTTCTAATATGCCAATCGACTTACGAATGCCCTGCAAACGCTTTATGGATCTCATGAATTGGGATTTTCCTACTACTTGTAGACGCTTGTTATCAGATTATCACTTATACTGATCTATTCAGCAAAGGGAGAAGAACAAAAGTAAGAGCACTGAGGATAATTCGCAAACATCATGAACACGGCTATACTAAACTCCAACAAGTGTCCATTTTGGCTCGACAAAGGTAGCCTTTTCAGACACATAGTTTCGCAGAGGGGATCTCAAGTGATCCGCAGAAGGTCGGCTATACTCGAATTGGAAACCTCCTACGAGTGCTGCGTAGATAAGAAGTTCCATGGGTTCGCGTGGCATACCGTAAGTTCTGAGGGATGTTCCTAAGATAGCCGCACTTGACTAGACCGACAAAGAAAGAGGAACCGCTTTTATGGTCGAGGTTTGTCACAGAGTCACTGGCGAACTCGAAAAATGAGATTGACTCTGGCCCAAAAGACGGCATAATTCCATCAAAGGGTGATGGCTTTGGCAGTTGTATCAGGATGCCTCAGCAAGGCCTAGTTGTGTATTAATGCATCGACAAGGTGATTGCATATGCTTCTATGCAATTGAAGAAGCACATGAAATACAATTATCCTACACACGACCTTGAACTAGCGCATTTAGTACTACTTTCATGACATGGAGGCATTATTTATATGGAGTGCCCGTGAGGATTTTTTACAGATCATAAGAGTCATAGCATCTCTACGCTAGAAGGAACTGAACATGAGACAGAGGAGATGGATTGAACTGATCAAGGATTATGAATGTACCATTGAGTTCCCTATCGCACTTGAGGGTCGTGCATCTTCCTCGACTCATAGAATTGGAGGTCCTGGGTGGGACCTGAAATCGACAGATTCGTGGAGTACCGTACTGCCATTTCGCGTACGGGTCCCGTATTGGATAGACAGATTGTGAGAGCTTCAGATCTCGTGATCCACGTATAGTGAAGCTGAGGAGGTGAAGTAGAGTCCTGGGCAACGAGGGATTTGTCATTTAGAGAGGATGGTACTGGTCAAGTGGCGTAGGTCAAATGATGTAGTGATGTGAGGAGAGAGATTATGGAGGAAGCCTACCCTCTCCCGCTTTATGCTATGCATCCGGGAAGCACAAAGATGTATCATACCCTAAAGGAACACTACTGATGGAGTTCGCATATAATAACAGTTATACTGCCAGTATTGGTATGGCCCCTTATGAGGATCTTTATGGACGGAAATGTCGAACTCCAAATCATTGATGAGGTAGGCGTAAAGGAAATTAGTAGGTCCAAGAAATTGTCCAAGTGACTCAGGATAAGATCAAAGATATGATAGATCGACAAAATTGCACAAGACCGATGTAAGTTATGCGGGACAATCGTCGTAGACTTGCAATTGAGATAGGTGACTGAAGTTTAAGATTTCACCTTGAAAGGTGTGTCGAGACTTGGTGGGAAACAAGGCAAACTTAAATTTCAAGGTATACTGACCTTATGAGATTATGAGCAAGGTGGGGCTAGTAGCTTATGTCAAGCTTACCTCTGCAGCTATCATGATCTCATGATACATTCCATGTATCGATGTCGAGGAAATATATCCCAGATCCTTCACATGTATCGAGAGAACAACCTGCAGCTTAAAAGAGAACTCGACTTCTATGAAGAGATAATTGCGGCATTTTAGGATTGCAAGGAAAAGCGTGTCGAGGAGTGAAGTGATTCCATTAGTCAAAGTACTACGAGGAACTGCGAGAAGGAGTGCAGCTACTGGGGAGCCAAGAGGCCCGTATGTGACGTCATTACCCCAATTATTTCCTAATGATAATTTCCCTTCCTCTTTGAGCTTTAGTTTATTCATTCTCGAGGACTAAATGTTCCTATGGAGGGGGATTTTGTAAACACCCTTGGCCCCGGAAGAATGTACAAGACATGATACCCGTAGTAGTGTATAAGAGTACCAAGTGTCATATCAAACAATTTTAGACGAATTAGAAAGGAAAGTTTACTTAACCCTAATTATGGTATTAAAAGAAGCAAGATTAAATTGTCATTACAAAGAATATGAAAATCATTATGTAGAGACGGGTCATAGTATAATTTCAAAAGTTGGTATCAGAATATTTAAATGCTTCGGCGACTAAATCGCAATTGTACTTAAAATAAAATATAAAACGGGAAAACAAGCATTAAAATTCATTCGTCTCAAAGTTTGCCCTAGCAAACCGTAGGAGGAGAAGGAGAGAGCCAAGAGGAGGAAGAGAGGAAGAAGGAGGAGGAGAAGTCCAAAAATCAGGTATGTCTTTGCCTCAGAACTATATAGAATTCCGATTCTATGACTTCTATGAAGGAGAGAATAGATGCTCCTTTGGTCTGTGCTCAAAGAGCACACTTAACCTTCGAATTACAGTAAGCATGCAGAGTAAACCCCAATCGAGAAAATAAACATAATCATCAAATTATATGATGTTTAAAAAGACCGCCAGATGGCCGAATGATATGATTTTGATATCAATCGGTACGAAATGGATTAGGCCAGTTTTCAAAAAGCAAAGCCGGCGAATCGTTGTGACCGATGAAAACACTTTAAGCGATATGTTGAAATGCAAATATGCGGCATTAGATCGGAGCCATGCATAGAGCGAAAAAAAGCCAAGAGAAACACATTCCTGGCCATTTTCCTGGCAAAGAAATTCTGACAGAAATGCTCATTTCCTGCTTCGACCATTTCCATCGATTTTGACCATAACTTGCCTACTTCCTCGATCCGACTGGAGCTTATCTGGGTCGCTAAAATGGGATTTCAAGGCAGAGAATCAAACCTATGTAAATAGGCATCATCAAATCTCCGATTATAAGTACTTAAAATTTACTTCCAAATTGCGCCATGTGTAAGCCATCACCTGGTTCTCAGATGTGAAATTGCTTTCCTGCTTCGACCATTTGTCGTATTTCCAACCATAACTTGCCCATTTACGATCCGATTGGAAACGATCAAGTTTCGTTGGGCAGTAATTTCAAGTGGAAAAATTTATCTAAGGGGTTCAAGTAAATTGTAATCCCAAAGTGCCCGTAAATTTGTCAAAGTGATTTGAAGCGCAGATTCCTGTTTCTCGCTAAATTGAGTCATCTAGATGTAAAATATAATCACTAAGTATGCACAGGCTTTGAGGTTTAATTTTAAATTGAAAATTTGTATGTCATTGGATATATAGCGACCGATCCGAGAGTTTCATAAATTCTCAAGCATCAAGCCAATAATTTCGAAATATAAAGTCTATGTAGTATCATTGAAAAAGGTCACAAATGAGTGGGTTTTTTGAAGGCTTAAGGGTAATTTGTTCATTCGGGCTTTAAACGCTGCATTGCATTAAAACTAAAGCTGATGACAAAGATTAATGCGGGTTTCGAACCCTCACAAGACGCCCGGGAAATTCTCTCACTGGCGCCGAAAGAAGGCGCCATTGACTCGCGTATCAGCATTCCATATGAGTGGGCTCCCACCCGGGCGTGCATCCCTGGCGGCCACGGCCGCTGGACTCCTACATCCCGCCCTCTTTGTGACCCGAATCGAGAATCGGGAAGTCTAAAATCCGGCAAGCCTCAATATCTTCAGTAGGCTAAATTGGTAAACAAAAGAAAAGAGTGGAGTTCATGAAAAGAAAGCAGAAAAGAAAATCTTTGAGATTGAATTTGTTAACTATGAGCAGGAGAAATGGAAAGCACTACCTGCCATAGTTGCAACAAACGGCAAAACAAAAAGTCTATTATCATAACCAAGCAAAAAAGCTTGTCTGCCCAACTACCACATGGAAGGTACCTGATAATCCAATTATAAGTCATCAGCAATCCATGTTTGCCTTCAATTTTCTTTGTAATTTCTCAGAAATACGAAATATTGAGACATTTCATCTATATTAAGAAAAAACCTATTACATGACGCATGTGGCTTCAAGTGTTACTCAAACAAAGAAATATCTATATATTTGATTCCATGCAATATTGCAATTACATTAAACAAATGTTTTCCATCCAATTAAGCCACGGTTAAGATTTTTTATTAAAAGAATGGTTTTCAAGTTTTAAAAAGGTTAGAAACCTTTCCTAAAATATCTACCAAAACAAGCTCTAAATACGGTCTCATTTTCAGGTCCCAATAAAGGTGTACCCTCGAGGCACAAAGAAGGCATATACCCCAACTTGCATAAATAAATAAATACTATAATAATGGATTCTAAAAAATAAGAAAAGTACTTTTAGAATCACATGAAAATGTATAAAAGAAACAATGAAATTCATAACAAAAAAAGCCATTAAAAATAAAGCAAAACACATAATATCAAAATGAATGATTTGTCATTGTCATTAGATTATAATTTAATTTCTTCTCTCTTCAAAAATTTAACTCTCTCATTGCTTTATCAAATAATCTTTAAGTATCATAACTACCACTTTTGTAAGATCATCCAAAATCATAATCGTATCTACTTGTAATATCATTCCCATTTGATGTCTACTTATTTTCATTCAAAGAATTGCAGAATGGTATTTTTCCTTATCTACGCTTTATAATGCTAGCTTAGCCTTGGACTCGATACCATGTCTTTTGCCATGGTCGTAAGATTCTAGGGTATGCAGTGGTCTGGGAGGGACCCGCAGGCCCCACTAGGGCCTCCCCCAGACTTCAGAAAGATAACAAATAACATACCAAATTTATTGCATGCTTAGTTTACGGATACTCTGGCATGCTTACCTTTAAAAGTAATTGGTAGCATTTACACAAAGGAAGATTCTAGCATTTGGATCTTACAAGTATTCACCATGAAGACAATTTACATCAATTGCAAAATGATTCTACTATAATGAATTTGTTCTGAAAAAATGTCTACATAAGCATTTAATTTGATAAGTTTTCAATCGTGATAACGCGAAAGTCTATCTATAAGATTCTCGACTGGGGGCATCCCAAAGCACGATCATACACACCCTCGTTTTTAGCAACATCATGCCAACTGTGAAAGTTTTTCATCCGCAAGAGATGTAAGAAACAAAAAGACATTTTAGATATTATACATTTCTAACTTAGAACAAATTACATTTTATTATAAATCAACTCACCTCAAGGCATAACTTGTGGGTCGACCGAAGTATGGATATCGCTTTGTAATTGCTCGCATCATATCACTTGTGGATCCGGTTCGCATGACAATCATATCATTAGGTAAACCTCGATGCTAAGGTGAAATAGCAAAACAAATATTACTAAGCTAAATTCAAAGACAAATATATGACCAGTAAAAAGATAAATGGACAAAAATTCTCAAATTAACTGTGTTAAACAAACATCTAAAGATGGCGCCTCCGGAACACTTCCAATGCGCAGTCGACCGTTAATAATCCACAACTAGCAGCCTCCAATATGGCTATACAAAATGCTTCCGTCAAAGAACTGCCGATATGAGAAAATAAAATAAAATAATATTTCGTACATGCTCATGTGTTGTGTCAAAGATGCATGACTACATGCTAATATGCGTTCAAGTTTACATAACCATGGGCATTATGACAACAATTGACAACAATATTCAAGGTTGCCAAGAACAATACTAAGAAGTTTGAAAAACCTAGATTCCATGTTACTACTCTATATGACTGTTTAGGTACAAATTTTGACAATAGTAAAGACAATTAGTAACCCATTTGGGGTGATCTTGATAGAAGCTGCCTAAATGATTGGAAGGATCACCTAAATGATTGCCATGAATCAATTTTAAGAGATATCCAAAGTTTTTTAAAATGATTTTCAAATGTTCATATCAAGTAATTTCAGGAACAATTGCTTTTAAACATTAGGAATCACTCCCAACTCTCTAAAAGAATCATTCCGTATGAGCGCTAAGAATGTCATTCCTCGAGCAATTTATTTCGAGGGCAAGTAGGTCAATTGGATACAAGTAAACATGGCCACCTAGTATCAAGTTTCCCCGTTATTCCAATTTCCACCAAAAGAATGCACCACTAGAACACTAGAACTAAGCTAATAAAACCATAGCCCTTCGACATAAGAATCGAACTCACATAATTACTTACATATTGTTCAATATGCAAAAAGTTTATGTGGATGACATAATAATTTTAAATACACAAAGATGTGGACAAAGCTAATGATGTACTCATACAAAAAGTTTAACATACTAAGGACTAACTACCCGCTGAAGAATATATTCAGAGATAAATGGGACAAAAAGCTATAACACATTAAGGACTAACCCTTACTCCGTTTAAGAATATATACGTAAATTAAGACCGACCAGATTTCTAGCATGTGGAATGAAGACTCAGCATTTCAACTCGATCTTGAAGAGAGTTCTTTCTCTCATTTCTTCGAAGCCGTACGCTTAGGTCCATCACCTCCGACAATGAAACGAACCTTAAATACATTTTTCTAATGAGATGATTGAACGCAGACAAAAATATGCAAATAGTTGTGATTCCGACATGTAAACATGAAACTGCCATCCATACACTAATTTTTCCATGTTGAGATATACCAAATAGAAATAGAAAATGTGTGCCACCTAGATCGGGTTTCTTCTTAAAAGGTAATAATATTTCATAATAAGCAAGAGCAAGCCCCAAGTTAAAACCATGAGAGTTTATTTTTAAGAATATGTTTGATCCCAAAATAAATGTGATTTTTCAAACATATAGTTGTTTCGATCCCAAAATACAATATAAATACAATACAAAAAAATAAATAAACATTTAAAAAATTACAAATCAAGTGGAAGATAACAATTTATTGAATCTTCAAAAGACAATAAATGGTCAGTGAATGCAAACACAAACTTACCAAATCCCGTGGAATAGAATCTATATAACTAATCCGATCGTTGTAGGCGCAGCGCAAGCCTTAGTAAGCATAAAAGCAAACCCATAGGCAAGTTATTTCAACATCCAAATAATTAAGTTTCAATCAACTATTAACTCATCATAAAGCATGAATTGATGACAATTAGAAAACATAAAAAAACCCTAAAAACAAGGTAATGATACGTATATCTTTATATGTATGAACCAATATGTTATTACTTCTTTTATTACTTCATCAGTCATCTCGGTATGCACTGTACTCATAAAGTATACACTAGATATACAAGCAACAAAAAATCCAGCATGAATACACCCAAAAAAAAAAAAAAGGAAAACACACTCTACAAGGGCCCCGACTAACCCCATAAAGTCCAATTAGTATTACTAGACCCGTCCTAAATGTACAATCTAATCTCAAACCCAAAAAAACACGTAATCCTTAATCTTTCATCCTAAGTTTCTCGAATTCTCGTAAAGCTCCAAGGCGAACCAAAAAGACATAAAGGAGTAACAAGATAAACCACAGGTTGTTAACATGCTAATATTAGTTTAACATCAATGATTATCAATCAAGTACTTCAATGAACAATTTGATGTTTATAAACAATTCACAAAAATATAAATCTGTTGATAGCCTTAGATAAATGAGATGAATGCATTGCCAAAGATAGATTTAATCCAATAAACCTAATTTGATAGCCATGAATCTCTCTATTTGTGGCTAAAGAATGTCTCTGGCTCTTATATGCACAGATGTTACCCTTTTCCAACAGCTGAGAAGGAAATGATGATCCACCATTTAAGATGGTGATGGCTTAGTCCATTAGATGCTACTCATATTTCGTATGAATAGATACTGTGAATACATCAAGGGGAATGAGGTGGAGCCCGGTGACATAAACCAAAAGAGCAGATAAATATAAATAGAAGCAAATTCTCATCCAGAGAAAGAGAAACCTGCAATAACAAAAGAGATTTAACAAAGAGTACCGTATGCATCAAACTGTAAAAGAGTTGGTTACTATGATATTAGTAACTCACATTGGGAACAAACGGCATACTCTGTGGATACTCAACAAGCAAATCGCCTTTCCGATAAAAACCAACTGGCTATCACAACAACAATTTCCTCAATTTCATCTTGGCCGTAGTTTTTCGAGCAGTCTTCGAACATACTGTCCACCGTGATTTGAGCATTACAAAGACCTTCTCCGGGTGGTAGCCTCCCGGATCAGAGGAACTCGTATTTCCTTACTTGTATGAGAAACAATAAATGGCCCGACTCACACCGCTAAAGTAAATTGCGTAACCTTGTTCATGTGAAATGCTCCTACACGCCAGTTTGTGAAGATAATGGTCGCTGAATACAACTTTGTAATCTGATAGTGCGTAAATGCATCGTAGCTTCATGACGAGAGTTGAGAAGGCTGATGTCCATGCAATCAATGTTATCTTTTCCAATGAGAATCAGTTCCTATAATTTCGAAGGTCCCATATGCGCTAAGGTGTTCGCAGCGAGAACCGCTCATGGTATGTAGTAAACTTTCGCCACCCGCCATATATTCACTCTTAACGATTTCACAAGTGCGTGAGTCGAACCACCACACCGGGATAATAACGTATACAAATGCATAACCAACTCGCAACACAAGGAAGTGAAAATAAATATGATTCTCCTCATGCCTGTGGTATAATATGAACAATTACATACGCCAATGAAAATACTACTTCCTGACATGAACTAAAAGAGACAAAGTCGATAAAAAAGGGAATTTATTAATTTTTTCCAATTTCTTCATTTTTGTTCCCTTCCCAACAAACAGAAGAAGAAACATCGCTTTCTTCTCCCGCTCAACATTCCTATAACACAACATAAGGGTCGCATACAAAAATATACAGTTCTGGTAATAAACGAAAGTGACTATCCGACCCATGACTGCTTGAGCAAGCATTCAGATAGATAGTAAATGATTCTCCACTCCAATTCAAAGTTTCAAGAAATCGTATTGACCATTAAAATTTTATGCCTTTTCTCGGTCACCCATTTGCATCCGATGTCTCAAGCAACAACCGCACAGGATGGGCAATTTATTGAGATGGAAGCTACCCATCCATGCAAAACATGATAAGACAGACAGATGTAAAACAAGATAGCAAAACCAACAAAAACAAGCATATTAATATGATTTAAAACAATAAATATTAATAAATAGGATTTTTTAAAAAAATAATGAACATTGGCATAAATCTCAAAGAAGGTTATGTAGAGGGAAATACAATGGCTATTAATCATGGCACACAGTCACACTCTTTGAAGCAAATCCAATAAAGAATTACTGATGTATTATACCTTTCTATCACTCACTTCATATGCTTTGCTAAACTACCCATTGCTTAAAATGAGAATGTGTGGAAACTCTAAAAGTAAGTTTAAATATGCAATCATTCAACAGAAAGGTAAATATTAATTAATAACACAGATGAACATTTTGCAAAATTCGATGTTTACATTACTAAGGAGGTTTGAGGAACATGCTCGGATGCTTCAGAGGAGTCAAATGTAGACCCCACGACCACCGGAAGCACTACAACAAAAAACCGACAAAGTGTGGTTCTCTTGGTATTGCTCAAAATATCAAATTTCCATTGTAACATAAACCCTAAAATCCCACACCCCCACTCGAGACCTTTAAATCCTGCACTATACCTTAAGGTCAATCTGAAGCTTTATTAAGAATCCCAAGTTCCCCATCCGCTCCCTTAACTCCAAAAAATCACACCATAACTTTAATCATGATTCACAGCAGTCCACAAACTAAACCCATACACCAAATCAAAAATCTCGCAATCCCTGGCACCTAAACAGTAGATCGCTAAATTGATAATCGAGTGTACTCATTAAACATATTAAAAATGCTCGTTTTGTATCAAATCTCCATATTTCCTGATCTAGAAGCAAAACAAACACATACCAGCTTAATATTCAAGCATGTCAAGGAGATGACAGAGAGAATGAGAAGAAAGAAAACATGATGACAAGAATGGCAATATGAAAGGGGAAGAATGTAGAGAATGAAAGAGGCAAACATGATGACAAGAACGACAAGATGAAGGGCTTGCAAGGTTTGCTACTGCACTGCAGAGCAGGACGACGTCGTTCTACCTTGCTGAAGACGTGAGTGTAGAGAAGATAAACAAAAGCTAGGGTTTTATCCACAAGGCCCACTCTACTGTTTGTTTTCGGATTAAATATATTAAAATATGCTTTAATTAATATAAAATATATTTTTTTTATATTTTTAATTTAATCTTATGGATTATGTTAATTTCTTGGATAATTTGAAAAGCTTTTATTTAATTCTTAATTTAATATGTTTAAGTTATTATCAAATATTTTGAAATTTAATAAAATTTTCAAAAATATCATAGTTTGTAAATTGAACTTTACTTTAAAATATCTATCAAGGTAAACTTATTATATGTTTATTATTGTCCCTATATTGAGCATGTGTCAAGGTAAACTTGACTTAAATAACAGCTAAGCCGATGACTTGTATGAGTTTATAGGTAAAATCCATTATTCTTCGCTCCCGAGCCCCATACAGAAAAAATATATTACAATTTGAAATTTTCTTCATTCAACATTGCTTTTTCTCAAGATCTCAGTTAAACCGATTGATCGACTTGGGGATGGGGATAGTAGAGTACCTTGAACTCGAAATCAACGGAACGCACCTTGTGAGATTGACTCACCGAATGATTCAGGCAAAAACGTATCGAATTCTTTTTACTGCAAAGCCAGATCGACGTGTGATGAACAAAATCACCGCTTAAATATTGAAATTTTAATTTAGGTGAATTAACTGGTTTATACTATGTTAGTTTCAGCAAATGGCAAATGATCTAATTTATATTTAAATATAAATCAGTAATGAATGACGATGTACTCTTATCTGCCTTTCCTCTTTCTTTAATTAAAATCTTCAAAAAATAATAATAGTTTTAAAATAAATATGTACTTGTTTTATAAATAAAGTATGGATTATTTAGAAACCATTACAGCAATTGTTTTTCTTTTAGACATTTATCACTTTGCATATTATATTCTGTTATTTTTACAAGATTCTAGCTAGCTTGCTAAACTCCATAAACCAATCCGTTTCATTCTTTTACCATTTGTAGTCAAGTTTTAAGGGCAAAATCATATTTTCTTATTAAAAAAAAATCACTTTTTATTGTAACTCTTAATCTTGAGTTGCTCAGTTACCATTAAAATTTAGAACCTTATTATTAATAATTAACTCAAAATAACAAAGATAATATTTAAACAAAATTAATTATTCTCAAATTGAAACCTGCTGGTTTTGTCTGAGGACTGTAGCTTATAAAATTGGTATTTTACTTTCTATAATCTAAATGTTCATATACATACAAAGCTATAATATATGAACGAATTCAATGCGAAATGGTGATCTGAATTTTTACTTAATCTTATTTATGAGCGCACTATTTATCGCTGTAAGGTAACAGATTTTAATGCAAATTTTCTATTCCCTTGTATTAATAAATTTATAAACTTTAAAATAAATCATAAACTCATTTTCACTCTAAAAATAAAAATTCAAACAAAAAAATAGTATATATTCTCAGCAATCCATTGTCGCATACTGAATAATACCCTATCAGTGAATAGGTGTTTTTAATTTTGATACATGAATAAGCTATTACACATCATCATCATCTTTCAATTTTATCCATTTCTTTATCTTTAATACTTTTATTCTATTTTTTTTAGAAAACTGGAAATTAATATGAGCTTCTAAATTTCTTTATCTTTACTTACGAAAATAAAGAAAAGAGAAGAATAAAGAGGCTATCTTAATGAGTCACTCCCCAATAAACTCACTTTCATCGACTTAAAACTGCTAAGTTCCCAAATAAACTGCATTTTATCTTGGCTTTAATTTAAACGGCTAAATTTCTGATGGGCCCTGTAGTTTAGGGCAAGAAAAAGGGCCCACAACCGAGGAACCTATAAATTCGAGTTTGATATTAAAGTAATTCATTAACCTTAAAATCTTATTCATCAACTGTGATTTTAAAAATGAATTTTAAAATCATAATTGTTAAATGCATTTTTAAATTTATCTTAAAACCATAAATGTTAAATACAGTTTTAAAAAATAAAAAATTTAGTTTAATAAATATTTTTAAAAAGTTTATATATATATATAGTGAGCAGAGAGTATATATATATATATATATATATATATATGTATATATATATATATATATATATTTAGGCCAACTCTACAAATGTAACTTCCAGGAAGGTCAGACCTGTTAACTAGGTCCCTCCTCCAAAGCTCCATGTAATTGCTTATTTATTGGGCCATATTTTATCTAAAGGTCTGATATTTTGTAATAAAACAACAATTTATTTATATCATGGTTCATTAGAATTTGGTATCACACTCACCTATATTGCTATCATTTTCTGGAATTACTAAATATTGGGTATCTTTGGATAAGTTATAACCGTAAAGTATAATTAGTGCCGATAGCTAATCATAACTTAGTTACTTAAGCGATTATAGATTACTATTTGGTAAAGCAAATGATTGCGGTGTTGAATCGATTGAACGTTAAAATTAACTATATAAACATGATAAAGCGGATATAAAGATATTAATTTATATATAGAAAAAAGACCCAATTTTTTTAAAAGAATTTCAAGTTAGTGATTTAATTTATATCACACTTATCATATGAAATAGTAAAATGATATTTATTACATGGATGAATATTCATGATTTAGATGAATATCAATTTTACAAAAATATTTATTTTATTTTATGCATCCGTATAAAATAGTAAAATATATATTTATGATAAAGTAAAATACTTGGAATTATGATTTTAATTAATAATAAAATTAGCAACTTTTAATTACCATAATAAAGCCTAAAATATCTTATAATCTTAATATCTTTTAAATTCAAATTTTATATAAAACATCATGATAAAGGATTTTTTTAAATACACTATAGTTTCAAGATAGCAACCATTTCTCCACAGAATCTTAACCCTAGACAACCCCTTCCTCCCTGTGCCTCTGCCTATTTAAATGGTGTAAACACTCAACACAATTTGAGTTAGACATATTAGGCACAAATGATTTTTTATCAGTCCATCATGCTACTTTACGTAGATAAAGTTACTAACGTTTCACAAAGGCAGCAGATAGGGGAGGGGGATCGGGATTAAAGTCCTGGGTAGCATAGTTTCCTACATTGTAACGTTAAAATATTTAATTGTATAAAAATGATTTTTTTAATATAATTCCGTGAAGATCACAAAATTTATATATATATAGTTCAATAAGAATGAGAGTCACCTTTTATACGGGCACTTTAGTTATAATGTAAAATTTGTCCCATTGAGACTCAAACTGATCCTTCTCCCTTCATATGCCCTACCTTTTTTAAACGCCAATGCTCTACCATATAAAACAGTACGATTAAGCAAGAATGAGAGTTATTAACTATTTAAATAATTAAAATATTATTTTCGAATTTTTTCAAGACAATTGGAAAAGTGGTCTCGGATTTCCACAAAATAGATTATGGCTAAAATTTCCAGCTTTTCTCCCTTTGATCTCCCTTTCTCATTTTGATACCATTGGTAAAGTGGTGGAAATGTTATAAGCACACATTTAAATGGGGATACATTGGCTTTTACTCCCTTTATGTTATACACTATTATCATATTAATTCCCTAATACAATTTTCTACAATCGATGCTCTCATGTGGATTCGTTACACCTTCTTCGCTTGCTTTTTTCTCTTATGCTCGAAATGGGTTTATCTTATTTGCAGGTTCGAAGCTCTCACCCCTTTGATTTCTTTCCCGCCTTTATACCCATTAGTGGGGGTGGAAATGTTACAAGCAATAATATTTAAATGGGACATTTATTGACTCTTACACTCCTTACGTTATACACTCATTATCAACACCTCCCACCAGGCAATTTCTCATGTAATGCGTGCTCATGTGATCCGTTACACCTTTTCGCTCACTTTTTTCTTATTCCCGAGTGGTTTATCTTCTCGTATGTCCCAAGCTCAATTCTTCCAGCTGTCTCAGATTGCCGAGGCTGGTTAGTTCGCCAAATCTTCATGCCTTGAGCTAGCTTGCTTTATCTTCCATGCTTGAGGTGTCCTGCTCAATCCAGCACACGCATCTCTCACATGTAATGCCCTAGTAACCTAGCGCTTTATAACATGTTTATATATAAAATAAGTTAAATTTCTGTATTTTTCCGTAGAATTTATGTTAATAGAAGAACAAAAAATGATAAAACCTATAAATTATAAAATAATTAAGGTTGAATTATAAAGTCAAAATGAGACCTGTAATAATAGTGAAATGAGTATGTATATCAAATGGAAAATTTGTTAAATGAAAGACAAAAGAACGACTAAAACTAATTCTATTTGCAGATGAAACTTTGATAATGTTTTTGTAAATGATAATATTAAGTGGGTATTATATGTCATATTTAATGTAAGTGTTGGTTTAATGTAACTGCAAAATTTTTAACGAATATTATGCGACATTTATTTTACAAGATTCAAATGTATATATGGTAAACCAGCCATGCCCCTGACCGAAGTTCGGCCTCAGTCGTCAGCACGTGGGCGCGACATCCCAAGGCTCAAAGTGTTAAAGTTAAAGATGCCCATCCTCCTCACCGCTGAGCTTGTGTCACCGCCACATGATGCCATGATCGGGTTCTAATCAAATCTATTGGCGAATGATTGGTCACCACACGAATGTGCCACGGTGTTGTAGCTTATCCCATTCCACTGTCCCCCCTAGCCGCTTCAAGCCATTGTGGCTGGAATGACGCTAAAAATCTCTGTTTTCAAGATTGTAAAAAGTCATCACGTGACTCTGAGGTATTCATAATCCACCAGGTTCATACTGGGCGGTCACGTGGCTAAATCCAAGGTATCAAAGTGCCAGTAATGTAGCGCTAGTTCCACAACCGGGAGTGATGTGGAGGAGTCGACGAAATGAGCCGACTTGCCAAAGAACGTGTCGTCCCAACCGCCGCGTGGAGGAAGTGGCAAAGCTAGTGGATGATGTGGCCAACCGGTGTAGAGACAGATCATCAGGCTAGGTACACGGTCGGAGCAAAATAGCAATGATTTGTCCCGCCCATGGAACCTATGGAGGAAGGGTCGCCTAAAACTCATGACGCATTTACAAATGCAGGGCGACTCATCCTCCCCTAAATGTGGTTTCAATCCGGCCGAGACATTTGCTTCGACATGGTTTTTTAGATTAATGAAAATATTTGACAAAGAAATTTGGGCTAATACATATGTTTTTATTATCAAGCAGCCTGTATGATTTATTCCCGCTCGAGGTCGAGGGCAAGTGCCTAAGGCATAAGGTCATCTCACCTGAGAATGACCCCAAGGAGAAAACTCATGCAAGGACTTATGCTTACCGAGGCCAAGGGTCGCTTTCGAGGGCTAGCCGCCCAAGGCATAATATAACTATCTCGTGGAGAACATAAGGCCGTAGGGACTTCCTGGGCATATAATCATCTCACGGATAACATCTCAGGAGAACACGCTTGTAGAGACTATCTCTGCCAAGGCCGAGGGTCGCCGAGGCTACCGCCCGCATAATATAATCATCTCAAAGCAAAAATAATGTAACTTTATTCAAAGATTAAACAAGTATAATTGTTCAATATAAGGGCAGTATCTTACCGAAATACTTCGAAATACTTTATGGTAAATACCATCAGTGTTGGGCAAGAGAGTTTCCCAGAACCCCGCCTGCCGCTGAGCTTCTCTCGCCCGAGGTTCTGATGTTCCGGGTCTCGCTTGTTCGAGGCATAAGGGGCCCGATATTTCCTACCCCAAGTCGAGCTCTACATGCGACGGGAAGCCAAGCAAGACTTCATGTAAAGATACCCCCGTGAATTCAGAAAATCAGATCTCTATAATATGACTAATGTTTTAATGGAAAAATTGCCTTGTAAAGACGTTGCATTGATCCTCCATACAAGGCAGTGGGTGGGTGCCCTCCGTAAAAGGAGAATAATCATCCGTAATACTTGGAGCACGGGCCAGCTGGTGAAGTGAGGACTGGCAGTTGTCCGTGGTAGAAGTTCAACATGTATAGAAGCTGTGTTATAAACTTAGACTTGACACCCTTCAAGTTTATTCAAATTCTAATCAACAATACTGTGCTCTGCAAAATATTAAAATGTGTTAAAACTCGGACTTGACACCTTCAAGTTTGTTCAATGCTTTTCAACGATTTAGATCAAGTTTGGAAGAATGGTCCTAATTTGGGGTTTGAATCACTTCTTCACACAACATCCTACATACTTTTCTTCAACTCGAGATGCTTCTCAGCCAGTATTAAGAACAAGAATTTAAGTAAGTTGCAAGAGAAATTGCTAAGATTCTAAGTGACAAATAAAAGAAAATGAACCCAACTGATTTTTGTTGCCAAGAGAGAAAGCTTCAAGGAATGAAAACCCATAATAAAATAATGATGGAGACACCTGAAGGGTAATTTTGTCTAAAGTGATGATATTTAAAGGTTATAAAAGTAAGATATTGGGTTTTTACACACTTTATTTTTGTCAATTTCTAAACCAAATTTAAAAAGTTATTTTATCACAAAATGAAGAGAAATGGAGAAGGAGTTAAAAAGGTAAAAGAAGGACCCAAAGAGGAGAAAGTTTCAAAAGGGGAGAAGAGAGAGGTCATAAATTAGATAGAGGGAGTTGTGAAGGGAAAGAGAAAAATGACTACAGAAAGGTCAGAGAAAGAATAATAATAGAGGTGGAATTGAGATATTAAAAATAATAATAACATAATTAAATTAAAAGTAATATTTATAATAATATATGGTAAATTTGGGGTTTATAAATGACATACATCTAAATTAATAATAAAAAGAAAAAATGGCTAGGCCTAAAACACCTGTATCCTAAACGCCTAAAGATTATGCGCTTGATTAAACATGTCAATCAAGAGTGATTCTTGATAAACTTCATCTAATCTAAGCGTCGCCTGAATCGCTTCATAAGAACTGGGCCAAAAACATACATCAGAATAAATTTGACGAGTAAAATGTTAAAAATCAAACGAAGTTCGGGATCGAAATCACTACTTTCAGCCAAAATCACTCCTCATTTATGATGAAAAAGTGTTAATGTTAAACTGTGTTTCGAGGAAACACCGACATCACAAGTTTAATTGTTTTGACTTTTTTTTTTTTTTTTTTTATAAAAACTAATATGGGAAAATCAGCATTTTTTCCGGGCTTTACATTCACCGACATGATCATCATTGTTGCTGGTTGGCTGGGCCTGATCGCCCACGCCCCAGGCGAAGAAACTCAAACCCAGCGGGCTCGTGCATATAGTCCGGCCCATCACAGCCCATTCTCTTTCTTCACACCTCTCCGACAGTCTCAGTTCAGTATCCTTCGCTCATGGCTCCTCCCAGAATTCTACCTGTGTGGGAGACGTTTTCGGCCGCCCCAACCAGCTCGTCGCTGAATCTTATCGGTGATCTTTCGTTCTCCTCTCTGTGGTTATGTAAACATATGCCCATTCTGAGGCGTTTTGATCCATTTTTGTTATTAATTTGATTGTTCAAATTAGGCTAACAAGTCCTGGTCCATTCGGATGCGGTCTTCTCTCAGCCAGTTCTTCCTGACCTGCTTGAGAAGCTCCAGTACTGTCGGTGACTACGGTATCGGTGCTCTACAAGCAATTATTGGCCGCTTCCAGGATTCGGCGAATCTAGGGTTCAAGATGGACGGTTTGAGGATATGTGATAATTTGTATTGGTTAAAAGGCAGTAAGTAAGTTCACTCTCCATGGTACAGTGAATTATGGGGTTTTTTTTTGTTAATTTCTATCTTTTAATGCATTTTCTGTTTAGCTCATAAGTAGAGAGAAAGGAAAAAAAGGGAGTGGAACTTGTGGTTGTAACCATCAACTACGTAACAATGAGACATGCTACATTGCTGCTACTTGTATGTGATAATTTGTATTGGTTAAAAGGCAGTGGTAAGTTCACTTCTCCATGGTATGGAATTTATGGGGTTTTTTTTTAGTTTATCTCTTTAATGCATTTCTTGTTTATTTCATGTAAGTAGAGGAGAAAAAGTAAAAAGGGGAATTGGAACTTGTAAGTTGTAACCATCATCTACTTAACAATGAGCATGCTACATTGCTGCTAGGTTCCATTCTTAATTTTTTTTTTCAAAAGTGAATCAGAAAATTGTTTTAAAGCTCATGACAATGATGGGCAAGCCTATTTCTTCCTTACTCTGTGGTTTATAGTGAGAAAAACATAAATCTGTTCCCATTATCATGCAATCCCTGCATTCTTTGTATTTCAGATGGATTAAAATGAAAACCTTCGCTTTTTACTTAGTTCTCATCAGGTTTACTTTGATTGAGGGATTGTACCGCTGTAGTTAAGGGTATAGACTAAGAATTAAAACGGTTCATTTTGTTTGTTTTTTTGCATTTTCCGGGCCAAATATGGGTAATTTGTCAAGTTGACAAGTTTCGGCCTTTTTTAGCAACCAAGCAGTCTCAATCAATTTGAGCTTGATGACTTTGGCTCTTTGCCTTGAGTTACTGTTCAATTAATTGCGTCGCAAACTACCAGAAGTTTGTATTATATGACAGTTTCGTATTTCAGCAGCATTATGGGATATATGCGTGTATGTGCCTATTGCTTATTGTTGTAATTGGTTAGTTGATGATTTGACAATTTTGATGCTAGTATAAACAAAACATCATTGAATGTTATTTTTCTAAAATATATAATCTTTTTTACCTTTGAATGTGCATGTTATTGCTGTTGCAATTACTATTTTTATCTGATTTCCCAATCTTAATTAGGTTTTATGTGGCCTAAATTTCGGTAGGCAATCATTGGATGGTCAGCAATTTGGAAACATACAGTCAAGACAGATGTTGATGCATCATGGCATTGGCCGATGAGCCTGGAATAGTTGATTTGTTCCATGATATCCTTGTTGGAAGTTATCGGTCATTTCATTGCCTAAAAATAACTGTTTGTCCCAGTTTTTATGGAAAGGATTCTTTCTTAATTAGATACCACTGTAATGAACGGCCCACTGAGTCACACAAAAGAGCTGTTACATCTAATATTCCTCCAGGAATCTCAGATCTCACTGTAAAGTGATTCTACCATATCAGAGCTAGTAGGAAATTAAACCTCGGTATGCTGATGGGAAAATTATTTAGCATATATTTTATTTTCTTCTGAAACTAGTTCTGTTTTTCCAACCAATCTAGTTCTTATTTGCCATTAGAATTTTTGAATGTGTATTCAAACTTCAATCTAGTATTAGATTCAGCGTGGATCATGATAATTTTTTCATTTATTTGAATCCAGCGTCTTGAAACATCTCTAATTAAAAAGTATTTTTAATTTGTTTGAGACTTTAATTAGCAAATGTGCCACAAAAGTTGTCCTCTATACAATTCAATTTAATGCGGAAGTAAGTGTGTTCTTACACATGCTACCTATTTTCTATGAATCACTTAGAAAATAATGTTATTGGAATTGCGATTTAGTTATCTTCAAGTAAAAAGAGGCATGGGGGGAGGACCAAGTCTCTGAAGTGAATCAACTTGGATATTTTTTGTTAATTATGTGTGCCTCGAAACACCTCTTTTTCCCCCATGTGTGGAACATGAGGATAATTGCAATAATTATCTAGGCATTGAATGGATTGGGCTGACAAGGAAAATTCATGTAGCTTCAAAACTTGAGATCGGCTCTTTTTGTACAAAATTGAGTTTCAAATGCGGGGGGCATATTTTTTATCATTGGGGAGACCACCAATATAATAAGGTGGTGTAACCTTTCCTTGGATGATTGTTTGATGATGCGGCTCTTGGTCTTCGTTTACATTCTTTACATTTTCTCTTTTGTTTGAGTGCACGAGGAAATTGATATTTAAGAATTTGCCATTTATTGGCTTTCATATACTTTGTGATCATTGTGGAAAATTTTGTATGGTGATTACTATTTGTAGCATGACAAACTAGTAGCGATTACGTCGAGGTTGTCTTACGCAATAGCTATCACATTCTTGGTACAAAGGTATTTTCTATGATCGAGAACCATACTCAATCGATCTTTGTGCATGTAACCCGCTTTTTAGGTCTTGCTCCTGTTGGAAATAAAGATAAACAGGTTTGATTCTCCTTCTCAACTAGCTTTCTACAATCTTCCACCATCTTCTTGTTTCTTTGGTATGATATAAACTTCATGTGTATATTAATTCTGGAGTCACGCTATCTTCTTTGTAATGGCCGCCCCTTTTGTGTAAATATTGTACTGATATATCTTTTCGATTTTTAAAACCACACCTACCTATTGTGTAGTGTTAGAAACTATTCTCTCTAGTTGATGACAAAAAACTTCTCTCTACATCTAAGTTAAGATCTTTAGTCTCAGCGCCTTAAATAAAATGCGACAATGATAGGGTAGTCAAAACACTTGGATTCCCACACTGGAAGCCTTACATGGCCATGGACTCTCACATAAGGATTGGGGATTAAAGATTGATTTTGATTCAATTTGTTGTGACCCATTCTCTCTTGCGTGGATGTTATTTGCTTTAACCTTGATGAGCCCTTGCGGTTTCAAAACATTGGATTCCCACACTGGAAGCCTTACATGGTCATGGACTCCCACGTAAGGATTGGGGATTAAGGCGATTTTATTACAATTTGTTGTGACCCGTTCTCTCTTGCGTGGATGTTATTTCTTTAATCTTGATGGCGCTAGAGTTTCAAAACATTGTCTATATAATGGCATTTTTTAGAACATTATTTTAGCTAACATCATTATCATAAAGTTAACCTTGATAAAAAAATTAAATGAGAAATACTAGTTTAAATTATGCATCGATAAAAAAAGTACCTATTTTTAAACTGCGATGTTAGATCCACAATGAGTGTCTATTCTTTTGTCTATTGCAATAAGGTATTATGAATTATTAAAAACTTTTCAATCATACTTCACGACCACTTATTTAATTACTTATTGGGCATATTTGTGAGTAGATGTTTTATCCTATATCCAAAATGTTTTTCCATCCCAGAACCATGTTCTCATTTGTATGAGTCATGCGTTGGTTGTGAATCTCTAAACTCCCACCTAGATCCTTCTGGGCAAGATTATAGGCAGATTGATTAGAGTTGGTTTAGATAAGTTTTGGTGTGTGCACATCGACACCATAACTGCTATGCATGAGATGTTGCTTGGCCTGGCTCTGAGATTATAGGGCAGATTGATTAGTGTTGATTTAGATTAGTTCGATTGTTGAGGACATCAGCACCATGTATGAGGAGATTATAGTTGCTACCGTAACTGCCATGCATGAGATGTTGCTTAGGCTGGCTCTGAGACTGGATTAGGTGGAGGCCATTAAATTAGAGCCTTAATCTCTGCTCCTGATAGGAGAGCTTAGAGGCTGCACCACCACCACCTTTATTACCCTCGCACAGGTTCCCTGAAGCGGTTCGGCCTACGGTCTTTGATCAATTTGTTATCATTCAGAGGTTATAGTTCCAGTGGCTCCAATATTACCCATCAAAAAAAAAAAGAATAAAAAAAATTGTTCCAATGGCTCCAATATTACCAGCATCTGTAGTCATGGTTGCTTATGGTATGGAGGCTCCAATATTAACTGTTCTTTTGCGTGATCTTCAGAATATTGTAAGAAACAGGATATTGCTGTTGATAGCGATGCAGAAATGAAATGCATAACGGATCAGAAAGACCCAAAGAGGAAGAAACCAAAGGAAAATTAGCCATCTCTGGCCCCACTGGGAGTTCTCATGGAAAGTTGTGATGGTCATCGACTAATGACTAATGACTAATGAGAGCTTCCTTGATGGTTAAGTTTGTGGAGCCACCGTAGAATATTCATTCAGAAGGCTCTGTCTTTTCAGCTAACAAGGGAGCTTCCTTGATGGGTGGTTTGCCTTATTGTCCAGTGGATGTTAACTGGTCTGCCCCTTCCTTTGTGTCCACCTACTACTCTCTGGAAACTTGCCAAAAAAACACACAGCAATATTTTTATTGCTATATATGAGATATGGGGTTTGTAAAGGGCCTATTTTAGCATAGGGTCTGTTTGACTGCAGTTTTTGATTCCTATTTGTTTTTTTGGAGAATACTGACACTAAATTGAATAAGAACAATTTAAAAAACAATGTAGTGGACGGCTACTAGTGAGCAAGCATCCCCAGCAGGACACTTATAACTATAATATAATATTGTGTCATTCCATTTTGACAACAACAAAGTTCAAAGCATTAACTTACAAGTCTTCCAGACAAAAACACTTACTATATAGAATAAAATAAAATAAAGCATAATTAAAAACTGTTTGGATTTTTCAGACAAAACTTTAAATATAATAGTTTCAAAAAGTCTCTTCTCAAAACTATTTTGGCAGTAGTCTCTTAAACATAAAGAAAGATAATTTATTATTGCTGAATTTAACTAAAAAAAAAAGATACACTTTTAATGATCTATGTGGAATATAATCCAAGATTAATTTATTTATCTTTTAAAAGATTCATTTAGACCCAAACCATAAATTCTAACCTTATATATTCAATCCAAACCTTATATATATATATATTCAAGTTGATTTTAGGTTTTAAGTTGAATTCGAATTTATTGAATTTAATTCAAATTAATAAGATGACATAATACAAAATAATAATTACAAAAAACTTCAAGATAGTAATGAAAAACAAACAAAAATTTATATACAATTTTTTCTGAAGGAAATGAAAAATATATAATATAATAAGATATTTTCTTAAATATATAAGAAACTATAATATATGGTAGCATATTGTAGCGCCTAGATCTCGAGAGGGTGTACGTACATGATCTTGTGGGCGTATAAAACTAAGGGGAGGGGGGAGGTGTCACATAGTAGTATTTTGGAGATTAAAGTAGGAAATGCAAGTTTATGGAACCCGGAATTATGGTATTAAAACAAGGGTACAATTGTCATTATAAAGGATTATGAAGATTATTAAGTGTAGAGATGGGCCGTAATACAAATTTCATAAGTTACAATTGCAAAATTGAAAAAGATGAGGTTATTTGCAAATTGAGGAAATGTTAAAATAATAAAAGGAGAAAAACAAAAGCGAACATTCATTTGGTGGTCTTCAAAGGCTAGGGTTCACGTGGGAGAGAAGGGAGAGCGAGAGGAGGAGGAAGAAGGAAGAAGAAGGAGGAGAAGTCGAGTCCAAAAATCAGGTATGCTGCGCGCATGGCCGTCAATTGGATTAAGACTTTGCGAGGAGAATAGATGCTCCTTTGGTAAAGGTTTTGTGCAAAGAGCACATGAACCTTTGAATTGTGGGAGTTGTGAGAGTAAAACTGAGGTGGAAATAATAACCATGAAATCATCAAATATGTGGTTTTATAAGAATTGGTGGACCTTAGGTAGGGTTCTTGAAGTTTCACTTAGGGTTTTGGTTTGAGGTTCCATAGCGCTCATTTAGTGTTGTGGAGTTGTTTTAGATTAATTCCATAAATTCTTGAGGTATATAAATTATAGAAGTTGTATGATGTTAATTGGTAGCAAAAGTAAGCGAAAAAAAGAAGCAAATCTGGGAAAAAAAAATTCAAGGAATTTGCTTTCAGTGAAATACTGTTTTTCTTGAAGCCGGTTCGTATTTTGATCATAAGCTTCTTCATTCTTTATCAGGTTGAGCAATTCAGTGGCTAATTAAACTAGACTTCAAGGAGAATCATTCGTATAGAAATAGTCGTTAAATCGAATTACGATTATAAGTATTATAAATTCGCTCAAACAGTAGGACAAGTATATAGCTGTACATCGAGTTACCGATGCAATCAACTACGTTTTCTGTTTAATGAATTTGTCGTATTTTGACCATAACTTGCTCATTACGATCCGATTTGAGTGATTCGAGTTCTTTGGATTAAAATAGACTTCTAGAGAAAAATTTATCACGGGAAGGAAGTTCGAGCAAATTTACAATCCCCAGTCATACGAAAATGTTTCAAAGAAGTGGGCTATGTCGCGGTCGTTACGCGGCTGAGTCATACATTGTGCGGATTGTGTTATGTGGTTGAGGGCTTTAGAGATGGAATTTTTAAATTGAATTTAAGAGATGTCGTTGGATATATAAATGGTGATGCGGAGGTTCGTAAATTTTGAAGGCTTAGTTTGAATAGTCTGAGTCGAAATGCATAGAGTATTGTTGGAAAAAGGTTGGCCCCGAAAATGAATGGGTTTTTAGTCTTGGGTAATTTGTTCATTTGAGCTTTAAATGAATGTGTATGAGTGGATTGGGGAAATGGAAGTTATGATTAATGTATAGTTGTGGTTTTGCGAAAAAGGTGAAAAGATTTATCGGACCGGAAAGCGGGGTCGCGGGAAGCAAGCGGGGGATTGAGCGGTGGCGTAGTGAAATGATATTTTGAAAATTGAGTTTTAAAAATGAATGGTTTAATGTTAAAGCGAATGTTTATTGGAAAATGTTAAGGCATATGGAAATGTTTCATCTTGCATCAATATATATATTTATATGTATATGAAATAGGTATGCGTATGTTAAGTATCATGAAAAGTTTTAAAATGTGTAAAGAATGCATTATGTGTTTAATGATAAAGTAAAATTTAAATGTATTTATAAATGTATTTTGAAGAAATGTTTGCGATGGTTACCTAAACACTATAGTATTATGGTGATATCGAGTAGAAGTCCGCCCAGCGTGTAAGAGTTTAGGGTAAAGTTATAGGTTACTAAGCTGAGGAGGAAGTGGGTGTCTAGAGTAATATCCTTACACGTGATAAGGTCTTATGGTAGACACTGTCTGAGCGTGAGTTCTTGTATTAGTGGTTATAGGCCCGGAATGCCGACATCACCTGGCAGTCGATTATCAGAAGCATTTGGTGTGTTTATTTACTGAGTTCAAGTGAGAAGAAGAAAATAAAGAAATAAAGTTTAAGGCATAAATGAATTTTAATTGTATAGTATTTATTATAAAGAAAGAAGAAAGTTTAAGGCGTAAATGTTTAAGACATAAATTGATTTTAATTGTAATAGTATGTATTACTTTGATATATCTTGAAAATGTTATTTAAATGAAAATGTACACTCAGCGGGGCTCTTTTAGCGCTTCGAGTATGTTTTGAAAACATTTTCGGGACCAGAGACCTCGTCTTGCGAGTGGCGTCCCCGGTGCAATGAGTCGAGCCATCAAGGAGCGACACACAATGATTTCCTTGTATATATAATTTTATCTTTTTGTATATGTTGAATATTTTTGTTATGGATATATGTATATGTATAAAGTTGAAAAGGAAGCTACGTGGGCTTTGATCCTCAATGGGCAGAATGCGTGAAGCGGTCGGCAAATTCGACTCGAAGCCCGATCTTTTGATAAAAACAAATGCATGGATTTGAAGAAGTTTCAATGTTTTGATGATTGAAATGAATAAATGTATATATGTATATATTGTGTTTGATTTGGTTGTGGACGAGGAGTCCTAAACGGAAGTTGAAGTTGAGGATGGAAAGATTAGAAGTGTTTTTAAATGTTTTTCGCGGGTTTGTAAATTTAGGAGAAAGTCAAGCGAGGAAACTGCGATTTTAAAAAAATCCAAGTGTTTGAAAAGGAAAGAAAAAAAAATTTACGCCCGACAGCATTATTTGCAAAGATATGTTAAGAGTTGTAAGGGTTTCGCTCATTGGATTTTATTTAGCATTTTAAGGAAAAGTTTCTATATCCATTAGATCTTCAGGAGGAATCCCCTCCGGGAACGAGTTAATCAGGTGGGATCCTTCACATATATTATAAATGTTATAAAATTATTAAATCCATGTCTAAGTTAAGCTTAAGTTGTCTTACCCTCAACCAAGCTCAAATTAAAAGTCACAAATATTTATAATATTGAGGTTTTAAGAAAATTGGTTGTTTAACATAATATTAGTAACTTGAAGTCATGGGTTCTCTGGGTATTTAATTTGAATATTTTTCTACTGTATGTATTTAAAAGTTCATAATAACTTAGTCTAATTTAGTATCTCTCTAAGTAAAAAAAGAGTAAAAAGTATAATATTCATATTAAACTTAAATTATACAACTTTAGTTTTTAAGGGTCATATAATTGTCTTATTGTAAATCAAATTCCAATATTATTTTGAAATCATGAGAAGGTAACTTAGAGCCTGTTTAGTAAACTAATCATTCAAACATTGAAAATAAAAAAAATTTTCAATGGTTTTAATTTCAATATGTTTGATAATAAAATTTTAGGAAGCTCTTAATTGAAAATTTTAAATGAAAAGCGTGAAAATTTATAAGTAGGTAGAAGCTGGCTAACGTGAAATGTAGAATATGATCTGACAAAAAATTTAAAATGAAAATAAATTGGACAAAACCATATAAATAATATAATATTTTGAATGTCTGCTTTGTTAGTTTTGATAGTTTTAAAAGTTTATATTCACATTGGTTATTTTTAAACATATTTATGTATTTTTTGGATAATATTATTAGAATAAATATTTTTACATTTTTTAAACATGGTATTTACAATAATTAATAATTGTAGTGAAAATAAAATATTATTAGAGCTCCTTTATTTTGGATAATACTGCAATTTAATGATAATAAAGATAAATATGTAAAAATACGTAATTTCGATATTAAGTATTCTGATTATCAAGCAGTATATTTATCTTGGCATTTAATTGTTAATGTAAGCTTGCTCAAGCAGTTTTATAGTACGTATTAATCTTATGAAACCGTAGCTTAATTTTTCGACATTTATTTTTAAACACTTAATTTTTCATTTTATCAAATGAGGCCTTAGTTAATGTGATGCATAAAGGTGGGATTACCCAATCGGAGTCCTCTTAAAATCATCGGTGATTTATTTCATCGTTAATTTTAAAGTGCGGTAGGATGCTTAGGTATGCATGTGTCAGAACTCTCAATTTTCTTAAAGGTTAGCAATAGGATTTGGACATGATATATGTGGAAGTCCTAAACCACGAAGATCAGGCGTTTAATAAACATGTGATTAAATCACGAATAGAATATAGACCATGAAAAAACAATAATGGTATTCGGAAGTGTTCGAATAGAGTAGAGGAAAAGTCGAAATGGTAAATAAATGGAATGGTGAAATGACATCGACATCTTAAGATTCTTCTTCCTGCGTCTTGGCGTAATTTGTGATTTGTGAGTATTTGATTCGATTCGGCTATCATCTTCTTATTTTTCCTTCCTTTAATGTGATATTTTGCATGTGGTCGGTGTTCCACACAAACACCGCCCAGTTCTTCCCCGTCAATCCTTTCATTATTTTGGTGGATTCCAACTCGCCACTTTTTGTCCTTTATTTCTGCTCGATCTCTCTGCGTGTGAAGTGAGCAGCGATTTTAAAATTTAAAAGGGACTTTCATTTCTCCCGTTGGAGTCCTTTTCGAGACCAATGAAATGGCGTATTTACGCATTATCAAACCAAACTTCAAAAGCAAAATAGGAACCCTATGGGTTGAGAATCGTTTCTCAAAATAAGATAACATCATTTTTGTATTTAAAAAAAAAAAAAATAACAATCCTTCTTGTTTTAGAAAATATAATACAATTTTGAAACAAAATTAAGCTATTACCATGTCATCTTTCAATTGGTAAATATTTGGTTTAAATACTACATCATTTGTGGCCTTGGCTTCGGGGGTCGGATTGGCTATCCGTCGGCCGCGAATACAGTGGAAGTCGGGTTCTGCCATACTTTGTCAGCGATCTCGCTTTGTGCGGGGAGAACCTCTTGTTCTAAAACAGCATATCTGTCCCAAACGGGTCCGATATATGCGATATATACAAATATGGATAAACGTATGCTTGGGCGTGCAATGATATCGCCAAAACATATACAAACTATAGTCCGACTATATCGTAGTTCTGAGGTTAATATTTTTGCTCTTAAGCAGTACATATATTAAACGTAAAGGGTTCTAATTCATGTACAACCACCAAAGCCACATCCGGCTTTCTTCACAATAAATCTAGGACCAGTCGTCCTCTCGCGTAACTCCACTGTACGCAGTAAAATAAAGGGGGATCCACGACGGGGGTGAGCTAAAGCTCGATGGGAGGTCGCCTTACAAGTGGGCACTACGCCCATCCCCAAGTGCGGTCTGATGTTAAAAATGCATCGTTCAAGCAAATGCATGATCCTACTTGAATGTCACATGACCAACTCGGATCCAGGAGTCCTCGCAGGCTCTCACACTTTCCTTTAAGCCTTGTATGAGAAGCCCATTGTGTTATTAGTGGGCAACCCTCAGATGAATATATATCGATTAGGCGCTCAGACGATTGATATATATTATTTGTTTGTGGACTACTCAGATGAATAAATATCCAGGCGGGCGCTCAGACGGTTGATATATTATTTAGTTTGGACTACCCCTCAGATAATTGACATTTTATTCTGCCCTCCCAGAACGCTGTTTACAGACTGTCTGTGCTTTCAACTCATATTCTGGATGTTCGGTGCATATGGAATGCATGTATCTTGAGTTCGGTCGGTCTAATTCACATGTAAATATATAAACATGCATATATTTACAAAACAACCAATTCACACAATCATGTCATAAATTAATTAATTCACACATCAAAATTAGCTCACTTGGGCTAATGATCACACCGCAGTAATTTAATTTAAATCATTTCGTAAAGCGCACTCTTTCCGCAATATATTTTAGAACACTATTCCGGGAATAATGAAACCCTCGTTTACTATTCCCGGAAAATCACAAAACATCGGTTCACTTAGTGAACCCGCAATCCACGACCATTTCCGGCCCAATGCATACCAAGCAAACATTTAATGCACAAGTTGGCACCACTCTTTTAAACATCCCCAACATCCGTGGGCCGGAGTCAGTGCTCCATTTCTCTTCAAAAATTCTATCAATTCGGTCCCAAGTTTTGGGACCGATCTACTGCAACCCCTCACGGCCTCATTCAAGCCGAAACATTAACCAAAACATTTAAATGGGGTAAAAAACTCAAGTAGGGAGAAATCCTACCTCTTGGGTTGAGGAAACTCCGAAATCAGGAATCCGCGCGTGGCTTTGCTCCGCGTAGAGCGTTTGCTAAAAGCTGCGCAACCGTCGAGAAATCCCAGCGGTCCGTTCTTGCAGGGATCTTGCGAGAAGTCGAGACTCTGCCACGACCACCATTTCCGTTTGTTGCCCAGTACTTGCATCTTCTCTCCTTCGTCGCGTTTCTTTGGCTTTTGAAATGTGGGAGATGAAACACTATTTGAGTTTTGTCGTCTAGTGACAGCTTTCAAAAAATGACGCCTGTGTCCTTCGTTTAAGTTTGATGTCGGCCTTCTTATCGGCCATTCATTTTCGTCATTTCTATACTCATACTACTTATGATACATGAGTACTTGCAATATGTGCCTTTCGTTGCATCGAAAATCGATTTACGGCACCCGAAACGCGATGCCTCGAAAAACGTGTCGACTTCAACTGTCTCGGAAAATTACGAAATTTTACGTGCTAACTAGATTTCGTGAGACAATTCCAACGGTGCAATCCGTTTCATCATCCAGAGATCTCTGGGAAATTAGTACGGATTTTTGCGAAATTACAATTTTGTAATCAAAATTACGGTTTTGCCCTTATTCGAGAAGTGGAATTTCTCGAGGTCTTGTTCTCCCCTCCTTAAAGAAGATTTAGATCCAGAAATTCGAAAGCGATTACATCAGCGCATGCATATTAAGCATACGCTCTACCTGCGTAGACTAGTCATTTAAATCTTGGCAGTAAGCGTCTGCAGTCGTCGCAAACAAGGAAGGTTGGTGGCCGCGTCATAATCGCCAGCTCGCGCGTTAACTCCTCCACTCCCGCGGTCCGCCATAGCACTCTCACCAGCTCCACGGTCTTGCGTCGCCAAGACCGATCCTGGTATCAACAATGAGCAGTCCTCTCAAGGTCCATCCGTGTCAATCTTAATCATCCCCCGTCAGCGCATGAGATGGATCACGGGTTTATTCGGGCATGGGGCGTGAAACACCTCGTGTGGACACTGTCGTCTTGAGGCGTGCGCCCGACCGAATACACTTAGCAATGCCTATCCTCTCGAGTATCTCGAAAGGCCAATAAACCTCGGCGATAGCTTCCTGCGCTTGCCGAACTGACCACTCCTCTCTTAGGCATCACCTTCAAGCGCGATCACTAACCTCCGAACTCTGGGTTGGCGTCGCACATCCGCATAGCTCTTACGGCTACGTGAGAAGAGCCCATTTGTCGTGTCGCTTCGCGCTTCGAGGTGTCTCTAATCAATCGGACGAGTGATGGATCTCTCCCACCTCGGTCCATCCCCAGCGGTGACACATGACCTCATCTGATGCCTCGTATGGTGCCATTCGTATACTCGCTGATAACTATTGTTGTGGCGGATTCCACTATAAGGGCAATTAATCCTCTACCCTTATGATCGGGACATGTTAGCGGCGTGTCCTCCCAACACTGTATATAATCCTCATGACACGTATCCACTACCTGACCCTTGCTGGTGTGTGAACCTTGACCTTCCAAGGTCACAATCAGCGACGATCGATGAATTTGTCAGCCTAATCCATGTCGTGAATGACATCAGGTATCACAGGAGTCCTTCAGGCTCAACCACGATGCAATTTCTAATGGGTATCCAAATCTCGAGTCACTCGACTCTTATCATAACTACGAAATGCGTGACAACGACAGTGTGTTTTAAATACCGATTACATAAGCTCTTCGACACACGCCCGGAGCCTCTTACATTTTGATTCAAGCATGAGTCTTCTTTGGACGTGGTCACAAACCAACTGACCCACACTCTGAGAGTGGTGAATGGCCGTCTGATGCGGCGCATGGCGGGCTCGGCGATGTTGCAGGTGCACACGACATAATAATGCCATCTGAAGTGACACCACATCTCGGTTCCACCATGAGAAGAATCTACGAATCTCTCACTCATAATCTCGAAACTCTTCGAATTGACTCTCACCACATCCTAGGGTAGATCTACACTTAGCTACAAGGCCTTAACCTCTAAGCCCAAATCCAATGCTGTGTCGAGTATAACAACCCGGCTAAGGTCTCAATTACTGACAACTCGATGGTTGTCAACTCATCCATGTCAAGCCTGACATCAACAGCAATATGTCTACCACCACTAGGTCCACCACGCTTCCAATCGCGCGGCTGATGCGTCCACGACCGACCCACACTCACAGTCCCCTACGGCCCTATTTGTGTTGTTGGAAGTGCTTGTATAGCACCAGTGAAACTAGTTCCTCGGCCAGGTAGGGTGTGGAGGAATTGAAGCTGTACTCTCTCTCATGTTCTATTCTTGGGTTGCATTGTCCCGAAGTCTTAGGATCCTTTGTCTCGGGAAATCCGGTCACTCATGCTCAATCTGGCCCCAGTCCACGAAGAGCTAGTGTGAAGCGAAGTCTTACGCCTCTTCCCAGAACTAGGGAGGAAGGTGATCCCTCCCTCTTGTTACCAACACCCAGTATCCTGTGTGTTCCGGGCATCCTCGATCTCTCTACATGGTCGGGGGTCTCCCGACCATGGAGTCCATGTCAGTAGGCTAAATCCACACCAATCCACATCTCAAATGGACAACCGGCCCATTCTCCGATCTCTGTATTGCCCGGCCCGATCCCGAAAACTACATTATCTCGAAGATCGACATTGGTCTCTTCGACTCATCGCTTTGCCTCGACCTTACTCTGGGTCGTGACACTCTTGTTGCTAACACCCCGTGTCCCAAAATCTCACCTCGGTCGCCAAAACCGCACTTCTGCAGACTTAGTGTCTAGTAGATGGTCTCTTAACGGTGTAAACGATCTCAGTGATACTCATTGCTCCGCTCGGCGGGGAGTAGGTCGGATGTCATGCGTAGACTCGACAAGCGATCTAGATAAGGTTGGATCACCCTATGCATGAGGTCCATGAATGCGTGGCGTATTCATCAATCGAAGGGCATCCGCGAAGTAAACAAGAGTGCATACTTGCGTCCTAAACGTTGTCTTAGGGATATCCGTATCCACCAACCTCGATGGTAACCGGTCGAAGGTCCTATCGCCCGGTAGACTCGCACTCCTCTCGCTAGTCAAACAAATCATCGATCCTCGGTAAGAATGCGATTACGAATTGCCAACCTGTTCAGCGCACGTAGTCGATGCCCGGTCGAAGGGTCTTGCCTCTTCTTCGCCAGCCCAGAGCCCAGCGCCCATGGTGAAGTGCACCGGCTAAATAGACCCCCCTTGTCCAATAACTCTTGTAGCTGGACTCTGAGTTCCTGCAACTCAACGGGTGCCATCCTATGCGGAGTCATAGAGATGGGTGAAGTACAGTGTAACTCAACCTTTGGGAGTCTACATCCACTATGCGGTAGTCGGGTAGCTCATTTAGAAAAACATCCACATATTAAGCACCTTTACTCGAGGGTAGATCCTGAGTCGACCTCTCGCCGTCCTCTAGGAGTAAGGCTCGCTAGCCAACGCTAAGCGTCTGACACTTGGACTGCGTATCTTTATGCAGGAAGGCGAAATATCGTCTTGCCCCTCGAAATACAACCTGAGTATCGTCCTGTGTGTAGGCGGTAACTCTCCTGGCGCTCCTGATCGATAACAACCACATGGCATCGTGATCCATCGGGGATGACATCGAACTCTGACATGTTCATAATCCTCGAGTCGTATGAGTAGAGTCAGAGATCTCTAACTCCACTGACCTACACATATTGTGCCTATTCTGCATACATAATGTGAGGAGAATTCATGCAGGCTCTCAGGTCTCACAGGGTCATTTGCAGTTGCCATATTTGGGCCTCATTTCTCCTAAGCTGAAACCTTGTTTATCCTAATCTGGTCGCGTCGGAGTATCTCCATAACTCACAACACTTTCTATAGTTCTGCGCATGAACCAATGGTCTACCACCATCGAATCCTTTCCCCACAGTGAATGTCGGATCAATCGCCAAACCTGCGGGGGTTCTTAGGATCTTAACATCTCTGTCTTTATACTGGCAGTGCTATAGCATTATTTATGTCACCTACGGCCTCGGCAAAAGTCATTGATCGAGCAACGGTGTGCGACCGGTGCCAGAGTGGGCGTTCTCTCACGTCCTCGCCCCTCTACTAGCCATTTACTTATGTCGAATGGCAGATTTATGAAATTTTTCGTTTCGATGTAGCGATATGCGTACGATTCTTAATAGACTTGACAACCTGAATGGCGGGTTCATTTCTAAAGTGGCGCTAAATTTCAACCACTCGATTCATTTATTTCAATAAGGTTCGCTTTCTTGTTCATTTCGGTACCCCGAATCCACTAGGTGTAATCCTAACCTTAGCATGCGCCGTTTCCTATCGCTTACACCATGCATATAATTTCGTGCGCAGCTACCGCGCCCGATCATAATTTCAAATGGTAGTTAAACCCCACGTCTGGTATCTCTAAGGCATAAACACGACCACAGAGACACTAATCATACACATAACCCAGTGTATACGCAATCAATTTTGCCTTTAAAATATTGTTTTCAACAAAATTTTTATTTTAAAAATTTTTTATTTTTGAAAATTTTATTTTTCGAAAATTTTATCAAAATTTATTTGATTTTTTTTTTTTGAATTTAATAAATTTTTTTTTTTCGAAAATTTATTTTACCATGAGCAGATTGTTCATTTGGTGACTCGAGGAAAATCTGGGAGTCGAGGCAGGGTCCAATAGAGCCGAGAGGCGGAGCCGGGTGCACGGTGCACCAAGCGGCCCCGGCTGCGCACCCATCGGTAGCCAGGCCACCGTACGCGAGTGGTAGGTGCCCATGTGGCGCAGCGTCGTGATGCGTCCGTCGTGCGCTCTGCGCGTGCGACTCGCCGACCGCGCGTCGTGCCGTGTTCCGCGGTGCGTCATTGTCTAAAGCCGCTGCGATCATGCCGCTGTAGCCGCGCCGCTCGTTGCGCAAATGCATTCGCTTCATCTGTTCAGCCATCTGTGTAGCCTCTTTGCCTAATAGCCATCTGTATCCTCATTTCAGTCACGATAAATAGCCCAACACCATTTGTACGTCTCTCACGATAACGTCTCATACAATAATCTGTATTTGATACGGTCTGTTCTTCTCTGTACTGATACAACGAAATACCCGCAATCTACGATTTCTCCTCGGTACGCAATACAATTTTTAGCCTTGCAATATATAGGCGATAGCCCAATTCAATTTTACGCACAATTTTTTTCATTATAATTAAATTTTTTTTTTCATTTGTTTCCAGAAATTGGAAAAATCACTAAAAATCATTAAAATCATTTTTTTCCATTTTCTTGGACAACTCCAAAATAAATTCATAAAAAATTTACTTTTCTCCATTTTCTTAAATTTATCTGTATAAAACGCCCAGAAAATTATTTTACCGTACTCGCTAACCAAATAAATTTACTAAATTTATTTTCTTTCGATTTTTCATGAAATTTTTTTCTCCTCAAATAAATTTATAAAAATTTATTTTCTTCCATTTTCTTCAATTTTACCACTTGTAAAATCTTAGAAGTATTTTATTCGATCCCCGTCAATAAATTCATAAAAAATTTATTTCCTCGAGATTTTCTTCAACAGAAAATTATTTTCATCACACGATAGGCCAAATATTTATAAAATTTATTCTTTTCATCTTCTTTTCCAGTTTTTGTACATTGTACCACTCAAAATATTTTCTAAAATATTTTCTACACTTCCATGTGCTGATCACCAAGCACACATACAATCTCAACACCTAAAACATGTCAAGCACACCAACACACAACATGACATGGCATACACACCAATCATCAAATATTCACAAAATCACAAAACACGTCAACGCACGTGCACGTGAGTGTCCTAGTTTTTGTCATTGATTACTCACCGTTAATCTCATACCTAAACTCAACATCAAACCACACCTAGTGGTGATGCTCTTCCTCAACCAAGGCCTAAGCCCAAATTTTCTATCCATAGGTTTCCATATACTTATACTCCACATCATACCACCCGAGTGGTGATAGATACCGACCCAGAGCTCCCTGGGTATTCGTATGCAGCTACGATACCAAGTTGGCCCCAGTGAAGTCCGTTGACTACCCCGGATTAACCGTGAATACAAGTGGAGGTCGGGTTGCAGGCAACTACCGAATGCGGCGAGTCTCCTTTGTCTGGGGCACCTGCCGGTCTAAGCCCCTTGCATATCACATGCAACGGTCCGATATATGCAATATATACAAATATGGATAAAAGCGGCCTCTTGGGCCCATTACAGCAATATCCATAAAACATATACAAACTATGAATCAGGCTATATCCCCAATAGTTACAAGAGTTAATATTTTTACTCTTAAACAATACATATATTAAACGTAAAGGGTTCTAATACATTATCTGACCACAGTCACATCAGGCTTTCTTGCAATAAATCTACAGGAATGGCCGTCATAAGCATCTTTCACTTGTCTGGGTAAAATAAAGGGGATCGCGAGGGTGAAATTTAAAGGCTGATGGGAGATTCGCCACAAGTGGGCTACTCACCATCTAAGTGCGGTCTGTGTTCCAAAGTAAACACACATTCAAGCAAATGCATGATCACCTTAAATGTCACACACTGATAACTCGGATCCGTCATACGCGGCTCTCTCACACTTTCGCCTAAGCCTTGTATGAGAACTATTGTGTTATTAGTGGGCAACCCTCAGATGAATACATGCTCCAGTTGGGCCGCTCAGGCGATTGATATATATTATTTGTTTGTGGTATTTACCATAGATGAATAAATATCAAGCGGTAGCTCAGATGATTTGATATATTATTTGGTTGGACTACACCAGATAATTGACATTTTAGTCTACCCTCAGAACCTTGTTTCTCTAGACTCATCTCGTCTTATTGCTTCATATGTTCAGGATGTTCGGTCATGTGGAATCTGCGTGTATGCCGATTCCGTCGATCTAATTAGCATGTAAATATAAGCATCGTATATTCCTGAAAGCAGCCAGGTCAGCCTTGATAAGTAAGTAACAAATTAATTAATTCGCATCAAAATTAGCTCGCCCATTCAATGATCACCTACAGTAATTTAATTTAAATCCCTTTCGACCCAGCTTATATTCCGAAAAAATATATATTTTAGAACACTATTCGAGAATAGTGAAACCCTCGTTACTTATTCTGAAAAATCACAAAACATCGGTTCACTTAGTGAACCCGCCCAATGCTGTGCATTCAGAGCGTGCATACCCAGCGAGCATTTAATGCACAAGTTAACACCCGTTACCCCAAACATCCTAACATCCATGGGCGATCCTGTTGCTCCATTTTCTCTTTCAAAAATTCTATCAATTCGGTCCCAAGTTTTGGGACCCGTCTGCACTCGCGGCTCCATTCAGCCAAAACGTGAAGCATTTAAATCACGATGCTTCAGTAGGGAATCTGCCTCTTGGAGTTTGAGGAAACTGCACAAATCCAGGAGTCGCGTGGCTGCTCCGTAGAGCGTTCCCTCCATAGCACAACCGGTCGAAATCAGCGGTCGGGTGCTAGAGATCTTAGAGAGAAGTCAGAGACTCTCTCTCTAAAACCCCCATTTCTGTTTGTTGCCCAGCCACTGCATCTTCTCTCCTTCAAATCACGTTTCTTTGGCTTTTGAAATGTGGGAGATGAAGCTTGGTATTTGAGTTTTGTCGTACTAGTGACTTAAACTTTCAAAATGACGCTTTATGTCCCTTCGTTTCCAGTTGTGTCGGCGCTCTCGGCCATTCATTTCATCATTTACATGCTCCTTTCGCGCGATGCGGAGTACTTGCAATATGTGCGCTTCGTTGCATCGAAAATTGGTTCTGACACCGGCGATGTCTCAAAAGCGTGTCGACTCGGTATCTCGGAGAAAATTCACGAATTTTACGTGCTAAGCTAGATTCGTGAAACGGTCGAGCGGTCGCCAATCAGGTTTCGTCGTCGAGATACGAAATTAATTACGGATTTTTAACCCGGAAATTACAATTTTGTAATCAAAATTACGGTTTGCCCTTGATAAAAAATTGGAATTTCTCGGGTCTTACAATAGCCATCTATTTGAGTTTTCTTAGGACCTTAAATCATCTCCAACAGTCATCTAAAAATTGAAACATTTAAAGTTATATTTTTGCTCCCAAAAGTCATTTTTTGAGATTTATTTAAGTTTTAGGTAGATCGTCTTCGTGATGGCTTGTCCCAAGTTTTATCTATCTGTCCCCCATTAATTTTACCCTTTCTCTTCTTTAATTATCCTTATACCCTTCATTTATGCATATCACTCACGGCAGCTATAAAATACTTATTAAATTGTAGTTGAAAATTATGTTCCATATTAAACTAAATAATTTTTAAATTATTTGTTGTTCTTATAAAAAATAATGAAAAATAATAATTTATCAACTGGAAAAAAAATCAATGTGTTGGGATTAATAAGGAAAATTTGATCCAATGGCGATAAATATTTCTTGATTTCTCAATTCACACTAGGGTTTTATAAATTTTTTTTTAAAGGAGATTGGTTGTTTTTTTTTTTTTGGGTTTTCAGAGGAATCTCATAAACACAAAATTTTTTCCATCTCCAACGGTCATATTGTGGAAAATCATTTTTTTTTTGTCCAACGGCTATATTATAAGGGTAGAAGAGGTTTTTCGATTTTTCTTGATGAGCAGTTTCTGATCAAATTTGTAAAATAGATGATCACTTGTTCATCAACAATCGTTTGCTCTCATTATTGCTCATTTCTTAAAACTCTTTTTTTTCAATTTAGCATCTAAATTTGAGTATTGCTTGTGAAGATGCTCTTAGAACCATAGGAATGATTTATCAGTTTATTGATCCTCATGGTCCTATATAGGTTTAGTGGTCCGATTTTTGTTTTTGTTTTCTACCGATCATCAATTTGAGTTGTCTTAAAATCTTTGGGCTTCCAAAAATTTTTATTTAATTCTTAATTTCATAATTTATGGATTAGTCGAAATATGTATAAAATACTTCAAACACTCACGATCTCGTGATTTTTTCGAGAAAATTTACAGAGAATGTATTTGTTTTACGGTAAAAAGGCACGATTCTAGGGGCTCTAGTTCAAATGTCTGGTGGAAACATGTTTTCATTTTCTTTATGGTAAAATTTCACGATTGAGCTGTGTAAAGAAACCATATGTTTTATTTTTTAAAAAGTATCCAATGAAATTTAATCCCAAAAAGTTAAGAAAGTCATAGCCTAATCTTGTAGTGGGGTCCACCTCGAGAATAAACAACACAGCAAGGGTCGGTATTCCTATGGTTTATTCGGTAATTATTTTCTGATGATAATTTATTCCATCCTTTTTAAATTAATATTTTAAAATATATATAACTCTACTACTATATAAAATAAATTAAAATAAAGCATAATTAAAAATAATTTTAGGTTTTTCCGACAAGCTTTAATGTAATAGTTTCTAAAAGTTTATTCTCAAAACTATAATTTAAAACTTATTTTAGCAAATAGTCTCTTATAGTCTATTAAAATTATTTTTTATTATTCTTGACCTAAAATCACTCATATGAATATTTTCTTTCATTTCTTGCCTAAATAAATGGTTTTTCCACCTAAAATTTATATTTTAGTTTGTTTTTTTGTGTTATGTGATGTTATTAAGTAATACATTTATTAGTTATTGGGGCACAATTCATGAATTCACAGATTTTCTAATAACTATTTTATCAAATTTATAGGTTTTATACATATTTATTATATTATTAACCTGAATATTATTTCATTATATATGATTTTTAGCTATTTATAGGTTTGACAATAAAAACACATTTAAATTTAAAAAAACAAAAAGTATTTTTTGACAATAAAAAATTTAAAGGTTTGTTTGGTTAACATTTTTGAAAATTGTTTTTGTTTAAAGAATAAGGAACATATGAAAAAACATTTAATTTTCTTTTTGTTTTTTAAACATGCGTAAAACACACAAAATATTAAATTCAAAAAACAATAATAATTTTAGGGCTCACGGATTGGTTTTAAAAGGATTCTTAAGAACATTTTTAGTCAAACTGGCCCTCTGTTTTTCAAATTGTTCTAATAATTTGAATTTGGTAATTTCATGATTTTTTATTTATTTTAGCGTTAAGGGTTGTTGTTGTTTAAAATTGTTTTTTAGAACCATAAAAGGGCCTTTCGGGGGAAAAAGAACCCAATTAGGGTTTATATTTATGTAAACTGTTATATTTATGTAATTTAGGCTTAAACTTTTATGCTAAACTGTTTTTGTTTTGTATAATTTTTCTATATATATATATATATACATATATATATATATCTTATATACTATATATATATATATATATATATATATATACTTATATATAGATCTAATAAATATACTATATATAAATCGTATGCGATGATCACCTTTTTTGTACTATGGTGTAATATATTGTAAGATAGGGTTTATATATATCTACTCTTCTTTTTTATCCATCATTAAGTATCTCTTCAAATTTATGTGAATAGTTGAAAATGTTATATTTCGTAACCATTCCTTTATCATGTCTATCTTACCATTCTTTACGGTCCATACCTCATACTTTGCTAAAGGAGACCAATCCCCTAGATGACATAGGTAATATATTAGGAAATTCCAATGCCCCTTTCATACCCAGATTTTTTTTTTTTTTATTTATTATAATAGCTTTCCGGACAAGGAACTATCCTACTTTGCTAAAGGAGACCAATCCCCTAGATGGCATAGGTAATATATTAGGAAATTTCAATGCCCCTTTCATACCCAGATTTTTTTTTTTTTTGATTATAATAGCTTTCCGTGCCAAGACAAGGAACTATCCATTATGGAAACCAATCAACCCACCATCACTCCCTTAATTTGCTCCTGGATTTCTTTGTTGTACCTGGCTAATGAGCGTTTTTATTCCTATTAGGGAAAACGGTAAGAGCATAGGCAATGGAAAATGTTATGTGAATCTCACCCACATTTTAAAGGGAACCATTCCTTTATCATGTTTATCTTACCATTCTTTCTACATCCATACCTTATACTTTGCCAAAGGAGACCAATCCCTAGATGAAATAGGTAATATATTGGAAATATGCCCATGTTTGGTTTATGACTAGGATGGAAATTTTTCACATAAGTCATATTATTAGACTGTACAAATTCGTTCCTTTATAAACACTAGGTACATTCTCTCTTAATCAGTGCATTCTCTCTTAATCAGTGCATTCTCTCTTAATCAAAAACCAGTGGAAGATTATGGAGCCTAGAGGTTCAAGCACGCTTAATGGTGGTTCGAGTAAGCTTAATGGTTCAAGCTTTTGGAAGTCATTGCAGCGAAATGTAAAGAAGCATATGGGATGTTTCAGTGTGGTTGCAGGAAGGCCAAAGGACGCCAGAAGGGCCTTGCCGATAAAACCGGCAGGGAATGCTAAGCATATGGGATGTTTCGGTGTGGTTGCAGGAAGGCCAAAGGACACCCGGAAGGGCCTTAGATAAAGCCGCGAGAATGCGATGGGTGTTCAGTGTGAGCTACAGTGAAGAAGCTGGCATTGATTCTCTCTTGCCAAGAATTCTTATTATCAAGGAAGGAACTTTTGAAGAACATGGAGAGAAATGTACAGCGGATTGATGTTAGAATTTTGATATGTTTGAAAGCATTATTAAATGTTCGAAGTGATATGTTTTTATTTTAATGCTCGGTTAAACTACAATAGGATTAGTTATTAAATTTTGAAACGTTATTATTTGTTTTTAACAAAATAAATCAATTCTATAATATTTATGTTATAAAGTGTGAATAATAAAACAGTTAACATCATCACATCTATTAGTATCAAACGGCACCAACAAATAACGTACTTTGCTAAAGGAGACCAATCCCCTAGATGGCATAGGTAAAATATATTAGGAAATTCCAAGGGCAAAAATTATTTATATTCTAAAAAAATTCATTGTTCTTTATGCGTGCATCTCAAATTCTCATATCATGTCTCTCCTTTTTTAAAAAAATGAATTATTACGGAATCCATTTTCAACGTTAAAATGACTGAATTAAATTAAAAAGTTATTAGCTTTAAAAAAAAGTGAGACCTAAGTATACTTTCTATTTTTATTTATTAGAATTAAATTTTTATTGAAATATATAAAAATATTATATAAATAAAAACCTACCTTCTACTCTAAAATATTTTCAAAAGTTTACAAATTTGAGAAAATAAATCATTTTGGGTCCTAAATTAAAAAATGGTATGTGCAATTAATTTTGCTAATGGTTTAGATACATATGTATATAATTATCTTTAGCATCTACGATACAAATTGTTAAATTTATTTAGAAGAAAATGTTATGGTGCATGTAAATGTCCATATCCATCTTTAACCATTCTATTTTTAATTTTACGAGATTATAACATAGTTGATTTATGGCATTGGAGCTTATCTTAGAATCATCGAGTTCAAGTCCCTTTATGTAGTGGCAGACCCATAAAATAAAATTATGAGGGATATAAAAAATTTAAGGGAGACATCGTAGCATAATGGTTAATGAACTTACCACTAAACTAGAGGTCATTGGTTCAAACCCCAATTTTTCGAAAAGAAAAATAATTTCATTGATTATAATTAGTAATATATAGATAGAAATATATAATCAAAATCATTAAAAATCACAACGAATGAAACAACATCAGGTTAATAGTTGGGGTTGGTAGTTGGCCAATAATCCTAAGTGACTATTGCCTTTAAAAAAAAAATTAAAGATAGTAAGGAATGGATGACCAATAATCAATCATCATGCCGTAGTGTTGGTAGTTGGCCGATCAGAAAAATAATGAAATTTAAAAAAAAGAAAACGAGGGGTTGGAAGGGAACTTTTGAGAGGAAAAATAATAAAAAATTCTTAAAAAAAATTTAATTTGAAAAATAATCTAAATATAGTCTAGTTTTTCCACATAAGTAGAAAATGTCTTTTCAAAAAGACACTTTTAAAATTTGAAAAATTAAAAGTGTCTTTTGAAGAAACACTTTAACTTAAATTAAAATTTTTAAATTGTACAGTGTATATTCAAGCATACTTTCATTATTAATTAAATATAAAAGTCATTTTTCAAAAGACACTTTATTTGTGAAAATTTTTAATTTTTGAAAGTGTTTTTGAAATGACACTTTATAAAGTGGGTTCCTGAAAGACACTTTTAGAAAGTGTCTTTCCGTAAAAACACTTCATACTGGGTGAAAAACTACATTACATTTGCATTTCTAAACCTATATTATTTAAAGAATTTTTTTTTTTTACCCTAAATGTCTAAAAAGCCCGTTGGAAGGGGACAAACTCCTAAAGTCCTACCTTTCCTAATCCTAAGTGAGTATTGCCTATTGCCTATTGCCTATGCCCACTAAGAGCAGCTTCAACCCGGAGTCGCTTATCAAAATAGCCATTCTATAACCAAGTTAAAACGACACCTCAAAGATAAAAATCGCGCCTGAATTATAAGATCGAGATTTACAAAATGCCATCTAGTGGTTTTAAAGCAGATATTTCATTACTTTTAAAGAGAGAATGGAGAGGTTGTAAAATGGCCGTGCCACATCGTTCCTCTCAACTGATATATTTCATCCTATATTCGACAGTTTTTAATTATATTTTAATAAAAAAACATTGAATTATTAAATTGACACCTCATTTTCGATACCTACCATTAAAGCAAAAAAAAAAAAAAAACATTATTCATAGGTGTCAAAATATCGCTCAAGATTATAAAATAAGATTTAACACCTATTTTTAACAATTCCCATTGAAGTTGCTCCTACCTCATTTCTAAGATTCAATATTATTCAAAGTATTAATAGCCTGGTAATATTATTCCAATATTATTCAATAACATGGAATTCATGTAGATCTCATGAATAGTCATGGAGTTTAGTTCAATGCAAATTCATAACTCGCCCGCCAAAATGGGTTTAATGTAAATTTATTAGAACTTGTTTATCAGTGCAAATCAATACAAATTTGTATCGTCATCAGAAATATAGAGCTTCAGATATCAAAAGATGGGCTTGCAAATTAACTCATTTATCAAAAGATTAGTTCAATACAAATTAACAATTCGTCTAGTGAAACAGAGATCTTCGGCTGTTAAAAGTTAGAACAATCTTAAAAGCTAGAATTGAAAGCAGCCCTTTATCAAATTGAGGATTTTAAGCTAATGTTATTGGTTTTTTTTTAAATAATGATAATAATAATAATAGTTTCAAAATAAGGCCAAAACTCCCATATGTATGGTAGCAAATTGGGGATTGGGACCTTGAGTTGCCAACGTTCTTTCTCTTCTCCCTTATGTATTTAAAGCTTATTGCTGCTTGGTACAAAATAATGCACCTCTGTTATCTTCCTTTTTCAAATTCGTGGGTCCGACCGATTGATCCCAAGAACTAGCTAATCTACTTAAGATAAAGAATAATAGATAGAATTATATTAGAAAATTATAATTAATAAAAAATAATATTTTAATAATAATTATTATAATAATATATGTAAATTTGGGGTTTATAATGATATAGCATCTAAATTAATAATAAAAGAAAAATGGCTAAAGGCCTAAACAATTGGTAATCCTAAATGTCTAAAGATCATAGGTTTGATTAAACATAATCGATCAAGAGTGATTGGAGAGTCCTCTATCTAATCGAAGCGCCGTTCGACCGCTCATACAAGAATCAAAATAAAAACATACATCAGAATAAATTCTGGACGATAAAATATAAGAAAAATCAAATGAAAAAGCTCGCATCGAAATCACTCATCATTTCGTGCCAAAAAAATCACTCCTCATTTATGATGAAAAAAAGAGCAATAAAAGAAACTAGGGTTTCGAGGAACACCGACACCAAGTTTAATTGTTTTGATTCTTTTTTTTTTTATAAAACAAATATGGGAACTTGTTTCATAAAATACTGCTCAAGATTACAAATAAAGATTTAACACCCCATTTTTAATAATTCCACGGAGTCGCTCTACCGTTTCTAAGATTCAATATTATTCAAAGTAATAAGGTCATAATATTATTGAATATTATTCAATAACATGAATTCATGTAGATCTCTGCTTGTAATGAATATGAGTTTAGTTCAATGCACCATAACCCATTCGCCAAAAAAATGGGTTTAATGTAAATTTATTAGAACTTGTTTATTGAAAAGGCAAGTCCAATACAAATTTAGACGTCATTGTAAATATAGAACTCGTATATTGAAAAGATGGGTTATGTGCAAATTAAGAATTCATTTATTGAAAAGATTAGTTCAATACAAATTAACAATTGGTTTCATAGTGAAAATACACGCTTATGTAAATATGGGAACTCGTCTGCTGAAAACTAGTTTAGCGCAAACTAGAATCGCTTGGCTGAAACACGAGCTCAATCCAAATTTCTGGTTTGATAAACATCCAGATTACATGCTTATCGCCTTTCACTTAGACTTTTTGTCGCGCCTTGTGGTGCATGCAATATTTGTTCGCTTCTTCTTACTCTAGTTTCATCCGACGATGTCGGTATCATGTCACAATTGGATTATATAAAATTAGTTTTTGTTATAAAATATGCTAATGAAGCATATATAAATACCATCATCGAATACGTAAGTCAGATGGTCGCCTTTTCTAGCTTTAACCTGTTCAAATTTCGAATGTAACTGTGTTTTCATGTAGAGATTTGTCATCCTTATATACTTTTCTTGGTTCGTATTTAATTACCATTGCATTTCATGAAAATGTTGTTTCTGTACATGTACGATAAAAAAAAGCATATATAAATGCTAAGGGGATGACGGTTTCCTCGTAAAACTAATCTAAAGGATTTTTGGTCCATTTGGATTTGGGTAATCAAGGTTCCAAAGACTTCGGAATTTTGGTCTAAACAGAGATCTTCGGCTGTTAAAAGTTAGAACAATCTTAAAAGCTAGAATTGAAAGCAGCCCTTTATCAAATTGAGGATTTTTTTTTTTATAAAAACCGACAAGCCGACCATTGCTGTTATTGGCTGGGCCTGGATTTCATTGACGCCCCAGGCGAAGAAACTCAAACCCAAGCGGGCCTGCATATAGTCCGGCCCATCACAGCCCATTCTCTTTCTTCACACCTCCGACAGTCTCAGCTCAGCATCCTCGCCCATGGCTCCTCCCAGAATTCTACTCTGTGAGACGTTTTGGCCGCCTCAACCAGCCTGTCAGCGAATCTTATCGGTGATCTTTCTGTCTCCTCTGTATTTATGTAAATATATGTCTGTATTCTAGTGTTTTTGATCCATTTTTGTTATTAATTTTGATTGTTCAATTAGGTTAACAAGTCCGCTGGTCCATTCGATGCGGCTCTGCGTGGGCCAGTTCTTCCGGACTCGCCGGAGAAGCTCCAGGAGTTCATGGACTACATTGAAGGACGTTCTCAAATCCTTCCGACGTACTTCGTCGGTGACTACGGTATCGGTGCGCCCCATGTTCTATTGGCTGCTTCCAGGATTCGGGCGAATCTAGGTTCAAGATGGACGGTTTGAGGATATGTGATAATTTGTATTACTAAAAGGCAGTGGCAAGTTCACTTCCATGGTATGAATTATGGGTTTTTTTGTTAATTTATCTTTAATGTTTTCTGTTTGGTTTCATGTAAGTAGAGAGAAAGTAAAAAGGGGAATTGGAACTTGTAAGTTGTAACCATCATCTACGTAACAATGAGCATGCTACATTGCTGCTATTTCCATTCTTAATTTTTTTTCAAAAAGTGAATCAGAAAATTGTTTTTAAACATGACAAATATGTTTCATTTTCCTTTAATCGTGTGGCTTTGGTAGCAGAAAATACGACTCCGGTTCATTACCATGCAATCCCTATGATTCTTTGCAGTTTCAGATAGATTAAAATGAAAACCTTCGCTTTTTACTTAGTTCTATCAGGCTTACTTGATTGAGGGATTGCATTGTTTGTGGGTTAGATGGTGAGAAGACTAAGAATTAAAACGGTTCATTTGGCTTGTTTTTCTGCATTTTCTCTGGGGCCAAATATGGGTAGTTTGTTTGCTGATAAGTTTCTGGTTTTTTAGCAACCAAGCAGTCTTTTAATCTACTTGAGTTGATGACTTTGGCTCTTTGCCTATGAGTTACTGTTCTGATTAATTATGCGCAAACTACTGTAGCTTGTATTATATGACAGTTTGCATTTCAGCAGAGCATTATGGAGACAAAAGAAATGTGTGGCTCATTAAGGTTTATTGTTGGGTACCTGGTTAGTTGGATACTTTGACAATTTTGATACTAGTATAAACAAAACATCACTGAATGGTTACTTTCAAAATATATAATCTTTTACCTTGAATGCATGTTATTACAAGGTAATTATTTTCATTTTTTATCTGATTTCTGTAATCTTAATTAGGTTATATGTGGCCTAAATTTCTGGTAGGCAATCATTGATGCATATGTCAGCAATTTGGAACATACAGTCAAGATGATGTTGATGCATTGCGGCATTACGGACGAGCCTGGAATAGGTTGATTTGTTCTTAACATATCCTTGTTGAAGCATTGGTCATTTCATTGCCTTTTAAAATAACTGCTTAATTTCTAGTTTCGTATGAGTTGATTTTCTTAATTAGATACTCTTCTAATGAATGGCCCACTGAGTCACAAAAGGAGCTGTTACATCTAATATTCCCTCCATAATCTCATTCATCAGGTAAAATGATTCTACCATATCAGAGCCGTAGGGAAATTAAACCCCCGGTAAGTGCTGATGTGGAAAATTATTTAGCATATATTTTCTTCTTGAAACTAGTTCTGTTTTTTTCAACCAATCTATTTTATTTGCCATTAGAATTTTTTGAATGTGTATTCAAACTTCAATCTATAGTATTAGATTCAGCGTGATCATGATAATTTTTCATTTATTTGAATCACTGTCTTGAAACATCTCTAATTCTCAGTTTGCTTACTTTTTAATTATATTTGAGAGTTGAGCGGGCAAATGTGCCACAAAAAGTTGTCTCATTCGGTTCAATTGTCTGGAAGTGTGGATTCTAACACACATGCTACTTGATTTTTCTATGAATCACTTAGAAAATAATGTTATTGGAAATTGCAGTTTGGTTATCTTCAAGTAAAAAGAGGCATGGGGGAGGGACCAAGTCTCCCCGGGCGAATCACTTTGACATTTTTGTTAATTATGTGTGCCTTTAAACACCTCTTTCCCCATGTGTGGAACATGAGGATAATTGCAATAATTATCTAGGCATTGAATGGATTGGAGCAGCAAGGAAAATTCATGTAGCTTTAAAAACTTGAGATCAGCTCTTTTTTTTTTGTCTAAAATTGAGTTTCAAATGCAGGGGCATATTTTTTATCATTGGGAGACCACCAATATAATAAGCTGGTGTAACCTTTCCTCGATGATTGTTTTGATGATGCCACTCGTCTTCATTTCTCGTTGTCGTTTCTTTGTTCGAGTACGTAAATTGATATTTGGAAAATTTGCCATTTATTGGCTTGTATATACTTTGTGATCATTGTGGAAAATTTTGTATGTTGATTACTATTTAGCATGACAAACTAGTAATCGGTTTCGACGAGGTCAGGTTCTTCAATAGCCGGGGTACAAAGGGTATTTTCTATGATCGAGAACTATACCCAATCTCGATGCCTCGTGCATGTAACCCGCTTTAGGTCTTGCCCCCGCAAACAAAGATAAACAGGTTTGATTCTCCTTCTCAACTAGCTTTCTACAATCTTCCACCATCTTCTTGTTTCTTTGGTATGATATAAAACTTCGTGTATATTAATTACCAAGATCTTATCTTACTTTTCAGAATGACTCCACCCCCTTTTCAGGTAAATATTATGCCCAATATATCTTTACGATTTTAAAACACACCTACCTATCGTGTGGTAATCGTTAGAAACTATTCTCTAGTCAATTCAACAAAACTTCTCTATCTGCTAAGATCTCTTAAATTTCCACCTCCCGCCTTAAATAAAAGAGACGACGATAGTAGAATAAACACTCTGATTCCTACACTGAAGCCTTACATGGCCATGTAATTCTCACATAAGGAGGGGGATTAAAGATTGATTTCGATTCAATTTGTTGTGACCTTCATTCTTCAAGGTGGATGTTATTTGGTTAACCTTTGATGAGCCCTCGCGTTTCAAAACATCGATTCCCACACCGAAGCCTTACATAAATGCGGACTCCCACGTATGACTGGGATTAAAGACTCGCATTTTGATACAATTTGTTGTGACCTATTCTCTCATATGGATGTTATTTGCTTTAATCTTGATGAGTTCTCTAAGCCAAAACATTGTCTATATAATGGCATTTTTTAGAACATTATTTTGAAAGCTAACATCATTATCTAAAGTTAACCTTGATAAAAAATCAAATGAGAAATACCTAGTTTAAGTATGCATCGATAAAAAAAGTACCTATTTTAAGCCTGCGATGTTAGATCCACAAGATGTCCATTCTTTTTGTCTATTGCAATAAGGTATTATGAATTATTGATTAAAAACTTTTCAATCATACTTGCAACCACTTATTTAATTACTTATTGGGCATATTTGTGAGTAGATACTTATCTCTATATCCAAAATGTTTTTCCATCCTGCAATCCATGTTCTCATTTGTATGAGTCATGCTATCAGAATTCTAAACTCCCACCTAGATCCTTCCGGGCAAGATTATAGGCGCATTGGATTAGAGTCGGGCTTAGATAAGTTTTGAGACAGCACATCGACACCATATAACTCATATGCATGAGATGTTGCTTGGCTTGGCTCAGATTATGTAAGGTATTGATTAGTGTTGATTTAGATTAGTTCGATTGTCGAGGACATCAACACCATGTATGAGGAGGATTATGCTTGTTACCAGAACGCTATGCATGATGCGTTGCTTAGCCGGCTCAGACTCGGATTAGGTGGAGGCCATTAAATTAGAGCCTTAATCTCCATTCTCGACAGAGAGCTTAGAGGCCTGCACCACCACCACCTTTATTACCTCGCACAGTTCCACAAACCCAAGCTCAAACGCACAAAGGTCGATCAATTTTATTTATCATTCGGGAGGTTATAGTTCCAAAGTGGGCTCCAATATTACTCCATCAAAAAAAAAAGAAAAAAATTGTTCCAAAGGGCTCCATTATTACCAAAGACTTTAGTCATGGTTGCTTATGGTATGGAGGATCCCCGGTTGGTAGGGCATGCGGCTTATTGAGGATGTCTGATGGACGCATGATGACTTGGGATGACATGGATTATGAATATGATGTTATCTGTGAAGTGGCCTAGATCTACTCTTAGACCGTTTCAATCTCTCTAGTACCCTCCACCGAAGGGTTCCATCACTTTAAGCACCTATCTCTTGATGAGTGCTTCTTCCCATCACCTTCATATTTACTGTTATTTGATTTCAAGGTCTTGCCCTTGTTCAAGGCTTACCGCATTCTTTAATTTGTGGTTCTAAATATTCGTCCAGTCCAGTCCGCTCAAAAGAAAAAAAAAAATTCTGTCCAATCCAAGCTATATATAAAAAAAAATGTGTCCTATGCCTTTTTGGGTAAAAATGTCTACTTTTTTTTTTTTTTTATAAGTAAGGAGTCATGAAAATGTCTTAGCATTTTTTTTTTTTTTTGAGTAAAAGTAAAAGTGTATGACTTGCACTTGGATTTTTACTTTGTTGCATTTAGATTTAGGCATTCAATAACCTTTGGTTCTTGGTTCTGCTTCTCAGAAATTTATTCATGCCATTTCTCCCATTCCAGCATCTACAATGTTCGGCTGAGATTTCATGAAGCCACCAAATACTACCTTTTATTTCCTTATAGTTATTAAAGAGACAGCTCCTACTAATCAAGAAAAACAAAGAGACTAAGTGACAGTGTTTCTGACACACAATATTGGCGTTATGATGTCTCCCAAAAACGGCAGAAACATGGAGCTGAGATGGTGATAGTTTTGTTTTAAATTTGTGTTCTGGGCCTTGTCCACGTGGGGAAAATGCAACTTTCTGCATGACATGAAGCAAGGGAACAATACATGAGGGGGTTTGTTTTGATTTTATTGATTATGGGCAAATGTGAAAGGGGTCCAGATTGCAACTTTAAGCACAGCTTGGTGATGAAGGTGAGGGTTTTGTCAGCAGGAGGTCTGATCTGAAAATGCTAAGTCTAGCAGGCTGGTTTTTCATCGATGTAATCAATTTCTAAGCAGATTGATAATTATTATAATTTTAGATAAGTTTAGTAGGAGTTACCCCGTGGGAATATTCAATTGAAGGCTCTGTCTTTTTCAGCCTTAACAAAGGGAGCCTTTGATGGGTTGGATGTATTAACTGGTCTGCCTCCTTTTGTGTCCACCTACTACTCTCTGAAACTTACAAAAACACACAGCAATATTTTTATTGCTATATATGATATGGGTTTGTGCTGGCCTATTTTTAGCATAGGGTCTGTTTGACTGCAGTTTTGATTCCTATTTGTTTTTTTTGGCAATACACTAAATTGAATAAGAACAATTTAAAAAACAATGTAGTGGACGGCTTCTAGTGAGCAAGCATCCCCAACAGGACACTTATTACTATAATATAATATTGTGTCATTCCATTTTGACAACAATTAACTTACAAGTCTTCCAGACAAGCTTGCTTACTATATAGAATAAAATAAAATAAAATAAAGCATAATTAAAAATAATTTTAGGTTTTTCAGACAAGCTTTAAATATAATAGTTTCAAAAAGTCTCTTCTCAAAACTATTTTGGCAAATAGTCTCTTAAACATAAAAGAAGAATATGTATTATTGCTGAATTTAACTAAAAAAAAAAAGATACAAAATAATTCAAATTAATTCAAATTGATTTTAGGTTTTAAGTTGAATTCGAGTTTATTGAATTTAATTCAAATTAATAAGATGACATAATACAAAATAATAATTACAAAAAACTTCAAGATAGTAATGAAACAAAACAAAAAAATTTATATACAATTTTTTCTCAAGGAAATGAAAATATATATCATAATAAGATATTTCTCTTAATAGTATAAAAACTTATAATATATGGTAAAGTATATATTATAAATGTTATAAAATTATTAACCATAAATTGCTAGTTTCTAAGTTGTCTTACCTCAACCAAGCTTCAAATAATTGACAAAAACCTTTATAACACATAACATTTTTCAAATATCTCTTTGTTACTTGATAGTTTTAAAAGTTTAGATTCTACTGGTTATTTTTAAACATATTTATGTATTTTTTGGATAATATTATTAGAATAAATATTTTACATATTTTTAAACATGTTATTTACAATAATTAATAATTGTAGTGAAAATAAAATATTATTAGAAACTCTATTTATTTTGGATAATATGTAATTTAATAATAATAAAGGTAAATATGTAAAATACATAATTTTCGCATTCAAGATTTACTATCAAACAATATATTTATCTTCGCATTTAATTATTAAGAATTTATCAAATGCTTTTATAAGACATATTCAATACTTATAAATTCAAGATTTAATTTTTCATCATTTATTTTTCAAGATTTACTTTTTCTATTTTATCAACAGAAACTTTAGTTAATGTGATGCATAAGGGTAGGATTACCCAATCGAGTCCTCTTAAAATCATCGGTGATTTATTTCATCGTTAATTTTAAAGTCTGGTAGGATTAACCGGTATGCATGTAATCGAACTCTCAATTTTCTTAAAAGGTTAACTTAATAGGATTTGGACATGATATATGTGGAGATCCTAAACACGAAGATTTCACATGACAAACATGTGATTCCGAAATCAATGTAGAATATGTAATTCATGAAAAAACAATAATGGCATTCAGGTCATAACAGACAGAGAGAAAAAGTCAAGAAATGGTAAAATAAAACGGAATTTAAGGAAATGACACGACATTCTCTCATTCTTCTTCCTCGTGCCCGTCCGTCAGGGTCGTGAGTATTTGATTCAGATTTCAGCATCATCTTCTTATTTTTCCTTCCTTTAATGTGATGGCCCCATGTGACGCCCCAAAACCCTAATCATTGACACCAACCTCGCTGAATACAAGGGATACCCAAGTTAACTCGACGCCACTTTAGAAGACCCAGTCTCCTTTGTACTGAGCTCTACCCAAAACAAGCACTCGCATATACTGTCCCAAACAAATTCAATATAAAAGAATATATATCCAATATTACCACTGGCCCATAATAAAGACTCCAACATACATGCCGACTATGAATCCAACTATATACCCAATAGTTACAAGAGTTAATATGTTTTACTCTTATACAATACATACATTAAAAATTCAGAGAATTTAACATGTATACATCAAAGCCACAACCCCCGCTTCTAATACAACCTCGAGGGATCTAACCGTCCTCGCACGCTCCCGAACCCGTAAAAGGGGGATCCCACGACCAGGGTGAGCTAAAGCCCCGTGAGGGAGAATCGCCTTGGCCGGGCTACTCACCACCTGCGGCAATGTTCCAAATTAAACACACATTCAAGCAAATGCATGATCCTACTTGAATGTCTACATGACCAACTCAGATCCCGAGTCCTCACCGACTCTCTCACACTCGCCTAAGCCTTGTATGAGAATTATTATTTTATTAGTGGACAACCCTCCGATGTATATATCAATTGGGCCGCTCCGACGATTGATATATAAGTTGTTTGTGGACTACCCTCCGATGAATATCAATTGGGCCGCTCCGACGATTGATATATAAGTTGTTTGTGGACTACCCTCCGATGAATATCAATTGGGCCGCTCCGACGATTGATATTTTTAAGTTTGTGGACTACCCTCCGACACTAATATTTAGACTACCCTCCAATCCATCTCTGTATTTATTTCATGCACTCACTCCTATAATCCTAGTAGATTCAATGCGTATGGAATGCATGTGGGCGGCTCCAGCACACCTAATCACATGCAAATATATAAATACGAATATACTCCCGCATAATTAAAATCACAATCATGTTATGTAATTCTCTATTTCAAACATCAAAATTAGCCTACTGGGGCTAACGATCAAATACGAAAGAATTTAATTTAAATCATCGACCTAACACTATATTTCACAAAAATATATGTTTAAAACATCGTTTTCGGGAATAGTGAAACCCTCGCTACTATTCCTAAAAATCATAAATCAACTGCTCACCTTATGAACCCAGAATCCACTAGCCATTCCCGACCCAATACATACCAAGCAACCATTCAATACACAACCAACACACCTTCACCCAACAGCCCATACGCTTTTATGGAGGTCCACTACCATTCAAAAAATTCTAAAACATTCCACACCTCGGTCCTGCCGTGACCGATCATACGCCCATTTCCTACGACATAATCAACACGTAATTTATTCAATAAATTATCACCAAAGAACCCATATCAAATCATAGCAAATTCTCCCAACCACCGATTTCACAAATGGGTTTCACATCAAATACCCTCATCCCATGTTTCGGGATCGATTAAACTACTTCTCACTCGCCAAACTAACCGAAATACTGAAACCCTTTAAATTGAATAAAAACCTGGCAGTGAGAAAATCCTACCTCTTGATTACAAACTCGCAAATCGTGGGCCCATCGTTGCAGAATGTCCGCGTAGAACGTTGCCTTCCCGTCCGTCTAAATCCAATCTGGCCCGATCATACAGATTTCTGCAGCAGGTCGGTACTCTCTCTAGAAATGAGCGAGTAAAGCTACCGATAAAAATAACGCCTTCACGCTTGGTCTCGCTTACTTATAAGACACCTATTAGTTATTTCGCCTTCTAGTGACTTAAAATCAAATTCCATAATACCCATTATGTCCTCTTTCGCATTGATATTCTAAGACTATCTCTACTGGCCCATTTTCATCATTTCTACCATACCACTTACAGATACGAGTACATGTTATATGGTTTCTACACATCAAACCGTTTACAAGACCTCGGTGCCGATGCCTCTAAAAACGTGTCGACCCGACCGTCTTCAAAATTATGAAATTTACGTGTTAACTAGATTTGGAGACTATCTAATCTGCATAACTGTTTTGTCATCCGAGATCTAATTAATACTGGATTTTTAATCAATTTACAATTTTGGAAATCAAAATTTGACATTTTGCCTCACATTAAATCGAATTTCTGGCCTTACATTCTCCTTAAAAGGAATTCTCGTCCCAAAATCTCAGATCATCATAATCACGCACACGCATACGCAACGCGCACCTATCACATGCATAAACTAGTCATTTAAACCTTAAACGACTAAACTACGTACTCATCCCTAAACTGCATGGATAAAAATTCCAGATTGTGTCCCCGTCCACGCCGACTCCCCTCCACTCCACAAGCCGCGCCATGCTGACTACCAGCCTCACCTGGGCCTTAAGGCCGCAAACCCGATCACGGCTATCCAAAATGCACACCGGTCCCTCCTCTCAAAGGCCCCACTTGTCAACCTCAACCCGTCCTCAATCCAATTACATGAGCTGATCCGAGAGCATTCTGAAAGACGGCATACGAAATACCTCGCGACACCCAACATCGGGCCAGAACGCTAACTGCACGTTATCAAGATACATCCTCCGAGATCTCGAAAGACCCAATAAACTCCTGGGCGATACTTCCGCGCTTGTCGAACCCGACTAATTCTTTAGGATTCACCTTCAAGGAAACGTGATCACTAACCTCAATCAAGGGTCGACACTCATATTAAAGATAGCTCTTCCGTCGCCTCCGAGTCGTATAAGACGCTATCGTATCAAGCCCACTCCTTCTCGCAGGTGTCTCTAATCGATCAGACCGTTGATGGAACCTCTTCCACCTCGCCGGCCCAACATAATCTGATCTGCACGGCCTCCCATACAATGCCTCATATGGTGCCATCTCGTACACCTCACCCGATAACTGCTTCAAGGTAGGCGACCCACTAAGGGCAATTTCTCCCCAATTTTATGATCCAGACACATGTTCGCATGCCCTCTAACACTGTATGTAATCCATACACACGTAATCCTACACTGCCCTTGCTGGTGTAACGCTAACCTCTGCTGTCACACCATCGACAATCCAATGGACTGTCAACTCAATCCATGCCATGCATGACATCCATTTACCGAGCCCTTGCCAGCTCAACAACACCCAATGCAATTTCCAAAGGGGTATTCAAACCTCGAGTCATTCCCGACTCCTATCACTTAATTCTAAGTCTATGTGATAATTTAACCGTGTGTTTTCATATCGGGCAACATAACGCTTCGGCTTACACTTCGAGCCTCCTACATTTCCCGAGTCAACTATGAGTCTTCATTGGACATAGTCCTCAAGACAAACTCAATCCACACTCACCAAGAGTGGTGAATGACCATACCGTGCACCAACACCCGACTCGACTCCGGATGCCACTGCACGCAACGCAATAATGCCATATCAGTGGACACTCCAATCCCTGGTCCACCATGAGCGTAATCCGCAGATCTCTCACTCCTAATCCCCACCCATCGTGTCAACTATCACCCCGCATCTTAGGAAGAACATCTATACTTGGCTTCTCTAAAGGTCTTAACTCTACGCCTAAACTGGCGTCGTGTCGAGTACGACAACCTGCCAAGGTCCCACTCATCGACAACTCACGGTTGTCAACTCATCCATGTCAAGCCTGACATCAACAACCAATATGCCTACCACCCTAAGGTCCACCACGCTTCCGCTGCGCAATTGTGATCTGCCCCTGACTTCGACCCACACTCTGGCCTCTCTGGCCTATATGTGTTGTTGGAAGTGCTTGTATAGCACCCCTAAATTGAAACTAGTTCCCCTGACCCATACTAGGGTGTGGAGGAATGAACTGTATACTCTCCTGTTCTACAGCTAATTGGGACTGCATTGTCCCAAAGCCTTGGGATCCCTGTCTCTGGGGCAATCCCGTCACTCATGCTCAATCCTGGCCCTAGTCCTGAACTAGTGTGAAGCGTAAGTCTTCCTCGCCTTCCCTAACTAGAGAAAGCTAATCCTCCCTCTTGTTACTAACACCGTATCCCAGTATTCCCTTATCCTCAATCTCTCTCTCTACGGTCGTGGCCGCCCCAACCACGGAGTCCATGTCCCATGTGTGAAACCCCATAATCCCGCCTCAAATGGACAACTCACTTCATTCTCTAATCTCTCAGATTTATCCAAATAATCCCAAGAAACTACGATCTCGAAGATCGACATTCTGGGCCTCCTCCCAACACATCATTGTCTCAACCTTCCCAGTCGATCGACACTCCCGATGCCGACACCACGTGTCCCAAAATCTCCCCCGCGCCAAAAAACTAGCACTTCATCGAACTTGGGTACAACCGATGGTCTCTCGTCTGTGAAACAATCCTCGAGTGATACTCATGCTCCCATCGGCGGATCGGGAGTATCAAGATGTCGTCCACGGCATCACGACAAACCGATTCCAGATAAAGGCCGTAACACTTACGCATGAGGTCCATGAAATGCCGCCGGCGCATTCACAATCCAGGGCACGCCAGAACTCAAAGTGCCCATAACGGTCTAACCGTCTTAGGGATATCCGCTCCCTAACCCCGCCTAATGGTAACCAAGCATAAGGTCTATTTTGGAGTAGACTCAAGACTCCTCCTTAACCGATTAAATAACCATTAACTTTCAGAACAGACCGATTCTGATCAACTCCTTGTCCAATAGCTCCTGTGAATCGACTCCGAAGCCCCCGCAACTCAACTCGTGCCATCCTATGCATTCATAGAGATGGGTGAAGTATCAGGTGTAACTCAATACCAAGTCTACTTAATTTTCAGGAGGTATCTGGTAGTCATCCGAAAACATCCACATATTTCGCACACCACTGAGGCATCCAAGTCTCGATCTCTCCGTCCTTCTGTGGTAAGGCTCATGAGCCAACCCGCTTAACTCCGTCCCCGACATTTTGACTCGCATAACGTCTCGGGGGCAAACCGTCATGCCTCGCCCCGAATGCACCATACGATTACCGTCCCGCGGGAGGGCTAACCCTCCCGCAGGCTCACACCGATAACGAATTTCCGTAAGCTATCGTACTAATCCATCCTCGATGACTTCGAACTCGACATGTCCATAACCGTGTCCACTATGAGTAGAGTCCTCGAGATCTCTAACTCGCAACCTCTACATATCGTACCTATTCTCGCCCTAATCCCTAGGGGAGAATTTACATGCAACGGCTCCTCTAAGGTCTCTAGAGGTCTTTGCCCATTTCCACTCTATTTGGGCCTCATTCTCTAGCTAGAACGTTAGCCTGATTTAACCCGGGTCGTGTCGAGGCAATTCCATAAATTCTAACACTTTCTCGTTTCGCATGAACCAATGGTCTACCACCACTCTGATCTTTCCCGCGTGGAATGCCTGAGGATGATACGCCCTAAACCTCCTCGAAGGTTACTAGGATCTTCCCGTCTACTCGTTATACCACAAATTTGGTACATAAGATTCGGGTCACACCTATAGCCTCGCAAAGTGTATTGATCAAACACCTGTCAGGCTCGACTGAACCCCATGGACGTCTTCACGTCCCGTTCCTCTACTAGCCATCTACATTGGTCAAATTAAGAACACGATTCATAATTTTCATTTCAATTAATCCAAGAATGCATGCCAATTACTAATGTGATTTGACAACCCTAAACCGACCTGCCCATTTCCTAAGTGGCTAAATTTCAACCACTGATTCATTCATTTCACAAGGTTCTAAACTTTCTTGCTCATCTCAAGATTTCCAAATCCCTAAGGTCATAACCCATAACCTTAGTATTTACCTTTTTTTTCCTATACGCATTTCACCATGCATATAATTCCCTACGCAACTTGTGACGCCCCAATCCCGGGGTGTCCGTTGACTACCCGTCAACCCGCGGAAATCTACGTGTCTCATGTCATGAGGCACGTACATGTGCAAAAATGGCCACTTGGGCCTACACATCCTACTTATAAAAATGTACATTTTATACAAAAATGATTTATTACACCAGATTTAATTACACTTATACAAATCGTCTTTAGCTTCGTAATTTTACAAAATTACAAAATACAAGATAAGGCCATCTCGTCACGCTTTCTTCATTTCTAAACCCTAAGGTCCCATCCCATCAGCCTTCAATACCCGAAAATATATTCTTACGACGGGGGTGAGCAAAGCCCAAGAAGGGAATTTCCTACTCTGGGTTACTTCCCACCTATGCAATGCAATGGCACACAAACATATAACACATGCTAATATATCACCTATGCATATATTAACATAATTAGTTCCATAAATCATGTTATTCACTTATAATAATAACATAAACTTAGCTCACACGGGCTAAGGCATTAATCCAACTGCCTTCGAACAACCCACACTCTTCACCATACGTTATTTTCTCAGCGCAATAACATAACACCACGCAATTCAAGAACACCTAAATGTGACCAGGACTCCGTCCAAAACACTCTAGGGATTCTTAACCTGGCCCAAAGCTTAATCAAACTAGCTATCCAAGCCCAACAAATCCCCCATCCATTACATAACCCTTACAAAGAAATGTATAAAAACCTCACCTTCCTCGGAGTTTGTCGAAACTCCCAAAAACTCGGAACCCACGCCAGAATTCCCGTCGCTGGAGCAACTTTGTCTGCCTCGCCTAAGCCAATCTGGCCCGATCGCTGGAATTTGCAGAGAAGGTGGAGCCCTCTCTAAAAAACCCTCTCTTCCCTCACTATCCCTTTCTATGATTCTCCTCTCTCTTTCCCCTCCCAACCGATTTGGGTCAAGGCCACAAGCAGACAGTTCCTCTCACGCCATACGCCCATTTCTCATCGGGACCACAGATTACACCCTTATCCTTATCCATCTACTCGAGATTATCAAAATTCAAGATCATGCCATGTGTCACATGCGAGCCCCACTGAGTCCCACATGTTTGACTCCGCATCCCGCCTGACACGTGGCGCCTTGGCCACTCCAAACGTGCGCCAAGTGTCCCACATCCCTCCTAAGGCCTCTCGAAAAATGCGCAAATTCGACCGCCTCGACCCGACGGTAACCGACGCGCAGAAATTTGGGATTTCGCGAGACGATTCCAATCTGAAGGTCTCGTTTCACATCCGAGATCTAAAAATCTTGGGATTTTGACCAAATTATCATTTTATCCTTCCTTAGAAATCCGATTTTCCGGTCTCACACAACTACCGCCAAGAATTACGCATTTCACCGTAGCAATCTAATACGTGCTGTCTCTGGGCGATAACCACGCTCATAATAATCATGGCCATAACTCATGTATACAAAGAATCAATTTCGTTTAAAATATTGTTTCTAACAAAATTTTATTTTCAAAATTTTATTTTTGAAAATTTTATTTTTCGAAAAATTTTATCAAAATTTATTTGATTTTATTTGATTTTATTTGATTTATTTGAATTTAATAAATATTAAATTTTTTCGAAAAATTTTTTATTTTATAATGAACAAGAAAGTTCATTTGGTGATCAGAAAATACCGAGTCGAACTGGTCCGTAAACCGAGCCAACCGAGCTGAGTGCACTGCACCAAAACTAGCCCAAATTGGCCCAACAAGACACTCCATCCGCCAAAGCCGTGCATGGTCAAGATACAAGACCGCGCCCTGTGGCTCCCGCGAAGCCCGCTTCCTGGTCGCCAGCATCGCCGCGCTTTCGCCAGCGCTGCACATGCCGCCGCGCCGCCAAGGCGCTTCGCCGCGCTTCGCGCACTTCGGGCAGATTCGCTTCGCACGCCCGCGCGCTTCGCTGCGCTCGCCCACGCTGGGCTTAGCCGCCGTACGCCTGGCCCGCCCCGGGGCCGCCCACGCACGCTCCACTCTGGGGCTTCAGCGCTTCGCTGCCTCAAGACATCAGAGCCACGATACAAAATTTGTATCACGATACAATGTTTTGCTCTAGCCAAATCAAATTTTTCCATCATAAGCCATTACAATACAATTATTGTATCAGTAACATAAAATCCCCTTTAAACTGTATTAATTCTTGCAATACACTTCCCTGCATTGCAATACAAAAAATTTTTTTTTTCTTCATATTAGAATCTGGGCAGTAGCCCATTTTAAATTTTCTGCACAAAATTTTTTTTTTTTTCGTTTTTCATTTTAAATGATTTTTTTTTTCATTTATTTCCAGAAATTGGAAAAAATCTCTAAAAATCACTAAAATCATTTTTTTTCCTAATACACCAAATAAATTTATAAAAATTTATTTTTCTCTTTTCCTTCATTTTTTCAATTTGTAAAATCTAGAAAATTATTTTCTCCTTCTTTCTCAACCAAATAAATTTACAAAATTTATTTTCTTTCTTCCAGCTCCTAATCGAAAAATTTTCTCCACTCAAATAAATTTATAAAAATTTATTTTCTTCCATTCTCATCAAATAAATTTAGTAAAATTTATTTTTTCTTGGCTTTAAAATTTCTTCTCCTCTAAACCAAATAAATTTATGAACTTATTTTGTTTATTTCTGAAGGTCACAATATAGTATTGAAGTCTTTTCAAGGTGGGTACACACTCAAAACTTTTCTGGGTTTTCTCTCTCTCTCCAACAATTTCCTTCCTTTTCAAGAAAAATTTTTTTTTTTTTTTTTTTTTTTTTTTTTTTTTTTTTTTTTCTTTTTTTTTTTTTTTTTTTTTTTTTTTTTTTTTTTTTTTTTTTTTTTTTTTTTTTTTTTTTTTTTTTTTTTTTTTTAAACCATCTCACCCAAGCACACAAACATTCACATCACACACACACAACTATCTCATCATCCATTAGTGACCACACACAAAAACACACATGCCGCTTCCTGGGCTTTGTTCCGCATTCTTCCTGGTGAATCTCACACCTAAACTCAACATCAAACCCCTACATGATGACACCCAAACCCGAGCCTCCCTGGTGATTCTGTATACCCCAAGCCTCCGATACCAACCGTGACGCCCCAAAAACCCGGTGTCCGCTGACACCGTCAACTCGCGGAATACGGGCCAGGTCAGTTAACCGACGCCACTTTGGGAAAATCGCAGTCTCCCTTGTACGGAGCTCTACCCAAACAAGATCAGATATACCGTTCCAAACAAATTCAATATAGCAATATATATCCAATATGGCCACTGGGCTCCATAACAAAGACTCAACATACATGCCTCTGTGATCGAGAACCCAACTATATACCCAATAGTTACAAGAGTTAATATGTTTTTACTTTATACAATACATACATTAAAATTAGAGAATTCTAATACATGTATACATCAAAAGCCACAACCTCTTCTAATACAACCTCAAGGATCGACCGTCTCTCGCACGCTCCCCGAACTCGTAAAAGTGATCCCACGACGGTGAGCTAAAGCCCGCAGGAGAATCGTCTCTAAGTGGGCTACTCACCACCTAAGTGCAAAGCGTAACGCTCCAAATTAAACACACATTCAAGAACGATGATCCTACTTGAATGTCTACATGACTAACTCGTGATCCCGAGTCCTTTCATCCGACTCTCTCACACTCACAGTTCCTCGTATGAGACTATTATTTTATTAGTGGACAACCCGATGTATATATATCAATCAAATATCTCACGATTGATATATAAATTGTTTCTTTGACTATTTCTCCGATGAATATCAATCGGGTCAGCTCCGACGATTGATATTTAAATTGCTCAGGACTACCTCCGATGAATATCAATTGGCCATCTCGACGCATTGATATTTTAAGTCAAGCGACTACCGATAATTAATATTTACTCACCCTCCAACCATCTCCTCTAGACTTATCTCACGCACTCACTTATAATCCAGTACATCCAAATAGCTGCATGAATGCATGTATGCCGCTCCAATACAAATTAATCACATGCAAATATATATAAACATGAATATACTCGCATAATTAAAATCACACAATCATGTTATGTAATTTTCATTTCAAACATCAAACAATTTCACTATGCCAACGATCAACACGAAAGGTGCCCGGCCCCGGGCAGAAGTGTGAGGCACCGCCTGTGGCCCCACCCGCCTGTGGCCCAGCTATAATTGTTGGTAGCTGCTTGAGACTAGAGTTTGAATCTGCTCGATCTGGTATCTCGTGCTCAAACTACCAGAAATCCAGTTATGTGTGGATTTTGGGATTTAATTGAATATGCTGATGAGTGGTATGATTTAAGGCATAAAACAATGAGTTTGAGGGTTTGATTTATTTCGACTCCTTTCTGAGAAGAGAACAATGGAAATATAGGATTGGTCTTGTTCTGCTTAGACGACCTTCGGCTGATTTTTGCTGAAAAGGGTCACTTTCTTTTACAATTTGACTTGAACTCTTTATTCCATATGTTTGATGAAAATCAGTTGCGTTCTCCTGCAATTACTATTTGCAGAGTCTTATGCTTGAATGGATTATGATCTCAGATTCCATCTGAATCTTCAATAATGACTGAGTTGCAGCTTATTTGTTCGAACGGTAGCCCTTAAGCTTCATGTCTCTTTGGGCTTCATATATTTCGATTTATAAGTAATAGTCTTTGGTCATACTTGAAGTTCAGGTCCCATTGAGAAAGCCCTTGACATAACACGTACATGTTCCTGAAAGAAATTTTATGAGCTGTAACCAGAAGTTGCATAATTTTGTTGCAACCAAAATGGGGTTCCGAGATCATCTATGGTAAAATGTTTAAAAGAAGTACAGAAATTTTCCGGCAGACGCTTCTTTTACATTCTCCTCTGATGGATCATTCTTCAAACATGTCAGATTCCAAATTCCTATTTAGTTTTCTCCTATCTGCCACTCCATATCAGTGCTTTCAAGTAAAACCCTTAACTGGAATGGCAGGTCCACATGTGTAATGTTTGCTAGACTAGCAGGCATGTGAGGTAGGTCATTGACCCCAGCGATGTTCCCAGGTGACATATGAAAATGCACCAGGTATGCATGCACTTTTCTTTGTTCTTGTTCTTTTATCTCTTTCTACAGAAGGGTTTAACCTTATAAGTTCTCCTCATTGGAAACATTTGTGCAGCTTTCTTTTATTGCGAGATTGATGGAACATCCCTTTGTTTCCAGGAGATAAATCTGGGAATCTTGAGGACCCTGCCTTGCAACCAACAGAACCAGGTGAGAACAGGAGAGGACAAAATCAGTCACCTAAACCGAGGTTGAACATTTGTATGCTTAATCTAAAATTAATTGTTTTTATTTCGATTGTAAAAAATATTTTATTTGTTAAGTCTAATAAAACTACTCATTTGTAAGCATTTTTTTATTATGCATAATTGAACTTTTAATTATATACATTAAGGGTCCTTATTTTGTTACTTCGCCTGGCTCAAAAAATATCGTGACTGCCTCGAATACGAGTAATTTAATTTAAATCATTTCGACCTAACACATATCTTTTCACAAAATATATGTTTTCAGGGTCGTTTCGGAATAGTGAAACCCTAAGCATTATTCCGGTGTTCATAAATCAATCTGGCTCAATCTTATGAACCCGTGAGAATCACCACATTCTAATCTAATACATACTCAAGCAACCATTCAATACACAAATCAACACAACCTTTCACCCAAACAGCCCATACAACATGGAGGTTCACTACTGTCTAAAAATTCTAAAACAATTCCACAATTTCACCCCAGTTCAGACTAATTATACGCCCATTTCCTACATTTTATACAATCACGCACTTATTCAATAAATTATCACCAAAGAACCCATATCAAATTCCGTAGCGTACCCCCCGACCACCGATTTCACAAATGGGTTTCAATAATTTTCAAACAATTGGCCCCCATAAGTCAGGACCCTCTAAGCATAGATATTGAACTGGTAAAGTCCGTGTGTCTACACGTGGACGCTTTACTAATGACACCTGATAATGCATCCGACACGCATCCGACACGCCACGTATGCATCGTTGACCATATGATAGTCAAAACGACTTTGATACGCTCACACGTTGAACACGCTGACACGCCAACTGCTTCGATCGTTGATTCCAATCTGGAGCGAAAAGGTGAGAGAGATGGGAGTCGAGGAGTTCACTGGGTTCCAATGGGCGGGGGAAGAGGGGAGATGAGAACACGCCTATTTGTTCGATGATCCAATCTAGCACAGAGAAAAGGGAAGGGGAGAGAAGAGACGGGAGGCGACGGGAATATGCTATGAGAACAGGATGAGTCTTCGAGTCAAATGTGTGGAAGGGGAGCAGGGAGTGGGTGGGGTAGGGAGCAGGGGGTGGGTGGGGGTAGAGGATCTGGGGTGCATGGCTGGAGCACAGGTACGTGGTGGGTGGGGGTGGCAGGTGTGGGAAGGAAAGGTGTGGGTGTGGGGTATAGGTGTGGGGCACAGAGGGAGCCAAAGGCTTTGTAGTGGGGTTGGGGGTGTTTGGTAATCGGGCTTATGTTTTAATAACGTTAGAATGCATGCATTAATTATAAAGATAAAATAATTAAATTATATTTGATAAATAATTAAATTCTGATAAAAGAGAATATAGAATCAATATAATTATGTTTTGTAAGTTCAAAATTTTCTTTATAAATACAAATAATGACATAAAATTCATTGCAAGATTATATTAATTTATTAGTATAATTATTAACTCTTTGTAAGGATAATTATTTTTATTTTATCGTATTATGTCGTGTCCTTGCCGTATCCGTATCCTAATTTTTTTAAATTTGCCGTGTCCCCGTGTCCCGCCGTATCGTATCCCCCGGCCAGATCCTGTCCAAGGCTTCTAACAAACGATCAAACGACCTCACACCTCAAACCGAAACACTAAAAACCCTTAAATGGAATAAAACCCAAGATATAAAATCCTACCTCTGGGGAGTTTGTCAAAACTCGCAACCGGTCCACCCGTACCGCCCGCGTAGAACGCTTTTCCCTTCCTACTGCCGAAATCCAATCCAAGTCCGATCACGCAGATTTCTGTAAAGTGCTCTGTACTCTCTGGAACGAAAAGAGTAGTTTCATCGCATCGCAATAGTTTTCCTTCACGTTTTTTGCCATGCATTTGTATACATACTATTAGTTATTTCGCCTTCTAGTGACTTAAAAATCAAATCTATAATACCCATTATGTCCCTCTTATCAGATTCGATATCTGCAGACTATCTCTACCAGTCCATTTTCATCATTTACTCATACCACTTTACTATATATTTGAAGATATTATTATATTTTTTTCTTCAATACATCGAAACTGCTTTACTAAGACCCAGGTGCTCATACCAAAAAACGTGTCGATCCGACTGCCTCCAAAATTATGAAACTCCATTTGTTAACTAGATTTCGCTGAGATTCATTCCAATTATTAACCGCTTTGGTCATCCGAGATCTAGAGAATTAATTACTGATTTTTAACCAAATTTACAATTCCTCAGAATCAAAATTACGATTCGCTCTAATACGTAAATTCGAATTTCTGGCCTTACACCCTACGCTGTCATCACTACACAAACACACACCAGTTCTTCCCCATCAACTCTTCATCATTGTGGATTCCAACTACGCCTGTCCTTTATTTACTCACCCTCTACACACATTAAATGGAATACACAATTTTTCCCATTAAAAAAGGACTTTCATTTTCTCCCTATCGGAAATTCTTCTGACAAAGCCTAAACTAAGACGTTCTCAGCGCTATCAATGACTTCAAAAGGAAAATAGTGAACCCCTATGCTGAGAATCGTTTCTCAAAATAAGATAATGATTATTTTTGTATTTTTTTAAAAAAAACATCCTTCTTGTTTTAGAAAATATAATAACAATTTTCAAAACAAAAAATTAAACAAGCCCCATGTCATTCTTTCAATTGTCCAAATCTTTATTTTCTATAGCCATCTATTTGAGTTTTCTGTGACTCCAATCATCTCCAACAACCATCTAAAAATTAAAACATTTAAAGCTATATTTTCGCTTCCCAAAGTCATTTCGAGATTTAATAAAGTTTTCTTACTTTATCATCTTCAAGAAAATGAAGATCTAAAGTTTTATCTATCCTAAATCTATTCCAATTTTAATTTTCTCTTCTTAATAATTACATCATATACCCTTCATTTATCTATATCAATTCCAAACACTATAAAATACTTATTAAATCAGAGTTGAAAATTATGTTCCATATTAAACTAAATAATTTTTAAATTATTTGTAGTTCTTATAAAAATAATGAAAAATAAATAATTTATCAACTATGTGAAAAATCAATAAAAGGGGATTATCAGAATATCCGATCCAATGTAGCCGATAACATTTTATCGATTTCAATTCACACTCAGCATGATGTAATTTTTTTAAAGGAGATCAAGTTGTTTTTTTTCGTTTTCGTATAATCTCATAAATACAAAATTTTTTCATCTCAATCTGAGTATTATAAAAATCATTTTTTTTTGTCAAACGCCTATATTATAAGGTGTAAGAGGTTTTTCCAACTTAATACGAACGCTTTTACGTCAAATTCTGCTTAAAAATAGATGATCACTGCTCATCAAAGAATCGTTATTTCTCATTATCGCTCCACCGCTAAAAGCTATTTTTTTTCAATTTAAAGATTCTAAATCTCTGCAGTATCATTTAACTCGCTAAGATGCCTAGAATCCACCAAATGATTTATCCATTTATTGATCTCATGGTCCTATATGCGCTTAGTGGTCCGATTTTTTGTTTGTTTTCACGATCAATTTGAGTTGTCTTGTGGTCTTAGACCCAAAAATTTATTTAATTCTCTAATTTCATAATTTTAAGGGATTAGTCGAATATGTATAATATTTCAAACACTCACGATCTCGCGATTTTTCAAAATTTACGTAGAATTGCATTGCTTTTACTGCAAAATAACGATTCTAGTAGCTCTAGTTCAAATGTCTCAAAGTAAACACGTTTCATTTTCTTATTGCAGAAATTTCAAGATTGAAGCTATGTAAAGAAACCATATGTTTTATTTTTTAAAAAAGTATCCTATGAAATTTAATCCCAAAAGTTAAGAAAGTCATAGCCTAATTCCTGTAGTGGGTCCACCTTTATCAAACAACACAAAGAAGGGCCTGCCTTTATGGCTGTATCTGCAATTACTTTCCGATGATAATTTATTCTATCCTTTTAAAATTAATATTTTAAAATATATATAACTCTACTACTATATAAAATAAATTAAAATAAAGTATAATTAAAATAATTTTAGGTTTTCCGTATGCTTTTTAATGTAATAGTTTCTAAAAAGTTTATTCTCAAAATTATAATTTAAAACTATTTTTAGCAAATAGTCTCTATACTTTCTTTGCCTGTATGACCACATTAGTGACATTTAAAAGTCATTTCAAAGGCTGCATTTATAAAAAAAAAAAAAAAGCATATATATAAATGCGGTATACTTACGGTTTCTCAGAAAAACTAATCTTAGCGGATTTTTATCCATTTGGATTTGGGTAATCATCAAGGTTCCAAAGACTTCGGAATTTTTTGGTCTAAACAGAGATCTTCGGCTGTTAAAAGTTAGAAATCAATCTTAAAAGCTAGGAATTGAAAGCAGCCCTTATCAAATTGAGGATTTTTTTATAAAAGTTCAATATGGGAAAATCGTATTTTTTTCCGGGTCAAGATGAACTGACAATGATTCATTGCTGTTATTGGCTGGGCCTGATTTCATTGACGCCCCAGGCGAAGAAACTCAACCCAAGCGGGCCTGCATAGTCCGGCCCATCACAGCCCATTCTCTTTCTTTCTTCACACCTCCGACAGTCTCAGTTCAGTATCCCCGCTCATGGCCCTCCCAGAATTTACTCTGTGGAGACGTTTTCGGCCGCCTCAACCAGCTCGTCAAGCTGAATCTTATCGGTGATCTTTCGTTCTCCTCTCTGTATTTATGTAAATATATGTCTGTATTCTAGTGTTTTTTGATCCATTTTTTGTTATTAATTTTGATTGTTCACTAGTTAATGTCGCTGGTCCATTCGATGCGGTTCTCTGCGTGGGCCAGTCTTTCCCGACTCGCCGGAGAAGCTCCAGGAGCTCATGGACTACATTGAAGGACGCTCTCAAATCCCTTCCGACGTACTTCATCGGTGACTTACGGTATCGGTGCGCCCATAGTTCTATTGGCCGCTTCCAGGGATTCGGCGAATCTAGGTTCAAGATGACGGTTTGAGGATATGTGATAATTTGAGATTGGTTAAAAGGCAGTGGCAAGTTCACTCTCCATGGTATGAATTATGGGGTTTTTTTTGTTAATTTATCTTTTTAATGCATTTTCTGTTTGGTTTCATGTAAGTAGAGAGAAGGAAAAAAGGGGAATTGGAACTTGTAAGTTGTAACCATCATCTACGTAACAATGAGCATGCTACATTGCTGCTATTTCCATTCTTAATTTTTTTTCAAAAAGTGAATCAGAAAATTGTTTTTAAACATGACAAATATGTTTCATTTTCCTTTAATCGTGTGGCTTTGGTAGCAGAAAACACGACCCGGTTCCATTACCATGCAATCCCTATGATTCTTGCAGTTTCAGATAGGATTAAAATGAAACCTTCGTCTTACTGCCCTATCAGGCTTACTTGATTGAGTGGGATTGCATTGTTTGTGGGTTAGATGGTGAGAAGACTAAGAATTCAAAACGGTTCATTTGGCTTTGTTTTTTGCATTTTCTCTGGGGCCAAATATGGGTAGTTTGTTTGCTGATAAGTTTGTTTTTTTTAGCAAACTAAGTCTTTTTAATCTACTTGAGTTGATGACTTTGGCTCTTTTGCCTCTGAGTTACTGTTCAATTAATTGCGTCGCAAACTACTGTAGTTTGTATTATATGACAGTTTGCATTTCAGCAGCATTATGGAGACAAAAGAAATGTGTGGCTCATTGCTTATTGTTGTAATTGGTTAGTTGATACTTTGACAATTTTGATACTAGTATAAACAAAACATCATTGAATGGTTACTTTCAAAATATATAATCTTTTTTTACCTTGAATGCATGTTATTGCTGTTGCAATTATCATTTTTTATCTGATTTCCTGTAATCTTAATTATTAGGGTTATATGTGGCCTACATTTCTGGTAGGCAATCATTGGATGGTCAGCAATTTGGAAACATACAGTCAAGATGATGTTGATGCATTGCGGGCATTGGGGGAAGAGCCTGGAATAGCTGATTTGTTCTTAACATATCCTTGTTGAAGCATTGGTCATTTCATTGCCTTAAAAATAACTGCTTAACTTAGTTTCGTATGAGTTGGATTTTCTTAATTAGATACCACTAATGAATGGCCCACTGGAGTCACAAAAGGAGCTGTTACATCTAATATTCCTCCAGGAATCTCAGATTCATCAGGTAGTGATTTTACCATATCAGAGCTAGTAGGGGAAATTAAACCTCGGTAAGTGCTGATGGGAAAATTATTTTAGCATATATTTTCTTCCTTGAAACTAGTTCTGTTTTTTTCAACCACCTAGTTCTTATTTGCCATTAGAATTTTTTGAATGTGTATTCAAACATCAATCTAGTATTAGATTCAGCGTGGATCATGATAATTTTTTCATTTATTTGAATCACTGTCTTGAAACATCTCTAATTAAAAGTATTTTTAATTTGTTTGAGACTTTGAGTGGCAAATGTGCCACAAAAGTTGGTCCTCATCTGTTCAATTGTCTGGAAGTAAGTGTGACTTAACACACACATGCTACCTGATTTTTCTAAGGAATCACTTAGAAAATAATGTTATTGGAAATTGCAAATTTCTTGGTTATCTTCAAGTAAAAGAGGCATGGGAGGACCAAGTCTCTGAAGTGAATCAGCTTGGATATTTTTTGTTAATTATGTGTGCCTCGAAACACCTCTTTTCCCCCATGGAACATGAGGATAATTGCAATAATTATCTAGGCATTGAATGGGTTGGAGCAGCAAGGAAAATTCATGTAGCTTTAAAAACTTGAGATCAGCTCTTTTTTTTATGTCTAAAATTGAGTTTCAAATGCAGGGGCATATTTTTTATCATTGGGAGACCACCAATATAATGTTTGGTGTAACCTTTCCTCGATGATTGTCGATGATGCGACTTCGGGTCTTCATTTCGCTGTCGTTTCTTTGCTCGAGTGCACGTAAATTGATATTTGGAAAATTTGCCATTTATTGCTTCTATATACTTTGTGATCATCAGGGAAAATTAGAGGCGATTTACTATTCAGAGTATGGACAAACTAGTAATCGTTTCCTGATCAGAGGTTGTCTTCTCGTAATAGCTATCACATTGTCAGTACAAAGGGTATTTTCTATGATCGAGAACTATACTCAATCTCGCCGTGCATGTAACCCGCTTTTAGGTCTTAAGAATTCTCAAGCAAATAAAGATAAACAGTGCTCGATTCTCCTTCTCAACTAGCTTTCTACAATTTCCACCATCTTCTTGTTTCTTGGTATGATATAAACTTCTGTGTATATTAATTACAAGACCTTATCTTACTTTTGTAATGACCCACCCTCAGGTAAATATTATGCCCAATATATCTTTACGATTAAACACACCTACCTATCAGGTAGTGTTAGAAACTATTCCTCTAGTCAGACCCAAAAACTTCTCTCTATCTAAGTTAAGATTCTTACCCACCGCCCAAAAGTACGCATTAATGATAGGTAGTCAAAACACTCGATTCCCACACCTGAAGCCTTACATGGCCATGGACTCTCACATAAGGATCGGGGATTAAAGATTGATTTTGATTCACCTGGCTGCGACCCATTCTCAAGGTGATGTTATTTTGCTTTAACCTTGATGAGTTCTTGCGCTTTTAAAACATTGATTCCCATTAATCGAAGCCTTTACATGGTCATGGACTCCTAATGTAAGGATCGGGGATTAAAGACCGACATACAATTTGTCATGCGGACCCATTCTCACAAGTGGATGTTATTTGCTTTAATCTCGATGAGTTTCGCGCTTTCAAAACATTGTCTATATAATGGCATTTTAGAACACTATTTTGAAAGCTAAATATCATTATCTTAAAGTTAACCTTGATAAAAATTAAAATGAGAAATACCTAGTTTAAGTATGCACCATAAAAAAGTACCTATTTTTAAGCTCTCATGTATGTTAGATCCATAAAGCAGTTGTCTATTCTTTTGTCTATCGTAATAAGGTATTATGAATCATTGATTAAAACTTTTCAACTATACTCGTTAAACTACTTATTTAATTACTTATCGCATGTTTTTGAGCAGTATGTTTTTATCCTATATCCAAAATGTTTTTCCCATCCCAACCATGTGTTCTCATTTGTATGAGTCATGTTGGTTAGAATCTCTAAACTCCCACCTAGATCCTTCTCGCAAGATTATAGTGCATTGATTAGAGCTGGTTTAGATCGCTTGAGTATTGTGCACATCGACACCATAACTCGCTTATGCATGATGTTGCTGGCCTGGCTCTGAGATTATAGGGTAGATTGATTAGTGTTGATTTAGATTAGTTCGATTGTTGAGGACATCAACACCATGTATGAGGAGATTATAGTTGTTAATGTAATCGCCATGCATGAGATGTTGCTTAGGTCGGGCTCAGACTGGATTAGTGAGCCACTAAATTAGAGCCTTTTAATCTCTCGCCTCCCGACAGAGAGCTTGTAGGTCGCACCCACCACCGCCTTTATTACCTCGCATTGTGTTCACAAACTGCTCACTTACAAGACGATCAATTTTATTTAATATCTGTGAGGTTATAGTTCCAAAGGGCTCCAATATTATCCATCAAAAAAAAAGAAAAAATTGTTCCAGTTGGTCTCACTATTGGCCAAAGATCCGTGAGTCATGGTTGCTTATGGTATGGAGGATCCCGCTGGTAGGGCATGCGCTTATCGAGGATGTCCATGACGATGATGACTCGGGGTGACACGGGATTATGAATATGATGTTATCTCGTGGAAGTGGCCTAGGATCTACCTTAGACTGCTCTAATCTCCCGCTTAGTACCCTCTCCACCCGAAGGGGTTCCATTCACTTTACACCTATCTCTCATGAGTGCTACTTCCCATCACCTTCATATTTAATGTTATTTGATTTCGTCTCTCGCCCTCTTTGTTCATAAGCCACTGACTTTAATTTGTGTTCCCAAATATTCTGTCCAGTCCTTGGGCCTCCTACTAAAAGAAAAAAAAAATTCTGTCCAACTAAGCTATATATAAAAAAAAACGTGTCCTGTGCCTTTTTGGGTAAAAATGTCTACTTTTTTTTTTTTATAAGTAAGGAGTCATGAAAATGTCTTAGCATTTTTATTTTTATTTTTGAGTAAAAGTAAAAGTGTATGACTTGCACTTGGATTTTTACTTTGTTGCATTTAGATTTAGGCATTCAATAACCTTTGGTTCTTGGTTCTGCTTCTCAGAAATTTATTCATGCCATTTCTCCCATTCCAGCATCTACAATGTCTTCGGCTGAGATTTCCATGAAGCCACCAAATACTACCTTATTTCCTTATAAAGTTATTAAAGAGACAGCTCCCACTAATCAAGAAACAAAGAGACTATGACAGCAGCCAAGACACACAATATTATGTTATGGATGTCTCCCAAAATGGCAGAAACATGGAGCTGGAGATGGTGATAAGCTTTGTTTTAAATTTGTGTCTTCTGGGTCTTGTCCACGTGGGGAAAAATGCAACTTTCTGCATGACACAGAAGCAAGGGAACAATACATGAGGGGGGTTTGTTTTGATTTTATTAATAAGGGCAAATGTGAAAGGGGTCCAGATTGCAACTTTAAGCACAGCTTGCAGGATGAAGGTGAGGGTTTTGTCAGCAGGAGGTCTGATCTGAAAATGCTAAGTCTAGCAGGTTGGTTTATCGATACCTAATTTCAAGCAGATTGATAATTATTATAATTCTTAGATAAGGATGGGTTTTCAAATTCTTAATCAGCTTATTTTCTAATTAATCTTTTCCTTTGTATTTAATTCCATTGTTTGTACTGAACATTCTTCTTACACAAATAAGTTCAGGTCAAAAACTGCTGGTTCTGTTTGTCAAGCCCCTTGAGGAATCACATCTAGTCATCACCTTTTAGAGAAAGTCTACTGCGCACTAGCAAAAGGTCCACACTTGTTGAGGACCAAGTGCTGATTATACCTGCTGAACATCTCACCTAATACCCTTTCTTTGCCTCTTGGAGAGCGAGACAGAGCCTGCTAGGTTTGTGAAGAGCTTGAAGATGTATTTCAAGACACAAGTGAAGGAGGTTGTTTTCTCAGAGTGGATATTCAAACGTGGCACTCATGCTACTATTCTAGGTAAAAGAAATCTATTTTTGTGCCTTCTACAGACGTTTACCGAATTGACGATTAATTATTTGCCTAAAATTTGTTGAGTTGTTGCAAGTTGATATAGTTACTACCACCCCCAACCCCATTCTTTTCCTTTGCTTTTTTTTTTTTTTTTTTAATTAGTAAGAAAGATGAATATATTCAAGAGGAGAGCCACAATGTGCGACTCAAAGAGAGTATGGTTCCCTGTTTGTCTCATTCATATGAATGCATAAATTTTAATTTATTTATTTTGATTAGTAAGAAAGCTGAATATATTCAAGAGAAGAGCTGCCAAAGTGGCGACTCAAAAAGATAATGCTTGATAAGTAAAATCTAATGTTTTGAATTGAGATTTTTGGAAAACTCAAGAACCTTTGTTAACCATGAATATTTAGTATATTGATTTAGATGTTGTGACATCGGTTTTCATCAATTTAATATGAAATCCTTGGATCTTATTTTTTTAATAATAATATTATTATTGCAAATAATGAGCAAAGAGGAGCTTTAACTTTGCTATGTTGGTTTTGCACTTCTTTTTACTTCTTTTGCAAATTTTCTTTAGCCTCTCGTAGTCGAATGCTTATTTCTCGATAATCTATTCTTTTGCAGCTGCCCTTATTCCATCGTCTTCTGCTTCACAGAAATAAATATTTCCGTTAGCCGCTTAAAAGACGGGGTTTCAATTTGTAAACTGTAGAAGTAAGTTTGGTTTTCCCAATAGGCCTCTCTATCTCCCCGTGAACTGCTTTGTCTTGGCTTCGAGATCCAAGTATCAACTCCATGACATGGTATCTTACATTCGTAAATTTTAACTAATTATAATCTTCACTTATCCGAATGTCTATATGCCCAGATTTAGGTGTCAGCAACTAGTGGCACAAGCCACACATATGGCCCCATGTGACGCCCCCCCAAAACCTCCGCTGACCACCTCACAACTCACGGAATACAGTTTCTGAGCGCTGTTACCCGACGCCACTTTGTAAAATCCAGTCTCCCTTTGTACGGTGAGCTCTACCCAAAACAAGATTCAAGATATTCTGTCCCAAACAAATTCAACATGTGCAATATATATCCAATATGGCCACTCAGCTCCATACCAGAAGATTCTCAACATACATGCCGACTACGAATCCAACTATATACCCACACATAAAAGAAGCACATGCTTTTACTCTTATACAATACATACATTAAAAATTGTAGAATTTAATACATGTATACACTGCTACAACCCTAGCTTTCTTCTAATACAACCTCGAGATCAACCGCCTCGCACGCCCCGAACCCGAGAAAGGGGGATCCCACGACCCAGAGCTCAAGAGAGAATCGCCTAAGTAATAGCTACCACCAACTGCGCAGCCAAGTGAATGCTCCAAATTAAACACATATTCAAGCAAATGCACGATCCTATCAATGTCTACACGACTAACTCCGCATCCCTGTCTTGACCACTCTTCACGCATCGCTGTGCTCTCAGATGGTATCTATTTATTTTATTAATGTGACAACCCTCCGGTACGATATATCAATCGTCCACGATCGATATATAAATCGTCATGACTACCCTCCCGACGAATATCAATCGGGTCATCCGACGATTGATATTTAAATCAATACGATCACTTCCTCCTACGAATATCAACACGTCCGACGACGATATTTTTAAGTTCATGACTCATCCAAGACTTAATATTTTGACTACCCTCCGAACCATCTCCTCTGTATTTATTTCACGACTCACCCTATAATCCTGAAAAAAGATCCAGCAGTGCATTTTAACGCATGTATGCCGCCCATTACGCCTTAATCATTACGCAAATATATAAAATACGAATATACTCAAGATAATTAAAAATCACACAATCACGCATGTGATCTTTCATTTCAAACATCAAAATTAAATACTTTACACGATCAAATTAAGAATTTAACTTAATCACTGACCTAACACACACATATTTTCACAAAATATATATTTAAACACTGCTTCTAAATAAAACCCTACACATTATTCCCGGAAAATCACATAAATCAATCCAAGCTCAATTTTATGAACCCGTAATCCACTAGCCATTCCCGACCAATACATACCAAGAACCATTCAATACACAAATCAACATTAACCTTCACCCAAAACAAATTTACAGCATGGAGGGTCCACTACTGTCTAAAATTTAAAACATTCCACAATTTTTGGCCCCAAGTTTTTTGGGATTCCGATCATACGCTCTTATTTCCTACTTTATACAATCAACACACAATTGAGCTCCAGACAATTATCAACAAAGTTATAACCCATAACAACCAGAAAGTGAAATTTCCCACCACTCGATTTCACAAATGGGTTTCACAATTTCAACACCCTGCCTCATGTTTCTCAGATTCGACCAACCGCCCCTCACGCCAAACCAACTCGAAATACTAAAACCCTTAAACGAATAAAAACCCAAGAGGAGTAAAATCCTACCTCTCGGAGCCAAGTCAAAACCGTGAACTGGTCCACGCTGCAAACACCCTGTAAACGCTTCCCTTCCCGCTCCATCGAAATCCAAATCTGGCCCGATCGCATTTCTGTAGGTTTCGCACTCGTCTCTAAACGAAATGAGAAAGCCACTGCATCAAAATAATGCCCTTCACGTTTTCGGGTCTGCTTAGCCAAGTGGCAATATTAATTATTAGTTATTTCATTCTCTAAATGATTTAAAATCAAATTCATAAATACCCATTACTGTCCCTCTTCTCGATTGGATATCTCAGACTATCTCACTGGTCCATTTTCATCACACACATTCATTTTTCTACTCATACCACTTACTGCATACGAAAGATATTGCTATATGTGGCTTTCAATACATCGAAAACCGCTTAATAACTAAAAGTACGTCGAAAAACGCTGGTCGACCGACTGCCTCCGAAAATTACGAATTTATCGCTGCTAATCCAGATTTCGAGACGATTCCAACTATATAATCCGCTTTCATTATCCGAGATCTAATTAATTACTGATTTTAACCGAATTTACAATTTCAGAATCAAAATTACGATTTTGCCCTCATTACGTAAATCAATTTCGGTCTTACATTCTCCCCTCTTGTGCTTAATTTCACTCCAAATTCAAATTATCATAATCACGCACATTTGATACGCAACGCGCACTCTATCACGCAGATGAACTGGTCATTTAAACCTTAAACGACTAAACTTTACGCACTCATCCCTAAACCGTATGACAGCGGCCCGACGCGTCCCTCGCTCCATCGCGACCCTCCACCCACGCTTGCCGCATAGCACTCTCACTAAATTTCACCGTCTCGCTGGCCGCAAACCCGATCACGGCCATCCAAACGCACACCGTCCCTCCTCAAAGGTCCCATTAGTTGTCAACCTCAACTCCGTCCCCAATCCACCACGAAACATCCGAAAGATATTCTGTTACAGACGCGAAATACCTCATGGGACACTCACACGGCAACGTTAACCTAAGACGCAACAAGATACATCCTCTCTTGAAGATCTCGAAAGACCCAATAAACTCCTAAGGAGGCCTTTCCCGCAGCCACGAATCGAATTCACCTCTCTGGTACCACCTGGGCGGAAACGTGATCACTAACCTCGAATCCTAAGGGTCGACGCCTCACATTAGCATAGCTCTTCTCGGTTTGGCAGGACGCCTCCCAAATCCGGTGTCCGCTGACTCACCAACCTGCGACTATATGTCTCGTGACGTGCACAATACCACACGGTGCGAAAATACCCACTTGTTTCCATACATCCATACCATAAACAAATATTCTGCAATTATATCCTTCATGGGCTATGCTTTCGCTCTACAAAAGCTTTATACATATATTTACAAAATATTTACTAAGTTCCACATTTCTATTTTCTTCTCAAAACTAATTTCATCGTTGCACTGCCTCCGATATCCTCAGACTTGAAAGCTGGTCCCACCGATCTGCATGAAAGAAAGCCCCCAAAAAAGAGAAAATTCTCCGCTGCCAAGCATTCCCACCTAAACGATACGTGCCTATATATAACAATCAATCACATTCCATACAATTATTCTCTGGTACGAATGCCTATAACACGCACAGATGCAACTCATGTCACACTGTCCTAATCCACCACACTTCGGCACGCCAAGCCGCGACTAAACCCGTCACACACTACGACACTAAACCATTTGACACCTCCTAATTTTATTTAATAAAACTGATTTTGATTCTTTTCCTTTATTTCGCGGCAATCTGACGCGCTTATTAATCAGAGGATCGGGCACGCCTTTCAACATTTTCACGAACTCGTACGCCGATAATCCATGTCTAACCCGTGAATAACCCGCGACTTTCACCCCGTGATCTACCCCAACTCGCCCGCCCAAAACACGAATTTATCATTTGACCATTTACACACTCGTGAATCTCACCTTGACTCATCTCCATTTTTTTTCCCGAGCTCACGAATCTCTCAATCGACACTCGGTAAATAAACCTTACCCCGCACCCATCTCACCCTGGTCGCGATGTGACTGCATAGCGACCGCATTACGTCAACGATTTTCTTTATCATGCTACATGCAATGAACGGGGATGCCATACGAAACATTTATGCCTGATAATTATAATTTATACATATAATCTACCTCCATGCAAACTACGTTAATACATCAAATAAAGATGCATCAACATCACATTTTCACACCAGCCGCTATTCAGTTAAAGTACAACACACAATTAGGTCACCCACTGTGACCATTCAACAGCAGCACTTCACTCGCCCTTCACAAATACGAACCTATTTGGCTCAAATCCTTATTTTCACAACAGTTAAACTCAACACCTGTAAACTTTCAGCTTTCTAATTAAAACCCTAACTCCTCACCCGTGCAACCGACATGGAATCCATACCCATTAACTCCAAAGCTTAACTAATTTTATGGCCTCTCATGGCCTCCCATACAAAGAACCCCTACTAATATGCTCCTTTAGCTAAAAGTAAACCGAGTAGAAAATATCCCACCTCTTTAAGTCAGCAAACTCCCAAAACCCGAGTCCACGCGCTGTCCTTCCGTATGTAACACTCTCCCTCTTCTTATCCAAGGAACTGACTCATTACTAACCTGCAGAGAAGCGAAGACTCTCTCCTCACTAAAACGGCAACAAACCTTCTCGTGATCCCTTTTCCTTTCTCTTCCTCCCCACGTCATTTTCCTTTGCTAGTCTTTACTTGCTTTCTTTCTTTTTCTTTTCTCTCTTCTCATTTTCCTTTCATTTTCTCCTCATTTCTCTCCATTTTCTCTTCTCCTTATCGTCATTTTCTCACCCTTTATAACTATCATACGGCCAATGGGAGGAAATCGTCTCCCCTTTCCTCATGTCTCACAAGCTCTCTTTCCCATAATTTTTCTTATTTCTTAAATCCTCTTACGACATCATCCACCACATGGCTTCACGCGAGCCACGGATTCACCTCCACATGCATTTAATTCAAACAGCCACTACTTGATGCCAAGTGTCACACACTTCATGTGCCAAGTAAGATCCGACACCCCACGCCGAAAACGCAACCCGACCACTTCGAACCAACGAAAAATCGACGTGGTAGCTAAATTCACAGACGACCAATCTGAAAAGTCTGCTTTCACATCCGAGATCTAGAAAAATTCCGGATTTTCAACCGGAATTTTTATTTTACCCTTTATCCAAAATCTCGACTTCTCTGTCTCACAAATTCTACTCCGAGCCGTGAGAAGATCTTATCAGATCGCTCACCTTCTCAGGTGTGTCTCTAATCGCATCAGACCACTCGATGGAACCTCTCTTCCACCTCTTGGCCCAACATAATCTGGATTCACATACTCCCACACGCCTCATATATGCCATTCGTACACTCACCCGAGAACTCGTTTGTCAGAGGGCGAATTCCACTAAGGGCACCGCTTCCTACCCTTACGATCCAGACATACCCGCATGCCCTCTAACACCTGGGGATGTGAATCCATACACACGTAACCCTACACCACCTCACTATATGTAAACGCGATAACCTCTCCAAGGTCACAATCACGACAATCCAATGGACCTGGTCAACTCAATCCATGCCATGCATGACATCCATTTACCGAGCTCTCGCGCTAACACCCAATGCAATTTCCAAAGGGAGATCAAACCCTCGAGTCATTCCCGACTCCTATCACTTAATTCTAAAGCCTACGTGATAATTTAATCCGGCAGGTTTTCATATCGCGCAGCCATAACGCTCTGGGCTTTACACTTCGAGCCTCCCACATTTCCCGAGTCAACCACAGGAGTCTTCATCGACATACCCCCAAGACAAACCCAATCCACACTCACCAAGATGGAATGACCATATCTGCACCAACACCCGACTGACGGACGCTCACGCACGCAACGCACACGCCATACTCGACACCCAATCCCTGGTCCACCATGAGCGTAACTGGCAGACTTCCCTAATCCCGACGCATCAGTCAACTATCACCCCGCATCTTGTGGAAGAACATCTATACTGGGCTTCTCTCTAAAGGCCTTAACCTCTACGCCCAAACTGGCGCCGTGGTCGAGTACGACAACCGCTAAGGTCTCAATTATCGACAACCTCACGGTCGTTAACTCATCCATGTCAAGCCCGACATCAACAACCAATACAGCCTACCACCCTAAGGTCCACCACGCTTCACAAGGCACCAGGATCTCGCCCCCGACTTCTCGACTCCACACTCCGGCCTTCCGCCTATATTAAGTGTCGGCCATTCAGATAGCACCCCTGGGTTGGAACCAGTCTCTCGACTCCATACTAAAGGAGGAAACGAACCGATACTCTCCCCTCGTTTCTACCCGCTAATCGATCGCAGATTGCCCCAAAGCCTCGATCCTCGCTCGGGCAATCCCACTATGCCTGTCCCGCCCGCCCCGAAACTAAGGCGGCGTGGGTCTTCCGCCTTCCCGAATCCAGAGAAAGCTAATCCTCCTCTACACAACACCCGTATCCCGAGTGTTCCCTGCATTTCACCTCTCTCTTCTATGGTCGTGGCCGCCCAACCATAGTCCATGTCCCATAGGTGAAACCCTATAATCCTGTCTCAAATGGACAACTTCCTCGTACCCCATTCGAATCTCGTAATATCTACCAATCCCTAGAAACTACGTGATCTCGAAGATCGACATCCTGGCCTCTCCCAACACATCAATAAAAACCAACCTTCCCCAGTCGACCGACACTCCCGATGCCGACACCACGTGTCCTTAAAATCTCCCCTCGCAGTTTTCAAAACTAGCACTTACCGGTCCAGGCCAAATGATGGTCTCTCAACAACCGTAAACAATCCTCGAGCGACACTCATGCTCCCACTGACCGGGAGTAGATCAAGATGTCAGTCCACGAAGACTACTTAATAAACTCGGTCGTATAAGGTCGAACACCCACGCATGAGGTCCATGAAATGTCACGCATTCGCCAATCCAAAGCGGTACCAAACTCAAAGTGCCCATAACGCGCTCCTAAACGCCGCCTAGTGGATATCCGGTTCTCCCTTTAACCTCACCGATGGTAACCAAGTGGTCTACTGGAGTAGACTTCAAGACTCCTCTAAACTGACAATAAATCATTAATCCGGGTAATGGTACTGATTCTCGATCGTAACCCTTGTCCACTACTTCCCAGAATCTTATTCCGAAGTTCCCGTGAACTCAACTCCGGGTGCCATCCTATGACCACAGAGACGGGTGAAGTACCAGTGGTAACTCAACATCGGTTCACGACCCTTGCGGGAGGCAACTGCAGCCTATCCTGGAAAACATCCACACATATTTGCACACTACTCGAGGTAGATCCAACCGACCTCCTCGCCCTTCAGTAAGGCTCAGCGAGCCAACCTTGGCTTAACCGGTCCCGACACTCGGGACTCGTATACCCGTCCTGGCAAAATGTCATGCCCGCTCTCTGAATACCATACGATTACCGTCCCCGTGATAGCTGTGAACTCATGTGTCACAATCGATAACGACCTCAGAAGCTATCAAACAATCCATCCTCGCACACCACTTCCATGTCCATAACCGTGTCCACTGATAGCAAAGAGTCTCGAGATCCTAACTCGCAGAACCCCATCGCACCTATTCTCGCCCCTAATCCCTGCGAGACCATACGAACGGCTCCTTTGGGCCGCCTCCTTGTATGCCTTTACCCATTTCCACTCTAGTGCATTCGCTCATTCTCTGGGGCCTGGGAACGCACGCATTTGTCTCCGGGTCGTGGTCAGAGGTACCTCCATAGCCTCAACACTTCTCTGCCTCCGTATGAACCAATGGTCTACCACCATCCGATCTTTCTCCCCCGTGAATGCTCCTGAGGACGATACGCCCTAAACCCCAGCCGCTACTTTCAGATCTTCCCTTGTCTACCCGCTATACCGCACCGCATATGATCTGTAATACCTGCATGAAATTTCAAAAACAGATCGATCAAACACCTAGCTACTGACAAGGCCCTTCTGTGTAATGCTCTTCTACGTCCTCGCTCTCTCTACTAGCCATCTACATCGGTCAAATGGCAACACGATTCATGTATTCTTTTCATTTCGCCTTAATCCATGAATTGTATGCCAATTACTAATAGACTTGACAACCCCGAATCGACCTGCCATTTCCTGCTGCCATTTAAATTTAAAATCCATCGATTCATTCATTTCAATATGTTCTAAACTTTCTTGTTCATTTCAAGACGAAATCCCTAAGGTCATGTCCCATAACCTTAGTATTTACCTTTTTTTCCTATACGCATTTCACCATGCATATAATTCCCTACGCAACCACTACAAGAATTACGATTTCAATTGGTAGTTAATCCAATACAAGTCTCTAAGACATAACCACAAATTCTCGAGACACTAATCATACACATAACTCAGTTGTATACTAGTTCAATTTCTATTAAAATATCGTTTTCAATGTACCCTTATTTTTGAAAATTTTATTTTTCAAAAATTTTATCAAAATTTATTTGATTTGATTTTATTTTATTTGAATTTAATAAATATTAAATTTTTTTATTTTATAATGAACAGTGTTCATTTGGTGACTCAGGAAAATACCGAGTCGAACCGGGTCCAGAAACCGAGCCAGAACTGAGCCAGGTGCACTGTGCACCAAAACTAGCCCAACCGGGCCCACTGCTGACACCCATCCGGGCCGCCCAGCCACGCCCAGCCATGGTCGCGCGCACCGCGCCGTGCCCCGCGAGCCTCAAGGCGCCCCAAAGAGCCCCGGCCGCACGCCTCACAAGATGCGCCTACAAGACATGCCGCCCTCGCACAGCCGCTCGCTGCGCCGCCCCGCCCGGCCGCGCGCCCCCGCGCACTCCCCAAGGCTGCCCGCTCTCCGCACGCCTGGGCCGCGCCTCACGCGTTTAGCGCCCGCGCGCCCAGCCGCCGCGCCGCCCGTCCGCCCAGCGCCCACGCATCGTCCACACTCTCCCCCAGCCGCCTGCCGCCCGTCTCAAAGACACTCAGAGCCACGATACAAAATTTGTATCACGATACAGTGTTTTGCTCTCTACTACCAACATCGTTTCATTACAATACAATTATTGTATCAGAACATAAATCCCCTTAAACTCCGACACCTCTTGCAATACACTTCCCCGCATCGCAATACAAATTTTTTTTTCTTCATATAGAATCTGGCAAGAGCCTCATTTTAAATTTTCACAAATTTTTTTTTTTTTTTCGTTTTCATTATAATGATTTTTTTTTTCATTTATTTTAAATTGGAAAATCTCTAAAAAATCACTAAAATCATTTTTTTTTCCTAATACACCAAATAAATTTATAAAATTTATTTTTCTCTTTTCCTTCATTTTTTCACTCAGAAATCTAAAAATTATTATTTTCATCTTTCAACCAATAAATTTACAAAATTTATATTCTTCTTTCATGTTTCCACGAAAAATTTTTTCCACTCAAATAAATTTATAAAAATTCTATTTTCTTCCATTCTCATCAAACAAATTTAGTAAAATTTATTTTTTCTAGCTTTTAAAATTTTCCCTCTAAACCAAATAAATTTATTTAACTTATTTTCATTTATTTCTTGGGCTCAAGTTTACACATCAGAACTCCAAGTGTTTATTTTCCAACATGCCTATATGTGCTATCTACCTAAGCACAAACATTCATCACATACATACAACCATTCATCAATCCACATGACCACACACAAAACACACATGCCGTGTCCTAGTTTTGTTCCGTGCCTTTCCTAGGTAATCTCATACCTAAACTCAACATCAAACCCCCTAGTGGTGATGGATACCCAACCCGAGCCCCCTGACTGGGATACCTGCTCTCCGATACCAAACTCGTGACGCCCCAAAACCCGGGGTCCATCACCACCCGTCAACTCCGCTGAATACAAGGGAGGCCTGGGTTACCCGACGCCACTTTAGAAAATCTTACAGAGCCCCTTCAGACTTATTTCCACCCCAAACAAGACTTTGATATACCGTCCCAAATAAATTCAAATATGAAAGCAATATATATCCAATATGGCCACTGGGGCTCCATAACAAGACTCAACATACATGCCGACTATGAATCCAACTAATATATACCCAATACATAAAGAGTAATATGTTTTTATTTTATACAATACATACATTAAAATTAGAGAATCTTAATACACGTATACATCAAAGCCACAACCCGGGGCTTTCTTTCTAATACAACTCTATGACGAATCGCCTCTCGCACGCTCCCCGAACTCGTAAAAGGTGATCCCATTTCACTCCAGCACACAGCCCGCGAGGAGAATCGCCCCAAGCTGGGCTACTCACCACCAAACAAGCAAAGGCAATGTTCCAAATTAAACACACATTCAAGCAAATGCATGATCCTACTAACGTCTACGACCAACCTGCATCCCGAGCCTCACCGACTCCCCCACACTCGCCTAAGCCTCAGGATGGCACTATTATTTTATTAGCTGACAACCCTCCAGATGAGAGAACACCGCCGCTCCGACGATTGATATAAATTGCTTGCGACTACCCTCCATGAATATCAATCAAGCCGCCCGACGTACGGATATTTAAATTGCTTCAGGGACTACCCTCCGATGAATATCAATCAGCGCTCCTACATTGATATTTTTAAGTTTGTGCACTACCCTCCGATAATTGGCCATTTTAGACTACCCTCTCGAACCATCTCCTGCATCTATTTACACTTCACCCTATAATCCTGCGATCCAGCTGCATTTCGGCCCATGATGCCGCCCAATACGCCTAATCACGCAACATATAAACATGAATATATCGCATAATTAAAATCACACAACTACGCGCATGTAATTTTCATTTCAAACATCAAAATTACCACTTAACGATCAAATACGAAGAATTTAATTTAAATCACTGAATTTAACATATTTTCACAAAAATATATGTTTAAACACGCTTCTGACAATAAACCCCTACATTATCTAAAATCACAAATCAACTGCTCACCTTACGAACCCGTAATCCACCCGCCATTCCCGACCTAATACATACCAAGCAAACCATTCAATACACAAATCAACACAAATCCTTCACCTGGGAACAGCCCATTAGCTGTGTTGATGGAGGTCCACTAAATGTCCAAAATTCTAAAACAATTTCCACACTTCGGGTCCCAAGTTCTCAGACCCGATCACACGCCCATTCCACTTATACAATCAACACGCAATTTATTCAATAAAATTATCAAATTAAAGAAAAGAACCCATAACAAATCAGAGTTCTCCCGAATTAATCGATTTCACAAACCCGGCCAATAATTTCAAACACCTTGGCCCCATGTTTTCGTGACCGAACAAATCCAAGCCTCTCACCCGGCCTCAAACCAACCAAACATGGAAAAACCCAAATGGGAATAAAAACCCAAGTAGGAGAAAATCCTACCTCTCGAGTTTGTCAAAACTCGTGAACCGGTCCACACGTAGCTCGCTCCGCCGTAACGTTTTCCTTCCCCGCCTCCATCGAAATCCAAATCTGGTCCGATCACAGATTTCTGCAGGTGTTCAAAGACTCTCTCTCTAGAAATGAAAGGAGAAAGCTACTGCATCAAAAATAATGCCCTTCACGTTTTTGGTCTTTGCTTTAGTTGGAGAAGAAGACACTATTAGTTATTTCGTCTTCTAGTGACTTAAAAATCAAATTCCATAATACCCATTATGTCCCTCTTTCTCAGATTTGATATTCGGCACTATCTCGGCCGTCCATTTTCATCATTTCTCTACTCATACCACTTACGGTACATGAGTACATGTTATATGTGGCTTTCGTCACATCGAAAACCGTTTTACGACACCCGAAAAGCGATGCCTCGAAAAACGTGTCGATTCGACCGCTCAAAATTATGAAATTTTACGTATTAACTAGATTTCATGAGACGAGTCCTTTAAACTGCAGAATCCGCTTTTATTATCCGAGATCTAGAGAATTAATTACTTGATGAACCGAATTTACAATTCTCAGAATCAAATGCGATTTTGCCCTCATTATTAAATTTGAATTTCGTCTACATTGTCCCTCCTTAAAGGAATTTCATTCCAAATCAGACTATCATAACTACGCATTATGGCTATGCAAATCGCCGGGACTTTACTTCATGTGGATTGATGTAAACCCAGCCATTAAACCTTAAACGACCAAACCACGACCTTCATCCCTAAAACCGGTAGGCGGATGGAAGGGGCCCCGCATCACGGCCTCGCTCCACATCGACCTCCACCCACGCCATAAGACCACTCACCTCTCACCGGCTCAAGGCCGCAAAACCCGATCACGCGCCATCCAAAACGCACACCTGGCCCCTCCTCAAAGCGTCCCATCACATCAACCTCAACACCTCAATCCACCACATGAGTTTGATCCGAGTATATCCGAGCACGGAGACGGAAACACCGTGGGACACCTAACATGCCGGGCTGTGAACGCTTTAACCCAGACGCAACAAGATATATCATCTCGAGTATCTCGAAAGACCTAATAAACTCCCATGATAGCTTCCAAAGGTCATTTAACCCGGCCACTCTTCAGGGGATTCACCTTCAAGGAAACGCGGATCACTAACCTCATCCCCTAAGGGTCGACGCCCCACATTAGCATAGCTCTTCACGGCCTGGCTTCGAGAAGATCGCATCGGTCAAGCTCACCTTCGAGGTGTTCGACCGCATCGGGACCAAGTGATTTGAACCCTCTTCCACCTCGGTTCAACATAACTGATCTACGGCCTCCCATACAATGCCTCATAGAAGCATTCAGACACTCACCCGATAACTCGCACAGAAGAATTCCACCAAGGCAATTGTTTCCTCTACTCCTGATGGATCTGATTTACATGTTCCCATGAAGACGCTCTAACACTGTATGTAATCCATACACACGTAATCTACACCACCTTATGTTTGTAAACGCTTAACCTCTCCAGCAACAACACCGACAACGAATGGACTGTCAATCAACCATACGACAACATCCATTTATCAGCCTGCCGTACTAACAACACCTAAATGCACCCAAAGGGGTGATTCAACCCTCGAGCCTACTCCCCTGGCTCTATCACTTAATTCTAAGTCTATGATAATTTAATCACAGAGTTTTCTACATCGGGGCAACATAACGCTTCTACTTACACTCGAGCCTCCCTACATTTCCCGAGTCAACTATGAGTCTCTCACTGACATAGTCCTCAAGACAACCGAATCATACTACCAAGAGTGAATGACCATAACAGGTACCCAACAATCCACTGATTTGGGATGTTACCGTGCATCGCAACGCATTACTACATCAGACACCGAATCCTGTCCACCATGAGTGACCGAGAGAGATCTTCTCACTTCTAATCCCGACCCATCAGGTCAACTATCACCCTGCATCTTAGGGAAGAACATCTATACTTGGCTTCTCTAAAGGCCTTAACCTCTACGCCCAAATCCGATGCCGTGTCGAGTACGACAACCGGGCTAAGGTCTCAATTACTGACAACTCGATGGTTGTTAACTCATCCATGTCAAGCCTGACATCAACAACCAATATGCCTACCACCCTAAGGTCCACCACGCCCGCCGCGCACTGTGATCCCGGGCTCGACTCGACCCACACTCCGCCTCTCCTACTTAGGCGTGGGTCAAAGCGTCAGATAGCACCCCTAAATCAAACCAGCCCCGAGTCCCCACCCATACCAGGTGAGGAAACGAATCGTATACTCTCCCCCGTTCTACGGCTTAATCGGGATGCACAGTCCCAAAGCCTCGGGATCTGGGTCTCGGGCAATCCCACACCAGTGCTCAAATCCGGCCCTAGTCCCGAAACCAAGGCAGCTGTTTTCTGCCTTTCCGGTCCAGAGAAAGCCTAATCCTCCTTCTGCTACCAACACCCAGGTCCAGGAGCGTTCCCAGATCCTCAATCTCTCTCTCTATGGTCAGGGCCGCCCAACCATGGAGTCCATGTCCCATAGGTGAAACCCTATAATCCTCGCTTCAAATGACAACTTCAAATTTCATTCTCAATTCTCTCGTATTGTTCTTAGTCAATCCCAAGAAACTACGTGATTCAAGATTGACATTCTATTCCTCCCAACACATCATTGTCTCAACCTTCTCTAGGCCTGACCCCACACTCCCGACGCCGACACCACGCGTCCCGTGGCCCCGCAGCCAAAACTAGCACTTACCGAACTTAGTGTACAACATGGTCTCTCAACAACAAACAATCCTCGAGCGAGCACTCATGCTCCCACTTTGATCGGGAGTAGATCAAGATGTCAGCCCACGGCTCACGATGAACCGATCTAGATAAGGTTGAAACACCCTATGCATGAGGTCCATGAATGTCGCCGGCATTCGCCAATCCAAAGGGGGCATCGCCGCAAACTCAAAAGTGCCTGATGGATTATACCAACGCCGTCTTGTGTGGATATCTCTGTCTCCTAACCTCAAATACGGTAACTAAAGGCGAAGGCTCATTTTGGAGTAGAACTGCACTCTCAACCCACAGCCAAATAAATCATTAATCCAATGGGTACGATTTTGATCAGGAACTCTTGTCCTAATTAGTAGCTCCCCAGAATCAATTGAGTTCCCGTAACTCAACTAGTGTTACATCCTATGCATCTGTTAGAGATGGGTGAAGTACCAGGGTGTAACTCAATATCGAAGTCTACACCAGGTAGGTGGTCCAGAGCTCATCCGGAAAATATCCACATTCGATATCAGCTTCCAGGTAGATCTAAGTCCTGATATCCTCCTCGCCCTCTGGGTGTGTCGCAGCCAACACGCTTAACTGTCCCGACACTGACTCAGATACCGGCTCCTCGGGGGCAAATGTCATGCCGGTCTCCAAATACCATACGACACTCACCCCGAGAGGCAACCCTCCCAGGCTCACAATCGAGCAACGACCCCGTAAGCCACATCACGCCAATCCATCCTCGTGGACTCGAACTCGACATGTCCATAATCCTCGGGGTCCACTATGAGTAGAGTCCCCAGATCTCTAACTCGAACCCCACATCGCATATATATTCTGGGCCCTAACCCTAGGTGACCCACATGCAACGCCCTTCCAAGGTCTCTGGTCTTTGCCCATTTCCACCATTCAGGGCTCTATACCTTCAATTAGAATGGCGCTGGGGCTTCCAACTCTGGGTCAGTGGCCGAGAAAATCCCATAAATTTCTTCTAACACTTTCTCGCCTCTCGCATGAACCAATGGTCTACCACCACCTGATCTTTCCCGAATGCTCTGAGGATGATATGGTCTGAAACCCTTTGTATTACTTGTGGATCTTCCGTCACCCATGAGGCACAAATTTCAAGCATCACTGACATCAAGTAGCCTTACAAAGGCACCGATCAAACAACGGGCTTGGCCTCTGGACTTATAGATGGCTCTGGCAAGGCGGGATCGCTTCTAATGCCTCCTCTTTCAGCCTCCTCTACCAGCCATCTTACATTGTCAAATGGCAACACCATCTATGACTTTTTATTTCACTCAACTAGTAAACGCAGATGCCAATTACTAATAGATCGACAACCCCAATCGACCTGCTCATTTCCTTAAGGCGGGCGCCAATTTCAACCACTTTTGATTCATTCAGCTCAATAAGGTTCCAAACTTTGCTCATTCTCAAGACCAAACCCCAAGGTCATAAACCTTATAACCTAGTAGATTATCTTTTTTCCTATGTTTAGATTTCACTCACATGCATATAATTTCCTACGTAACTACCAAGCAAGAATTAATACATTTCAATTAGAAGTTAAATCCATATAAAGAGTTCTCAAGAGAAAATCATATACTCGAGACAATAATCATACACATAACTCGCATTTAATCAATTTCAAGTAAATATTGTCTTCACAACAAAACTTACTTAGGCACTGCCTTTCAGCAATCTACACTGAAAACTTGATTCGATTTATTTGATGACAGAACTCACAACATAACTTGAAATTTTTTATTTTGATGATTAATGCACTCATCGCAAGCACTCCAAATCAGTCAGAACTGGTCTGGGAACCAGCCAACTGAGGCCAAAACCACCAAAACCACTGAATCGCCCAACAAGAGACAACCATCCATTGGCAACAGCAAGTAGCGCCAGCCGCAGATGCAGTCACTGGGCTCATGGCTCCCGCGCGAGCTCAAGGCGCCTGGGCAGAACAACAGCCCTCTGCCATCGCCCATACAGCCGGGCTGGGTCATGTCGCCAAGGTCAAGCCGTCAGCGCCACAGCAGCTCGCCAGCAAGACATGCTCACCCGCGTCTCGCTCTCCATGGCCGCGCCCGCCGCGGCCCATGGCCTGGCTAGGCCCAGCGGTCCGTCTCGCCTGGGCCAGCCGCCACGACGCCCACCCAGCGCCCACGCCTGGCTCCTTCAGCATTGTAGCCACGAGATGGGGTGTACTTTACTAATATATGTTTTGTTTCAGCTGCTTCAGCCATCGTTTATCACAATAGAATTATTGTATTAAAACATAAAATCCCTTTAAACTGTGACACCTCTTGCAATACAATTTCCCCGCATTGCAACAGCTCTTTCATATTAGAATCAAGTAGCCATTTTAAATTTTCTCTCGCATAAATTGTTCATTATAAATGATTTTTTTTCATAATATTTCCAGAAATTGGAAAATCTTTAAAAATCAATAAAATCATTTTTTTTCAATACACTAAATAAATTTATAAAATTTATTTTTTCTCTTTTTCCTTCATTTTTTTCAATTTGTAAAATCTTAGAAAAATTATTTTTATCTTTCTCAAACTAAATAAATTTTAAACTGGATTTTCTTCTTCCTTGCTTCGCACTCGAAAATTTTCTTCCACTCAACAAATTTCTATAAAAAATTTATTTTCTTCCCTATTTCTATCAAATAAATTTAGTAAAAATTTATTTTCTGCTTTAAAATTTCTCTTTTCTCCTCTAAAATCAAATAAATTTATGAACTTATTTTGTTTATTTCCTTAGTTCAAGTTTACACATTGTAAACTCCAAGGTTTGTTTTCCAACATGCCTATGTGCCATTCACCCACACACAAACATCTACATCACACATACATACAACCATTCATCAATCCACATGACCACACACAAACCACTACTACGGCTCAAGGGTCCTGGTTTTCCTGTCCACACTCCTGGCAGAATCTCACATACCCAAACCCAACATCAAACCCCTAGTGGTGATGGATACCCAAACCCGAGCCCCTAGGTATCTCGTGATACTTAAGCCTCGATACCAAACTGACGCCCAAACCCTGGGTCCGTTGACTTACCCACAACCCGCGGAATACAGCGTGGAGGCCTAAAGCACCCGATCGCCACTTTAGAAAACCCAGCCTCCTTTCAGACGGAGCTTCACCCAAAACAAGATCAGATATACCGTCCTTAACAAATTCAATAGGCAATATATATCCACATGGCCACTGGGGCCTACTAACAAAGACTCAACACATGCCATCAGTGAACCAACCATACCCAATAGTTACAAGAAGTGGATGATGAGTTTTTATACTCTATACAATACATACATTAAAACAGAATTTAATATATGTATACATCACAAAGCCACAACCCGTTTTCTTTCTAATACACCTCGAGGATCTAATCTGGTCTCCTCGCACGCCCTCGAACTCGTGTGCTGGGATCCATCGATTAGTGAATCAAAGCTCAAGAGGGAGAATCTTCCTGGGCGCTACTTCACCACTCTGCGTGAAGTGTGTCGTTCCAAATTAAACACATTCAAACAAATGTGGAATGAACCACTTGAATGTCTACGACCAACTCGCATCCCGAGTCCTCACCTAATTCCTCTCTACACTCCCGCCTCAAGCCTTGTACAGAATCTATTATTTTATTAGTGGACAACCTCTCCGATGTATATATCAATCGGGCTACCCGACGATTGATATATAAATCTTGTTCAGGGACTACCTCCATGAATATCAACACTCCCACGATTTGATAATATTTAAATTGTTCGTGGACTAACCCGATGAATATCAATCACGTCCGACGATCGATATTTTTAAGTTTTATGACTACCCTCCGAGCACTAATAATATTTTAGACTACCCTCCGAACCATCTCCCTCTAGTCTTATTTTATGCACTCACTCCTATAATCCTAGGGTATCCAGCTATGATGGAATGCATGTATGCCGCTCCAATATTAGCCTAATCATCACATGCAAATATATAAACATAATATAATGCATAATTAAAATCACATAATCATGTTATGTAATTTCATTTCAAACATCAAAATAGCTCACTTGGACTAATGATCAAATAATGAAGACTTAATTTAACCATCGACCTAACACATATCTTTCACAAAATATATGTTAAAGACTGCTTTAATAGCGAAACCCCTTCATTATTATTCCCAAAAATCACAAATCAACCAGCTCACCTTATGAACCCGTAATCCACGCCATTCCCACCCAATACATCAAGCAACCATTCAATACACAATAAATCAACACAATCTTCACCTAAACAGCCCATACAAAGTTATGGAGGTCCACTACGCCCAAAATTCTAAAACACCGATACTTTGGGCCCCAAGTTTTCGACTGATCATACGCCCATTTCCATTTTATACAATCAACGCGCAATTTAATCAATAAATTATCACCAAAGAACCCATAACAGTCCGTAGTAGCCCTCCCCGACCAATTCATTTTAATGGTTTCACTAATTTCTAAATGACACCCAAGTCCCATGCTCAGGATCCGATCAAACTACTCACAAACTAAACCAACCGAAACATGGAAACCCTTAAATGCAAATAAAACCCAAGTAGGGAGAGGCAAATCCTCATCTCTTTGAGCGCTTATTGTAACTCAAAGAACTGTGGGTCCACACAGAAATGCCCATAGAACGTTCCTCCCGTCCGCTCGAAATCCAACCATCCGATCATCTGTATTTCTGCAGGAGCAGCCGAGACTCCTAAATGAAAGGAGAAAAAGCCACTGCACTCAAAAAATAATGCCCTTCCATAGCTTTTGTATTCTACTGGAGTAAGAAGACACTATTAGTTATTCTTTGCCTTCTGTTTAGACAAAACTCAAATCTACACACCAGCCATGTCCCTTCTCGGGATTCGAGCATTCTAAGACCATCTCATCACCCATTTCTTCACTCATTTCTCTACTCATACTCACTTACTATGATATGAGTATATATATGGTGCAGCTTCTGGTCACATCGAAAACTGCTTGCACACACCCTGAACATGCTCGAAAAACGTGTCGACCGACTGCCTCCGAAAATTCATGAAATTTTACGTGTTAACTAGGGATTCATGGTGACATTCCAGAACTAAGATAATCCGTTTTGGTCATCCGAGATTCCTAGGAGGAATTAATTACTTTGATTTTAGAACCTCAATTATCACCTTGCACCAAAATACGATTCTTGTCCTCATTACAGAATTGGAATTTCGTCTTATAATCTATGGCTCAAATGGTTCACAAACATTAGTTACCCGCTTCTTCCCATCAATCCTTTCATTGTTTCACACCTAACCACGCCTCTTTGTTCTTTTATTTACTCTCAAATCCTTCACATGCGGTTTAACACACAATTTTCCCATTAAAAGCGGATCATTTTCCACAGTCCCCAGATGTTTCTGGCAAAATGGCACGCTCGCGCTATCAATGACTTCAAAAGAAAATAGAACCCTATGGGCTGAGGAATCAGTTTCAAAAATAAGATAACATCATTTTTGTATTTTTAAAAAAATAACAATCCTTCTTGTTTTAGAAAATATAATACAATTTTCAAAAACAAAATTAAACAAGCCCCTATGTCATCTTTCTCAATTGGTCCAAATTTTGCTTCCTTTTCTTATAGCCATTCCTATTTGAGTTTTTTAGGGACCTAAATCATTCCAACAAATATCTAAAAATTGAAACATTTAAAGTTATATTTTTGCTCCCAAAAGTCATTTTTTGCAGATTTAACAAAGCTACAGATTATCTTCAATTAAAATGAGCATCTAAAGTTTTATCTATCTTAAATCTATTCTAATTTTATCCTTTCTCTTATTTAATGATTACATCATATACCCTTCATTCATTTATATCACTCCAAACACTATAAAACATTTATTAAATTATATTTGAAAATTATGTTCCATATTAAACTAAAGCAATTTTAAATTATTTAGAAGTTCTTATAAAATAATGAAAATAACACTTAATAACCAGGAAAAAAATCAATGTGTCGGGATTAGGAATATCTCGATCCAATGTAGTCAGATAACATTTTATCGATTTCTCAATTCACACTCAGGTTTTTATAGAATTTTTTTTAAAGGAGATTGGTTGTTTTTTTTTTTAACAGAGGAATCTCATAAACACAAAATTTTTTCCATCTCCAACGGTGATATTGTGGAAAATCATTTTTTTTTGTCAAACGCCTATATTATAAGGGTAGAAGAGGTTTTTCCAATTTTTTACTGATGAACAGTTTACAGTCAAATTTGCTTAAAAATAGATGATCACTGTTCATCAGCAATCGTTTTGCTCTCATTATTGCTCCACTGCTAAAGCTATTTTTTTTCAATTTAGCATCTAAATTTAGAGTATTGCTTAACTGTTGAAGACATGCCTTGTAACCATCAATGATTTATCCATTTATTGATCTCATGGTCCTATAGGTTTGGTGGTCCGATTTTTGTGTGTTTACCGATCATCAATTTGAGTTGTCTTAAAATCTTTAGACCCAAAAAATTATTTAATTCTTTAATTTCATAATTTTAAGGATTAGTCGGAATATGTATAAAATATCACACCCACGCATCCCGTGATTTTCTAGAAATTGCTGCAGAATGTGTTTGTTTTACTAAGAAAGGCAATTTAATCTAGGGCCTCTAGTTCAAACCATAGAAATGATTTGTTTTCATTTTCTTTACAGAAATTTCACATTGAGCTATGTAAAGAAACCATATAAGCCATATTTTTTAAAAAGTATCCCATAAATTTTAACTTAAACAAGAAAGTCATAGCCTAATCTTGTAGTAAACTAAATTCTCGAGAATAAACAACACAACTATGGGCCTGTATTCTATGGTTTATTCTAATTATTTTCCATGATAATTTATTCCATCCTTTTAAATTAATATTTTTAAAATATATATAATCCTCTACTACTATATAAAATAAATTAAAATAAAGCATAATTAAAAAACACTCTAGTTTTCCAGACGTTTTAATGTAATAGTTTCTAAAAGTTTATTCTAAACTATAATTTAAAACTATTTATAAATAGTCTCTTATAGTCTATTAAAAATTATTTTTTTATTATTCTGACCTAAAAATCACCTATATGAATATTTTCTTTCATTTTCGTTTAATAAATGGTTTTTCCACTAAATTTATATTTTAGTTTGTTTTTGTGTTATGTGATGTTATTCATCATCTTGTTATCAAGTTATCAGTCAAGTAAAAATCGAATTCACGATTTTCTAATAATCATTTTATCAAATTTATAGTACTAATATAATATTTATTAGTACATAACCTCAATATTTCATTATATATGATTTTAGCTATTTATAGGTTTGACAATAAAACACATTTAAATTTGAAACAAGAAGTATTTTTGACAATAAAAATTTAGTAGTTTGTTTGGTTAACATTTTTGTAAAATTGTTTTTGTTTTAAAAGAATAAGGAAATATGAAAAACATTTAAATTTTTCTTTTGCTTTAAACATACAGAACACATGTAAATATTAAATTCAAAAACAATACACTTAGGCTCACTAGATTGGTTTTAAAAAGGATTCTTAAGAAGATGAATAAACTGCTTCCTCTGTTTTTTCAAATTGTTCTTATAATTTGAATTTGGTAATTTTCATGATTTTTTTATTTTTTTTAACTAAGGGGGTTGTTTAGTTGTTTTAAAATTGTTTAGAACCAAAAAAGGCCTTTCGGGTATTTCAATTAGGTCTATATATTTATAACCAAGTATTTATGTAATTTTGGGGCTTAAACTTTTATGTAAACTGTTTTGTTTTGTATAATTTATATATATATATATATATATATTATAGAAATATATATATATAAAATATATATATATATATATATAGAGATAGTATATGATCCCTAATTAAATCATTTATATATAAACCACATCGAAGGATCATCTTTACTAAAGGAGACCAATCCTAGATGGTAGGTAATATATTAGAAATTCCAATGCCCCTTTCATACCCAGATTTTTTTTTTTATTATATAGCTTTCCATGTTTGACAAGGGAAACTATCCTACTTTGCTAAAGGAGACCAATCCTCTAGATGGCATAGTAATATATTAGAAATTCTTGAATGTCTTTCACCCACATTTTAAACCATTCCTTTATCATGTCTAATTTACCATTCTTACGTCTATAATTTCTATACTTTTGCCAAGGAGACCAACTTCTAGGATGGAATAGGTAAAATATAATAGGAAATATGCCCATGTTTGGTTTATGACTAGGATGGAAATTTTTTCACATAAGTCATATTATTATGGAGCCCGTGTAAATTGCCTTTATAAACACTAGGTACATTCTCTTAATCGCGTGTTCTCTTAATCGCATTCTCTTAATCGCTGCATTCTCTAATCGAAACCATGAAGATTATGGAGCTCTAGAGGCTTAAGCAAGCTTAACAGGGTCGAGTAAAGCTTAATGGTTCAAGCTTTGGAAGTCATTGCAATGAAATGTATGTGGCATATGATGTTTCAAAGGTGGTTTGCAGGAAGGCCAAAGATCTTGTGGAAGGCCTGGCCGATAAACCTACATAGGAATGCTAAGCATATGGGATGGTTCTTGTACAAAAAGGAAGGTCAAAGACTTTGAAGGGCCTTGCCTATAAACCTGCTGGGAATGTCGAAGGGTGTTCCAAAGGTGAGAACTCAAGAACATGAAGAGAAACTACATTTGACATTTCTTACCAAGAATTTTATTATCAAGGAAGGAACTTTAAAGAATATGGAGAATGTACAATAGGATTCGTTATTAAACACCCTGATATGTTTTGGAAACGCTATTAAATGTTCATATGATATGTTTTATTTTGATGCTCCTACTAACTACAATAGGATTAGTTATTAAATTTGAAAGGTTATTTGTTTCAACAAAATAACCAATTCTATAATGATGTTATAAAAGGGAATAATAAAATGCCAACATCACAATCTGCTAGTATCAAACGGCACCCAACAAATAACGACTTTGCTAAAGACTAACTCCCAGATGGCAGCAAATATAAGGAAATGCCAAGGGCAAAATTATTTATATTCTTAAAAATTACTGTATTTGATTATAATATATTTATATTTAAATGTGATATTTATAAAATCTTATCATTGAAACATTCTTCAAACACAACATTTGGGAAACACCCTAAAACAAATTTTTACATCTTATCCCCCATCTCATCCTCTATTTATACTTAAATAATATCTTAATGGAAGTTTTAATTAATCACTTACTCAAGAAATTTCAAGGTTATTGGAATAAGGAAATCCATTTTGGAAATTTGACTTTATTAATTTTTTGAACTGATTTTGATAAAAAAAAGCTTTTCTTATTTTCTGTAAATTAATCTCTTCTTGTAGGACCATAAATTATTTATAGTCTTAAAAAATTACTTGTATGTTTTTTTTTTTTTTTAAGAAACTTGAAGTATTTTCTAAAAATAAATAAAGAAAGAATTGATTATTTCTAATACTCCACCTCATGATCTTTTATTCCAAATATCAGAATGTGTTTGATGATCTTTATTTAAATGGATATTTAGTAAAGTGGCAACTTAAATTCTTCAAATAAAGATACTTGAAGACGCCATAAAAAACTTTTCATTGAGCGAATTTGTTTTGATGGATCACTGGGCTTGGCCAATATCGAGGCAGCCTAATATTTGGTCCAATATTTTTTTTCGGGTAAAAAATATAGCAGTCCGACCCTAAATTTGGCCGGGCCACACCAAGCTAGTTCAAATTTGGCCTTATTTTTTATGGCCAGTAAATTAACAAATCTAATCCGAATTCTAATTTTGGGTGGACCAGGTTTAAATTGTCACCTCTATCTACACTTCATCCTCATTTCTACTTAATAAGAAGTTTTTGTTAATCAATTATCAAAAAATTGAAATAGGGTGATGTGATTTGTCAAAAGAAGGCCAAGAAAAAAACATTGTGCCATTAAATTCGTACATTTAGGGTTAATTGATGTTTTTTAATCAAATATTTCTTGAAATAATATACTTATAAGCATAAGGTTTCACACAATCATGGGCCTTGTTAATTACAAGTAAAGATGATTGTCTACTCCTTTTGACTAGTCAAAATATTGCCTTCGAACTAAATTTAGAATCCTCCTCCTCTGTGGATTTTGGTTATTAAATATGACGTGTTTTTAAACGATGTGGTCTCATACTCGAGTTTTTATAAAAATAAAAAAAAGTAATACAAAATGAATAGATGTATAAATAAATAAATAAAATGATGTGTCTTAATATGCAAATCCATAACTTTAAAAAAAGAGAGAAATAACCTAATTTAAAAATAATAATTAGATTTTATTATTCGTAAAAAATTCTTCCAAACTTATTATTTTGTTTTTCCAAAATTTTCTTTAATCATATCTTATTCATGAGTAGTCCACTTCTTCATCCAAAAACGGGATTGAGAATGTTTTGGAATAGGTGGCCCGTAAATCCAAACTAACTCCACTAAGAAATAATATTTTCAAATTTAGATGAATTTCAAATATTTTATTTCAATCCAATTCTCAATTGCCACATGTTTTTACAAATATACAATGTTTTATATTTTATGTATATTCTATCAGCACCATGGTAAGGTAATTTAATAAGTTGAAAATAATTAATTATTCATTAAATGCAAAAATGTGAATTTTTTTTGAAACTAATAAATAAATAAAAGGTGAGCATAAATAATTCATTGTTCTTATGCGTGTATCTCAAATTCTCATATCATGTTCTCCTTTAAAATGAATTATTACGGAATCCATTTTCAACGTTAAAATGACTGAATTAAATTAAAAAGTTATTAGCTTTAGAAAAAAGTGTGACCTAAGTATACTTTCTATTTTTATTTATTAGAATTAAATTTTTATTGAAATATATAAAAATATTATATATAAATGGAAAACTTACCTTCTACTTAAAATATTGTCAAAGTTTATAAATTTGAGAAAATAAATCATTTTGGGTCCCTAAATTAAAAATGGTATGTGCAATTAATTTTGCTAATGGTTTAGATACATATGTATAATTGGCGCTGAATCTCGATACAAATTGTTAAATTCATTTAGAAGAAAATGTTATGGTGCATGTAAATGTCCATATCCATCTTTAACCATTATATTTTTAATTTTACGAGATGATAACATAGTTGATTTATGGCATTGGAGTTTACCTTAGAATCATCGAGTTCAAGTCCCTTTATGTAGTGGCAGACCCATAAAATAAAATTATGAGGGATATAAAATTTAAGGGAGACATGGTAGCATAATGGTTAATGAACTTACCACTAAACTAGAGGTCATTTGTTCAACCCCACTTTTCGAAAAGAAAAATAATTTCACATTATAATTAGTAATTATATAGATAGAAATATAGAATCAAAATCATTAAAAATCACAACGAATGAAACAACATCAGTTAATAGTTGGGGTTGGTAGTTGGCCAATAATTCTACACTATTTGGCTTTTAAAAAAAAAAAATTAAAGATAGTAAGGAATGGATGACCAATAATCAATCATCATGCCGTAGTATTGGTAGTTGGCCGATCAGAAAAATAATGAAATTTAAAAAAAGAAAAAAAGAAAATAGGGTTGGAAGGGGGAACTTTCAGAAAAATAATAAAAAAATTCTTAAAAAAATTTAATTTGAAAAATAATCCTAAATATAGTCTAGTTTTTTCCACATCAGTAGAAAGTGTCTTTTCAAAAGACACTTTTTAAAAATTTGAAAAATTAAAAGTGTCTTTTGAAGAAACACTTTTAACTTAAATTCAAAATTTTTAAAATTGTACAAAGTGTATATTCAAAAGACACTTTCATTATTAATTCAAATATAAAAGTGAGTTCTTTCAAAAGACACTTTATTGTAAATTTTTTTACTTTGAAAGCGCTTTTGAATGACATTCTTTATAAAGTGTCTCTTGAAAGACACTTTTAGAAAGTAATTCCTTCCGTAAAACACTTTCCACAATGGTAAAAACTACATTACATTTAGGAATATTTCTAAACCTATATTATTTAAAGAATTTTTTTTTTTACCCTAAATGCCTAAAAAGCCCGTTGGAAGGGGACAAACTCCTAAAGTCCTACCTTTCCTAATCCTAAGTGAGTATTGCCTATTGCCTATTGCCTATGGCCACTAAGAGCAATTTTCCAATCTGAGTCATATATCGTAAAGTGTCATTCCCATAACCGCTAAAATGACACCTCAAAGATAAAAAATCAGGCTTCAATGGAGGTGGCATCAGAGATGACAAAATGCCATCTAGGGTTTTGGGGTGGCATATTTGGCGACTTTAAAGAGAGAATGGAAAGGTTGTAAAATAGCTACGTAGCTAAGCACTGCTCTCTCAACTGATATAGTTTCATCCCATATTTGATTAAGTTTAATTATATTTTTTAATAAAACATTGAATTATTAAAATGACACTCATTTAGAGCTACCTACCATTAAAGCAAAACATTATTCATAGGTGCCAAAATAATTCGCTCAAGATTATAAAATAGCATTTAACACCCCATTTTTAATTCCTATCGAGTCAAGCCTTACCCGCCCTAAGATTCAATATTATTCAAAGTAATAATACTCAATATTATTCAACAACATGGAATTCATGTAGATCTCACTAATGAATATGAGTTTAGTCTAATGTGCAAATTCATAACTCATTCGCTAAAAAAAAATGGGTTATCGCACTATTAACTTGTTTATTGAAAAGGCAAGTCCAATACAAATGAATTATCATTGTAAATATAGAGCTCAGATATTGAAAAGATGGGTTTTGTGCAAATAAGAACTCATTTATCAAAAGATTAGGTTCAACACAAAATTAACAATTGCCTAGCAGGTCACACGTTTAGTGTAAATATAGTTCCGTTCATTAGGTAATTTAGTTTATACAACTTAGAAATCGTTGTTGAAACACGAGTTCAATCCAAATTTCTTGTTGGATAAACATCCTGTATTGTTATGCTATTGGTCTTTCAATGACTTTTTTTCGCCTTGTGGTGCATGCGTACATTTGTTCGGGGCCTCTTCTTACCTAGTTTCATCCGATCGATAGTCGAGTATCATGTCAATTGATTTTTGTAAAAATTAGTTTTGTTATAGTATGTCAATGAAGCATATATAAATACCATCACGAATATGTATGAGATGGTCAGGGTTCTTTTCTTAGTTTAACTCCGTCCAAATTTCAGAATGTAACTGTGTTTTGTGGTAGAGATTTGTCATCCTTATAGTCTTTCTTGGTTCGTATGGGAATTAGTCTAGGTATGGTATGGTTTAAAGGTGTCTTCAGTGTGTGCATGATAAAAAAAAAGACATATAAATGCTAAGGATGATGAAGCCTCTCTAGAAAACTAATCTTTAAAGGGATTTTGGTCCTTATTTGATTTGCAATCAAGGTTCCAAAGACTTCGAATTTCATTCAGAACAGAGATCTTCATTGTTAAAAGTTAGAACAATCTTGGGTGCTAGAATCAAAGCAAATTTTTATCAAATTGAGGATTTTAAGCTAATGTTATTATTTTTCTAATAAATTATAATAATAATAATAGCTTCAAAATAGCGCCAAACTCCCATATGTATGGTAGCAAATCGGGGGATCAGACCTTGAGTTGCCAACGTTCTTTCTCTTCTCCCCTTATGCATTAGTTATCATTTCATGGTACAAAATAATGCACCTTCAAGTATATCTTCCTTCTAAATTCTATCCCAGAACTCGATTGATCCCAAGAACTAGCCAATCTTACTTAAGATAAAGAATAATAGTAGGTAGGGAATTGAGATATTAGAAAATAATAATAAATTAAAAAAGTATTATTTATTAATAAATTTTATTATAATAATATAAGTGTAAATTTGGGGTTTATAATGATATAGCATCTAAATTAATAATAAAAAGAAAAAATGGCTAAAGGCCTAAACAATTGGTAATCCTAAAATGTCTAAAGATCATAGGTTTGATTAAACATACTTGATGGGGATATAGAATTGGACCAAGTATCCCACTCGCCAACCCGATAGAGCAAGGGGGTCCTTGCCCCGCCCATGTCCTTCCATAGCACTCAAATGTAGTCCGACTCATTAGGCTCCAAACATGTGATTTGGAAAATGGGAGACCCATATTCCGGCCAACCAACCCAGACATCTCCACTGTTTAAGATAGAATAGTCCCTAAAAGATATCCTATTCGTCCAATCAAGTCCTATTATAAAGGAAAGAGGTTGCCAATTAAGACCATCACTGACATTCTCCAATAGAAGAAGTGAGGATTATTCCCAAATAAACTCTTGACTAACTATTGCTAAATCTATGACTGACATGAGTGAAAGATACCTCCAATGGGAAAGACCCCTGTCACTCAAACTGGATCACATCCACAACATAAAGGCCATCCCACCACCGGGAAAATGCCAATACAAAACAACCCACACCTTCCTCTTTCCTCTCAGAAAGACCGACTTAAAGATCTAGCTACTTCCTACAGTCTTCACTCGAATCTTCTTCTTTCCTCGATTTTTCTCAAGTAGAATGTGTCGCATACGAGCCTCAGAATCAAACATTATGTAATCCTAATCCAACCCAAACGACCTGAAGATATCCTCTCCGTTAGCTTCCACAAAGAAGCCTGTCCGACCCAACACCCCAAGACGCTTCTAAACAAGGTCGGCCAACACCAAGACAACAGCAGCCGTCATGGAACGACAGTCCTTCGATAAACATAACCGATTCTCGCGATCGAGCGGTATCACAATAAGGAACACAAGTGGAGGAATGACTAATCCGCTGAGGATGCGGATCCACCAGTTATGAAGATAAGACTCGGGATCAGTGGAAACGACATGCCACAAACAGTTGGTTGGCTTTCACGCCTCACAACCAACACCGTCAAGAATTAGAGCAATTACCAGTGATACACACAATACTAGGAGACACGACAAACCCAGAAGTGCCATAACTCCTCCCCGCTGATAACAATCAAGTCGAGACATCTCCGTGTACGCGGCGAGTCCAACAGTTGTGGGCAGGGAATCATCCCGTCATTCCTGTAAATGAGGGGAAACTAAGCGAGGCTCAGGAGGCGCTTCGTGAACTAGTTTCAAATCACCCTAACTAGAAGCAAGGAGCAACATGTGGGAGCAGAGGTTCAAAACCTCAACAAGAGCTCATCCATGAAGGAGTGCAGCACTGTTCCGATATTACTTGATAACTCTCAGCGCAAAGAAACTAATCTCCCTTCACAGCCGAGGTGCTACACTTTCCCCTTCCAGCGAAATTCAGAATGCCTCAGGTAGAAACATTCGATGGAGTCAAAGATCCCGTCGATCACCTTAATACTTACAAAACCGGGGATGAGCCAAGATGGGTGATTTCCCGGACTCAGTGGGCGATGCAGGGTTTCGCCACTACGCCTCTAAAGGGTCACTTGCCTATTCAATAGAATTCCTTCATCTATCTCGTCATTCAAAGAACTACCAAGGCGTCGCCTCCACTTCATCAGAAAGTTGCCAGACGCATGTAAAGCCGAGCTACCATCTATCAATTCATCACCATGGATCGCAGAAAGTTGAAATCATATGTACAGAAGATTCACCGAGTCCTCAAGATGACGCACTTAAAAATTCGCCGGCTACGCTTTCATCGCTGGATTGCGTACAATCAAAAGGACCCCGATGTTCTCTATCTCAAGAACCCTGCTGAAATCCTCACAAAGTGTAGTAAGATAAATGGCGAGGAGGCCTCATATCAAAGAAGAGAGCTCCTCCTGGCAAAGAAAAAGATCACAGAGACGACGAGGGCAGAGCCCTAAGAGACAAGACTCCACTGGGGCAGGAAATCCCTGTGGCACGTAACCCGAGCGATCCCCTGTGCAGGCAGGTCCTGTGAGGACCTGTCTCAGCCCACGATAAACCCATGGATCACGACATCACCCGTCGCTACCACTTCACTCCACCCACCCGGCCTCAAAGACACAAATCCCGCATATAAAGCAACAGCACCCTCGAGATGGCCGACTCGATGAAACTGCATCCTGACAAGGATAATTGCTATCATGAAGTTCCACAGTGGACTATGGGCATCGCACTCCGATTAACCCATACAACTAAGAAGAGAAATAGAATATTTGATACAACATGATATCTTCTACTGCTTCATATCTCCAATGAACCAAGCTCAGTCAAACCTAAAGTCGGGTACCCAAACCATAACCCGACCCCGGCCAAGAACCGCCACCCTGGGTGATGCAACTGTTCAAAGACCAGCACTCGAGAAATCCATGTGATCTCGAGGATTTTATCGAAGAGAGAATCTAGTTCACGAAAGTGCCCACCTAATGCAGTGCCAAGATCACCACATGGGGAAATACAAGATCTAAATTGTCAATTTCTGATCACACTACCATCACGCTCTCCGACTCGTGATCCGAAGCGGTGCCAACACCCCCATGACGACCAATGTGTTCGCTAAGATCAGGGCTAATACAACGGCTCACTCCAAGCCTTAATTGATAATGGAGTTCATTGACATCATCTTCGCATCACCTTCGATAGAATGGGTATTGAAGAAGCTGCACCTATTGCACACATCCGCTGTGGATTTTGAGAGAGGGGTATACCGCTGGGGCTCTGATCTAACCCAAAGAACTGGGAACCCCCCGCAGCAACGACGACGCAAGGTTCCTATAAGAACGCCTGGTCACCCCAGGCAATATGCCGCTAGAAGACCCTCCTCAACGCCATAAAAGCCATCCCCCAGATACCACATGATAATCAAATTCCCAACAAGCGAACAAATGATCACTGAGGAGATCACGGTGGCTGTGGAATGCCACAACACAAACATGAAACAAAGAGCTTGCCGAATGAGTTTAGACGAGTTTGACAATGACGAAATTCACTCCTACCTGAACCCTAGAGGAATTGGAACCAATATCGGGTCGGATGATCTAATTCAATGACCGCTACATCTGATCTAAATTAGCTTAAGACCTCAAAAGCCTCTCATCATTGAGGATAAAATAGATGTTTCTTGCATGGAAGCCAATTTCGTGATGATGGAGGAATCGAATCCCACAATGATCAACACATTGAACACCAACCCTCCTTAAACCGGTCAACAAAACGCCGGTTTCGCCAAGCAAAGGTGCAGACTTACCATCACGAGGTCGGCAAGCCCTCCAAGCAGACAGACAGAGAGGGAATAATTCGAGTGGCTATTTTTAACGTCATGATTTCTGGCCACAGGCTAGACATAATGTCACACCTGTGACTGACTCACCTGACAGTAAACAAAGGTTCAAGGACAATTCTTCCTCCGCCAGATTCACCTCCGGATGCCACCGCAGGCTACCGAACTCCTTAGCTCATGACAGGCCTTCCGCTACAATCGACGCACGGACCCCGGGACCAAGAAAAGACTTTATCTCACAAAGACAAGGAACCCACTGCATCTGCAATGCCAGTTTGACTCAAGAATGCAGGAGCCGACCTACCGCAGACTAAGAACCCAGATGTTCAAGTATATAGGCCAATACTGAGGCATACAATAGACGACATGTCGGTAAAGTCCACTAAGTCCGAATCTCCATGTCACCCATCTCTCTCGAGGCATTCCAGATCCCGAGGAATTATAACATGAAATGTAACCCATTAATCAGCCTTCTACAAGCCAAATTTAAAATTCTGGTTTCATAGTTAACTGTTGTGTGAATCAATAGTTTTAATCATAGAGACATAAAATAAAAGTATCGCTTCTCGACATGCCATCGCCTAGAATAAAGGAGGTCCAATGTACGACAGGAAGGGTCGTAGCCTTAAGCCGTTTGCATCCAGAGCGAAGATAAATGCTGCCTTCTTCCAAGTTCAAGAAAGCCTGGACAAAAAATGTGAAGAAGCATTCACTGATGTTAACGAAGTTCTCTCCCAGCTCAGTAAGTCCCTGGTTAAGGAGAACTCTCACTTTGTACGAATGACGATTTCTCAACTAAGGTGCATCTGGGCGAGACAAAGAGCGAGTCCAAAGACCTAGCCTTTACTACCGCAATGAGCTGAGAGGAGCTATGAGAAAAACCAGAATGGAAAAGCTGGATACTTAGCATCGCGGACTGCAGCCCCTAAGCTCCGCCCTATCGTTCACACCATAGGTCCTAACCTAGCAACAATAGAAGCGGTGCATTACGTTTAAGTCTCCGTAAGGTCAATGGCGGGCCATAGAGCTAAGCGAAGTTCGACATCGTGTACAAGCCAAAACTGCTATAAAGTGGATTGTGTCCTAGCCGATTGGTCATGGAATTGCTCCTACAAAGTTTGCTTTGAGCCCACTCGCTTAGAGGACTTAATCCCTCCCATGGTGGAAACTCTCCCAGTAGACTGAGCCTCAAATGCAATGTGGAAGCCGGAAAGGTGCTTAATTCGACCTCACCATACAAAACAATAATGATCAAAGTTTGGTTTCCATGCTTCCACAACGGCCGAAAAGAAAGTCATTACAGCAGCCTCAACCCTCGCCTCGATTCTGATTTGTAGAGGCTCCACTCACCAGAGGTCCACAAAGGACTTTGGAATCCGGTGGCCAGCAGGATCAAGAGAGACAACAGGCCAAAAGTGAGACGATGGTCTCTATATCTCCAAAAGTCCAGTGATTTATTAAAAAGTTCGTGCTGGTTCAGCCGGCACGTCCCGTAACGTAGAATTCCCGAGCGACGCCTGGGTGAAACTAGCCACCGCCTTGCAGAAGATATCGGGCGGGTCAACGCCTGTCGACACCGCTAACCCCCATCGACCTTTACAAAGCATGACACGCCCGGATCCAGGCCGAAATGGATGGACCATATTTGGGATTATATTAATGACTTTAACCCTACCAGACGACCAAAGGAGGCAAGCCTAAGATAAGAAAGGAGGTCTTCCAGTTTACTCAACTACAAGGGTAGCCTTTACAAGCGAGGATTCTTCACACCTTTCCTAAAATGCATAGCGGGAGAAGACACAAAGTATGTGCTAAGGGAAGTACACGAAGGCATATGCGGAAATCATATCGAGCTCGAACGCAGGAAAAGTTTTCGAGGCGTGGATACCATCGCCTACACACGAAGATGCGACCGACGGTCAGAAATGCGTATCCGCCAGAGCACGCCAAAGTATCGCTACCGCCAGAGCCTTTAATATCAATCACCGCCCGGCCCTTTCCGCAAGAAGTACACATATTGGGACCCCTACCCGCTTCCAAGGGCCAATGCAAATTCATAATTGTCGCAGCTGACTATTTCACCTAAATGGCAGGTGCCGAGCCTTTTTAGCCACCATTTCTGAAAGCAAAAATACGCAATGTTCGTATACGTACATTATATGTGTTTGGCATCCCAAGAGCCCCGGTATCGTATAATGGAAACAATTACACTAAATTCATGGATTTTCAAGCCGAAGCCTTGGATCGTAATTATTACTCTCACCAAAGACACCTCAATCAAACTGACAGTCAAGTCAATGAACTCTTAAAGTCGTTTCAAGACTGCCGAAGACCTTAGTTGGTTGCAGAATACCCCGAGGTATTATGTGGCTGTGACGATTACTGTGTCAAAGAACTCCTGAGACCCCATTTGCCCTAGGCCTTTGGCACTAAGGAAATTTCGGGCCGAGCCTAATAAAATCTCCTGTGAGTCGAAGCAAGATCGTGAGGAGGAACGACGAAGCCCTCATGGGGTTCGAACTTGGAACTCCTAGATGAAAAACGCGAACGGGTTCAACAGTGTACGAAGGAGTATCAAAGGAAGACAAATTTAGGTATTACAAACCGTAGTCAAGCCTGTGGTTACCCGCGGATTTGTCCTAAAGAAGTCTTCTACCTCAGTTAAGAATCCCACCTATGAAAGTTAGGCCCCAAATGGAAGGTCCTTATAATAACACGAGTCAGTCGACTGTGCAACTCATGAGCTCCAAACAAAGGAGGGAAAATTTTACAACACACATGGAATGCGAGCATCTTAAGCGTTTACCAAGACATCATTATCAATAAAGCCTTATCGGTTCTCCTGTGACGAATGGGGCGCACACTGGTTAGTTAATTAGATATCTCAAACATTTCGAGTATATAAATGGTAAAAATACTTAATGGGAAAGTTCATGAACATAAAAGTCTCTCTTTATTTCAAATGAATCGGGATTCATAACTGATATCCCTGATTACATCTTGATATGCACTCAATACAGGAAATTCCCTCAAAAAAAAAAAAGAAAAAAAGAAAAAAAAAAAAAGGGAGGTGATAGGGAGAAAAGAAAAAGAGGGAAAAGATGGACAGAGAGAAAGACAAGAAAGAAGGAGAAGCAGATGAGTCAGGAAAGAAAGAAGAGAGAAAATAAAAGAAGAGAGGAGAGGTAGAAAGGAGTGAGAAGAAGAAAGAGAAAACAACAGAGAGTGCGACACAAAGGTGGTCTTCCTTCCGATCGCATCCCCTGTACCAAAAGCTAGGAATAACATAACTCCCATAAAGGGGAGACTAGTGGAAAACACAACTCCCACACCCTGGAGACCCGCAAAAGATGGTCCAAAGGTGTCGGGAGCAGCCCCAACCAAGAATACGCTTGAACACGAGCATCCATCCCATGCGAACTCCATCCACCCACTGAGAAAACCAGAATCTCCAAAAGCGTAGAACACAGAGGCAACAGAACCACCATTTATAAAGAGGCTTCAAGTACATCGTGAAAACCTACCAATCAAGCATTAATTCCCTCCATAAATCAAGATTAACGACTGCTTCGCCTCTTTTCGAGACGCCGCGAGGCGTCTAGTTCATCAAAGTTTCTGCACGACTTAAAATCATACTTAAGCATCATCGAGCGCCAGAGCCCAACTTGCTCACTGGGACGAGCTCCTCTACTCAAGACAGCCACGCCTCAAGAGTCGACCTCACCAGCTACATCGCCATTCAACCAACGCCTACCAGCCACAGCCGCCTGGGAGCCCGGGGCCACCACTTTCTGACGAGCTCCCATCAGATAGCCACGCTCAAGAGTCGACCACCGCCACATCGCCATTCGGGCCTGAACGCCACCACAATACGCCAGGAGCCTAATTGCTCGCTTCCACGAGCCCCGCTTCCTTAGCGCCACGCCTCAAGAGTCGACCACCAGTTGGCACGCCTATCTCATTAACGCCTCCAAGGCTACAATCGCCAGGAGCCCGGCTTGCTCACTTTCGACGAGCCTCCTCCCGCTTCGCACAGCCACGCTCAAGAGTCGACCACTCTAAACTACATCACTATTCTACTTGAACGCCACCAAGGCCAATAAAGATCAGGAGCCCAGCTTGCTCACTTTAACAGCCTCGACTTCCCGGTGACTGTGCCACGCCGCCCTCAAGAGTCGACCAACCAGTTACATCGCTGCCTTCTGGTTTCAACGCCACCAAGGCCCCAAACACAGGAGCCTGGGCTTGCTCACACGACGAGCCCTTCACAGACTCCGCATGCATGGGCTCCTTCCTTTACAATCTCATATCGACGAGGCTCATCCTCAACTCCGTAGCTAATTAGCCACTACTATTCACCGTGACGAGCCCTTCACTACACTCCAAATCGTACTCCGGCCCTTCTCTACACTATATCGAATGCAGGCTCATCCCCAACCTCGTATGACGAGCCCTACTATTCACCGCACCGTGATCGGCCCTTCACGAGACTCCGCACATACCGGCTTCCTTCTTAGCACCATATCGACGAGGCTCATCCCTCAACCTGTATGCGATCGAGTCCCTACTATTCACCGCTGATCGTTCTTCTCGTACGTGACCTGCATGCATCGAGCCCCTTCTTTTCTGATAGCGATCAGGCTCATCCTCAACTCGTAATGACGAGTCCCTACTATTCACCGTGGACGAGCCCTTCGCCGTGACCCGCATGACTCTGGCCCTTCTTACAATCCATATCACGCGGGCTCATCCCTCAACTCAGAAGGACGAGCCCCTACTATTCACCGTGACGAGCCCTTCGCCGCACCCGCATGCACTCTAGAGCTCCTTCTACACCATATCAATGGTAGCTCATCCTCAACCTCGAAGGACGAGCCCCTACCATTCACCATGACGAGCCCTTCACAGACCCGCATGCACGCTCCTTCTTACACTATATCGACGAGGCCCATCCCTCAACTCGTAAGATCGAGCCCCTACTATTCACTCCTGACAGTTCCTCGCCGGTGACTTCCGCATGCACGGCTCCTTCTACACTATATCGACAAGGCTCACCCCTCAACTCAGAAGGACGAGCCCCTACTATTCACCGTGACGAGTTCTTCACGCAGACTCCAGAGGAGATGCAGCCCCTTCCTTTATACCAGACGACAAGGCTCATCCTCAACTTTAATGATCGAGTCCTACTATTCGTCAGGATCTAGCCCTTCGTCGCACCCGCATTGTGTATCTGCCCTTCTACACCACATCACGAGGCCTCGTCCCTCAACCTGAATGACGAGCCCCTACTATTTGCCGTGGATTTCGCAGCCCTTCACGCACTCCTGCATTACCCGGCCCTTCTTACAATTCATACTGACGAGGCTCGTCCCTCAACCCAGAAGGACGAGCCCCTACTTATTTCGGCCTCTGACGAGCCCCTTTCAGCCGTGACTTCCATACCTGCTCCTTCTTGGCACTATATTGACGAGGCTCATCCCTCTAACCTCCATGGACGAGCCCCTACTATCTACTGACGAGCCCCCTTTCACGCACTTCCAGATTGCATTTCGCCCTTCTTTACACTTATGACTGATAAGGCTCATCCTCAACTCGTATGACGAGCCCCTACTATTCACCGCAGGATCTAGCCCTTCACGCACTCCCAAACAGTATCTGCCCTTCTTACACCACATTGACGCAGGCTCATCCTCAACTCACTTTCACATTTAAGTCTTACTATTCACAGACAGCCCTTCACTGATTTCAAACAGATTTGTGATACCCCCGTAAAAACCATATTTTTGATAAAGAGTAAAATGGTAATTCAAATGAAACCTGAATTTTCTAGATCTCGATGATCTAAACGGACTTCTCCCTGTTGGAAATCGCCCTCACGAATTCTGTACTTACCACGCCGACCTCGCTAGACTGAGATGCCGCTGGATTTCACGCTTTTCGAGGCGTGTAGTGCCTGATGACACATGTATAAGATAAGGGATGCCACTTGGCACTAAAAGTAATGGCTCACAATTAGCCATGTGGGAGAAGGGATTCCATGGCTCATCAAACACTTGAGTGCATGATGTCATTAAGTGGATTTAAGGAAATAAAAGCAAAGGGATGGAAAAGCTGAGAGTCATACATTCGCTTGAGGAAGGAGGGGAGGAAATTTCTCCATTGGACCTGATGTGGGATGTGCTCCAAAAGGAGGAGAGAAGGGAAAAAGAGAAAAGAGGAAATGAGAGAAATAGAGAAATGAAAGGAAAATGAGAAGAAAAAGAGAAAAGGAAAAGAAAGCAAAAGAAAAGAAAGAAGGAAAGAAAATGGAAGAAGGGAAAGAATCCAGAGAGAAAATAAGAAAGCGAGATGGAAGGAAAGGGAAAAGGAGGATTTTTCCCGGGTTTCAAGTGGACGTCAAAGTTCGAGTGCCAAAGCTCCAGGCACAGTGGGATCTACGTGTGGACACTAAAAAGTTGGAGTTTCGACAAACCCCAAGAGGTAGGATATTTTCCTACTTGTTTATTTTAGCCTAAAGGCTTTATAAATGGGTAGGGGTTGCTTATGGGAGGCCAGCGAGGCCATGTGAATTAGTTCCAAGCCTCAATTATATGGATTTCATGACCGCTGCATGACCGTGGGAGTTAGGTTTTATCAGAAACTCAAAGTTTCTAGATGTCATGGATTTGTCGATGAGACGACAATGATCGGAAACCAATATGATCATGTTTCCTGTGGAAGGGGCCGGAGGTACCCCGTCGAATGGGTCTCCAAGTCGAGGCCTTATCAGGTGTTATGGCTTGCTTGAAATAACATGCAAAGGTGTGGAAATGTTATATTGATGCATGCTTGATGTATTAATATGTTTTGCATGGAGGTAGATTTCGCATGTATAAATTATAATTTTCCATGGTTTGTAAATGTTTCATGTAGTGCTCATTCATGCATGTAAATATGAGTAAAAATACTGGCATCATGTGATTTTATATACCTGGCCACATCAGAAGGCTGCCTAAAAAGTGTAAGGTTTATTCATCAAGAGTCAGAAATTCTGGTCGTGAACTCGGAAAATGGACAAGTCCAAGGTAGATTCACGAGTGTGTAAATGATCAAAATGATAAATTACATGTTCAAGTGAGCAAGTTGGGGTAGATCCCCTTGGGGTGAAAGTCCTACGGTGTTATTCATTAGACATGAATCCCGACGATGCAAGTTCGTGGAAAATGCTGAAAAGGCGTATTTGCCCCATTTGTAAACCCTGGGAACTGCGGCCCATAAAATAAAGGAAAGAATCAAAATCGCTTTTGATAAATAAATCAGGGTTTTTCCAATGGTTTAGTCGTGGTGTGTGACCGGGGTTTTATTTCACATTTGCATTCCAGTGAGGGAGTCTAAATGGGACTGTGTGTGAGCATGAGGGTCGATCTCATGCATGATATAGACATTTTACAGAAAATAATTGTATGGAATGTGATTGCTTGTTTATATATGCCATTGCATATGCATTTTAGGTGGGGAGACGGTACGCAGTAGAGGTATCTATTGAGAAGAAAGCCGAAATGTGGCTTTAAGAAAATATTTTGTAAATATGTATAAATCTTTTTGTAGAACAAACATGAAAACTATGAAAATATAGTTGAGATACGTGTTTTATGAGTATGGATGGCCGGGCCCCATGTGGCTATTTTACTCATGTAAAGGCTCCCAAAACGAGATATATAGAATTTCCAAACACTATCAACCTGACACCTTGATTTGGGGCTTCACAGACTCTGGCTCCTTCCTACTATTTACATCGACGAGCTCTTTCAAAACAGCTCTCTACCCGACAGCCATCCTGCATACTCTACCTCCGATGAGCCTCCCCTGCAACCACGCTATCGAGCTCTACCAACCGCACACGCGACAAATTCCTAAAGACGAATTCTACTTGCCTCCTAGCATAGACGACATCATCCACAAGCAGGACGCGCAGCTCAAGAATCAGGTCAACACCCGCAAGTCGACGATCAAGCCACAGTAGTCTAATCCGATTAAGCTCCACCCACTCCAACCACATAATTTGGGAACCAAGCCAGGTCAAACAGAATAGTATACAAAATTCCAACAATGCAGTTTAAATTGCCAGGACCCATAATTCAAAGCTATACAAACAGAAAAAGAATAAAGATATCTCGCCTGTAAATACAAGTTTCCAAAAAAAATGAGTATTTATCAGCGAAGGCCATTGTATCGTGCCCTAGCCCAACAAAAAAAAAGGGGGGGGAGAGGTCGACATCAGGAAAGCATAAATGAGTCCGGGAATTCGTAGCATTTGATGACGAATGAGAGCAGCTCAATAGAGCACTGTGCTCCTGAATAGTTCGTATCAGAAGACTCCTCCGCCTCTTCATCACTTGGGAGGTCAAAATTGAAATCCAGATTTGGGTACGCGTGGATGGCCTTCCGTTGAAAAGCATGCCACCCGTATCTAACGGTGCACTACGCCTTGGTCCCGCACCGTCTCGATAACCTCATCCATCTGGGCAATCATGCTGTCTCGCTGATGGAGCTCTGTGCGCAATCCATGACACTCTTCGCTTAGTCAGTCCTGATAAATTTACGCCTTCGGGAGAATCATGACGAAAGGCCTTCAAAGAACACCTACCTCCAAAACTCGGATCTGAAAGTTCAAGTTGTTTCCTCCATTTCGCTCAAAACCACCGCGACCCGCGCCGTAAATTGTATTCGAAGATCCCGCTGCTTCACCCCGAGATGACGAGTTCCCTCCGACCTGGGTTCACTGGCTGATCGCTCTCACGAAGTCTCAACCAAATCATCTGGAAGTTACTCCGCTCACCCCGAACCTCCCGAAGCTTGCTCTCAGCCGTTGTCAAGCTGCTCCGGACTTCGTCCTCTCTATTTTCTGCCCGAGCACGAGCCGATGAAGTGTGCCTAAGATCAGACTTAAGCCGCTCTATTACTTCAATCATATGTTGCGCTCGATCCTGCAACTCGGCCCGCTCGGCGAGATCCACCTTCGCCTTAGTAAATCCCAGCACATCCATGATGTTTTTCATTTAGCTCGCCTTACTTCCGGCCGTGCCCCCAAACGGGTGTGGCTCGCATGATGCATATACATAGAAATAGCGCTCACATGCAATGCTACGGAGATAAACACAATTACGTGACTTTACCGAAGCGACTCTCGAAAAGACAACACAAAGCTTCATCAATCGGCAACTCTTCAGCCCTTTAAATCGTCGTGACTTGGTGAGGATAGGACGATGGCACCCGTCAAGCTTTTGACTTTGGTGCCATGGAATTCTACTGCCAGCTTTTGAGCCAGTTTCTTCTTTCAACTCCGTCGTCCTCCGAGGAGATGACTTGGCTTTGTCAGAAGGCGGATTCCATACGGTTATAGGCAGAACCGTTAACGGCGCGGCAACGCTTGTATTCCGAAACTTTCTGCTTTTACGATGTGCCTAGGGGAGACGATAAGGTAAAACTAGTGGTGGCAACGCCCGCTCCACACTGAGCGGAGAAGGAGGTGATGCCCCACTCCCGAACTCAATCAGGGTGACGACGGTCATCCAGAATCCCCGGGCAAGAAGAGGAGGGACGCACCCGAAGTCCTAACATCGGGCTGGCTGATGCCTCGCCTCCGTTCTCGAACAGAGAAGGAGGAGACACCCCCACTTCGAAGTCTCGTGACCGGCCATTCTTCCGTGGGAGCCTGGGCTTCCTTCACACCCGGGTTTCCAAGATGTCGCCCCTAAATGAACCAAAATCTCTCCAGTTTTTAACAGAGCCCTAAAGGAAAAAACTCTGATGAAGTGAGAGAGGGCGAGGCCCTTCAAATGCCAGAACGTGCAGCAACAAACCAGAGGAACTAGGGAATGTTCGACTTTATCGGGCCCGCTGCAGGGAACGCACTCCTCCAACGCTTAGAGCTACAAAGAAGATCCTCGCCGCTAAGGTCAAGACTACATCCAGCATTTATTGAGGAAAGCTGATGCTCGGCGTAATCAATCGCCATTAGACAAATCAAGCCAAAAGTAGTGCAAATACTAATGAAGGTTACTGGCACCCTAAGTCGTGGCACACCTGTGGTGTCAGTTCATCGAGAGGATCATACTCCGGGCTAGTGCCATCGACAAAGAAATATCAGTCTTCCATGATCTGTGGAGTGGTGGAAGGTCCGAGGATCACCCGAGGGGGGCAAATTCTGTATGTCCCGGGGAACTAGGATAAAGCCTCTTGCGAGTGAGCTGGGCCAGGTTAAAAGATGAAGGAACAGAGCCACATGGGGACGCTGCCCTTTCGTCCCTAAAAGGCCACAAACCCACTCAAAATACCTCATCCATCGGGAGCCAACTGAAGGGCGTATGTTGTGCCGTTGAAGAACCCTTTATAAAGCGTATAAAAACGTGTTTATCAAAGGCAACTTCAAAAAAGGCACTACACCCTATGACTAAGCGCATAAAGGTCAAAATATCAGAGACCATATTCTGACACTAGGGAGAGGCCGATAACGTTCAGCAAAAATAGCTTCGTATGAAGGACCAACTTTACTAGGTCCCACTTTCGCTAAGATGCCGAACTGCATTTGAGGAACCACCCCTCGATATTTGATCGTGTTTATTTTCTTTTACCTCACCCAAGGGGAAGAGGAGGCGCTCAGAGCATTTCGAGTTCAACTGGCGGCCGATCGAACTCGGGTCGCTTCTGAGCCGCACCGAGAGATCATTACCACGCACGCAGAGCGATTCGACCCATGGCGCCAACTACGACAAACAAAAACTGCACACTGAACTTGCAGCCTCGTCGTATCAATCGAAAAGAACACGAAGAGATGGAGACACAGTGGGCCCAGGAATGGAATGGGAGAAGGAAAACGCCAGAAAAGGACCCAACACTAAACAGACAGAGGAAAATCCAGAACGAAATACAAGAACACCAAGAAATATAAGACAAAGCGGGTTTATAAGGGTTTGCAAATTCAAACCGAAGGTCGATAATAAACAAGGGAAAACAAAGGGAGCGCGAAACTCGAAGAGCCATCATTAACGCACCACGTGTGACGGCGGTCAGGTTAATCAATCCACATCCACAGGGCATGCGGGAAATAAATAACCGTCGCAGATTAATCACAAATCTTGCCCACTAGCCCGTGACACAAGGTCAGGCAACCGATGGGGATATAGAATCGACCAGCATCCCACTCGCCAAATCTGATAGAAAGCAGGTCCTTGCCCCGCCCATGTCCTTTACAGCGTTTCTCCTTCAAACAGAGGCCCCATTAGCCCAAAACATGTGATTTGGAAAAATGGGAGGCCTATTCACAAATAACCCATATCCTTCCAATAAGCCAAGATAGAATAGTCCCTAAAAGATATCCTACTCGTCCAATCAAGTCCTATTATAAAGGAAAGAGAAAGAAATAGAAGACCATCAGTTGGACATTCTCCAATAAAGAAGGAGGATTATTCCAAATAAACTCCTTTGACTAATCCATTGCTAAATCTAAGACTGACTATGTGAGGAAACATACCCTCCAATGAGAAAGACCCCGAGTCACCGCCCAAACTGGATCAATATCCACTACAAATACAAGGCCACTCCACCACTGAAAGGTACGCCAATACAAAACAACCTACACCTTCTCTCTTTCCTCTGAGAAAGAATCTGACTTAGGCATCGGAGCGGCCCCGGGCGAAGCCCTCGCCGACCCTTCTTCTTCGATTCTTCTCAGCGGAATGCACATAGAGAAATCAGAATCAAACATCATAGAATCCTAACCCAACCCAAACTATCCAGCATCCTCCTACCAAATTTCACTCAAAGAAGCCTTTGCATAATCCAACACCCCCAAGACACCTTGTACCTCAGCCTGGTGTTGAACACCGACATCATCAATATCGATCAAGAGGATTTGATAAACTTCATCTAATCGAAGCGTCATTCGAATCGCTTCATACAAGATCAACAAAAACATATTATCAGAATAACTGACGATAAAATATAGTAAAATCAATGAAAGCCTCGATCGAAATCACTCTTCATTTCAGGCCAAAAAATCACTCCTCATTTATGATGAAAAAAAAGAAAGAATAAAAGAAACTAGGGTTTCGAGGAACACTGATAATTAAGTTTAATTGTTTCGACTTTTTTTTTTTATAAAATTACAGAACTTTGTTTCATAAAATACTGTTCAAGATTATAATATATTTAGACACCCCATTTTAACAATTCCCATTGGAGCTGCCTTTACTCAGTTTCTAAGATTCAACATACCTAAAGTAATAATAGCTCATAATATTATTCAATATTATTCAATAACATGGGATCCATGTGATCTCGCTTTGTAATGAATATGAGTTTAGTTCAATGCAAATTCATAACTCGTCTACCAAAAAAACGGGTTTAATGCAAATTTATTAGAACTTGTTTATCAGCAAGTCCACAAATTTAGAAGTCATTGTAACATGTAGCTCGTATATTGAAAGATGGGTTTTGTGCAAATTAAGAACTCATTTATTGAAAAGATTAGTTCAATACAAATTAACAATTGCCTATGAAATACACGCTTAGTAAATATAGAACTCCGGCTCGTTGAAAAACTAGTTTAGTGCAAACTTAAATCAAGCCACCAAAAAACACGAGTTCAATCCAAATTCTCAGTTTGACAAAATATCCGTATTGTTATGTTATTGGCCTTTCAGTTTAGACTTTTGTCGCGCCTTGTGGTGCATGCAATATTTGTTCGCTCTCTTACTCTAGTTTCATCCGATTAATTCCTTCAAGCATTTCAAGTAATGTCATTAAATCAATTAAAACCAATCAAACAACATCACTTTCATTAACATCCAAGGTTGACCTAAATTGACAATCCTTATAATCTCATTCTTTCTTTTCAATTTCTTAGCAAAATCAACCAGAACAAGCTAATTATAAGAAGTCTTAATATAACCTCAATCAAGGTTTAGATAAATAATCCATAAAACCCAAATTGCTTACCTAACCCTCCCCGAACCATGTCGACTCCACTCCGCTTCTCACCTTCGGGATCGCGCGTAGCCGAGGATTCTCAAAGACATGCTCCTCATCCCTAACCGCGCCCTCTACTACTCCGGGGCCGCACCGTGTGTGGGTCGTCGACGCCACTGCGGGTCCAAATCTCCTGACTAAAACCTACAACAAACTCTTCAAGCCATGATATGGACCTTTTTTCCATTTTATCTTTATCATCGATTCAACTTTTCAAGCAAATGATACATGACTAACTCTTGATACATGACTCGTGGCATTTCTTGTTAAGGACCCTATATCCTGCTTAACACCAGGTAAGATTACGATAAGATCATGCATTTTATATATTAATCGTCTGTTAGAATCAGCCTTCTTCAACTTTTTTTTTTCCAACAATCATCTCGACACGATTCCTCGAATATCGATCTCCCATGTCCTCTAATTGCTCATCCCCGTTTGAACCCTAGAACATTATCATTTCCATAAGTCAAGTAAAGAATGCATTTTCATTCCGACGAATAGACTCCCATTTGAGAGTCTCGATTTACATTACATTAATATTCCTCCTAAGGTGTTGATGATGAGTGGACCCTTCATACACATCGCACTTCTTTTTTCAACTTTATGATCTTACCCACACTATTCCTATCCTCCAAATGTGTAATTTTTAAAATTAAAGTCCAAGACTCCTTTTCGCTCTAGACCTTCCTAACTCAAAAGATCTAGCATTTCCTATAAATGAAACCCCAGATTTCGGTGAATGGTAATAGAATGCCTCTGTGAGCTCTCCTGCAGGGCTGGATGGGCTTCTAATTTACACATCTTCTCAGAATTAAAAATTTAATATGTCATGGTAATGCATATATGATTTTAAATCACATAAATACTATGCAATTTTAAAATAAAACATTAAAACAATCATATGAACATAAAATTTTCAAATCTTATAACATTTTCTAAAATCTGGTCTGATAATACTAGCACTCGACCCGATTAACCTCATGAACCCGAGGACCTCCCTAAGACTCCAATGGATATAGAAACTTTTCCTCAAAAACCATCAAATAAAATCCATGGAGCGAACCCCTTTACAATCCTTAACATATCTTAGAAAATAATGCTGGGGTTTAAGTGGTAAATTTTTTTCTTTTCTTTCTTTTTTCAAACCCTTAGATTTTTAAAAATTGCCAGAAGCTTCCGCTGGACATTCCTAAATTTACAAAACCTCGCGAAAAACATTTAAAACTTCTAATCTTTTCCCATCCCTCTCTAACTCTCTCTAACTTTCCGCTTTTAAATTCTCTCTGGCCCATTTGGAACTAAATCAAACACAATATATAGCATATACATTTATTCATTTCAATCATCAAAACATTTGAAACTTCTTCAAATCCATGCATTTGTTTTTATCAAAGATGTCATTTTATTTAATTAAACCGACCGCCTAAGTAGTTCATTTTCAAATATATCCATATATGCATATATATACATGACCAATTATTCGACATATGTTTGAGCAACTATTTATACACGCAGCCTACATGCGCGTCTCCTCGATGGCTTGACTCACTGTGCAGGAGGGTACTCTACCGACGCACCTGTCCCTGGTCCTGAAAATGTTTTTGGAAACATATGGAAAAGAATGAGCTAAAGGAGCCCAGTGAGTGTACATTTTCATTAAGATAACATTTTCAGTATATATCAAAATAATACATACTTATACAATTAAAATTCACTTGGTGCCTTTAAAGACAGAGGTTTTTAAACTTTCTTTCTTTCGATAATAAATACTTATACATTAAAATCCATTTATGCCTAAACATTTATGCCTCAAACTTTCTTTCTTTCTTTCTTTTCTTTCTTTCTGATGGAACCTGTGGGAATAAACACACCGAACAAGCTTCCGGCACCGACGGTGAGGGACAATACATTCCAAATATAACCACTACACAAACTCACGTCACAGATAGTGGCCCACCATAAGACCTTATCACGTGTAAGGATATTAATTTAGACACCTAATTCCTTCCCCGCTTAGTAACCTATAACTTTACTCCCTCTAAATCCTTGACGCCTTAAGGTACCTCGGCCGATATCAATATAACAAATTAAGAGTTTAGGGTAACCATCATAAGTAAAACATTTATTCAAAATACATTTATAAATACATTTAAACTTTACTTTATCATTAAAACACATATGCATTCTTTACACAAGCTTAAAACTTTCATAATACTTTAACAGATGCATACATATTTAATATACATATATATATATATAATGATAAAGATAAAACATTTCCATATGCTCACATTTACATAACATTTCCATTAAACTTTCAGTTTAACATTAAACATTCACTTTTAAAAACTCAATTTTCAAAATATCATTTTCACTCACGCCATCGCCAATCCCGCTTACTTCCCGTCGACCCCCAAGCTTCCGTCCGATAGTCCTTTCACCTTTTTCAAGAAAACCACAACTATACATTAATCATAACTTCCATTTTAATCCACCATACACATTCATATTTAAAGCCCAAATGAACAAATTACTCAAGCACTAAAAACCCACTCATTTAGGGCCAACCTTTTCCAACAATACTCTATAGACTTTATGACTCAAAAATTATTCAAACGGTCTTCAAAATTTATGAAACTCTCCAGATCAGTCCTTTATATATCCAATGACATCTCTTTAAATTTTCAACTTAAAATCTCTTCTAAAGCCCTCAACCATATAACACAAGTTATTGTGTTTTTACATCTAGGGATGGCAGAATAGGAATCTGCACATAGCCCTTAATTCTTTGACAAATTTTCTGCACTTTTGGGATTACAATTTGCTTGAACTTCCTTAAGATAAATTTTTCTTAGGAAGTCCATTTTAACCAGAACTGAATCACTCAAATCGGATCAGAAATGAGTGTTATGGTCAAATACTACAAATTATCAAATAGGAAAATGTAGCATTTCCTGTACCGAGAACTGCATGCTGGCTTACACACGGCCCTACTTTGAGTACGATTTTGGCACTTTAGGGTTACAATTTGCATGCATGCACTTCCTTCAAATAAATTTTCCCCTAGGAAGTCTATTTCATTCAGCATTTTGAATCACTCTAAACTAGATCCTCGCAAATTTATAAGCAGGCCAAAATATCGAAGTTTTGGTCAAAATTAAAAAATGTGGCATTTCCTGTACTTCGGGAGACCGCGCTTAAAACGACTGCACGTTGCTTTCTTCCACTTTTTTTCAATTCTTAAACACCACCTGATGCCTTATACCCAATTCAACATATCACACAATTCCCCATCAAATCCAATAATTCCTCACTTTCTTTTCAAAACCTAACCTAATCCATTTCCTTTCTCAATTGATATCAAAATCAGCACCATTAAACCATAAATACCACCAATTTAACATCCATACTACAGAAAATTCTAAGACATTGTATTACTTAAAAAACATCAAACCCTAACTTTCCACCATTAAAACTTACTTGTTCTTGGCTCTCCTTTGGCTCCTCTCCCTTGCTACCACTCAGAGCACTCAGGTTTCAATGCAGGTTAAAAAATCACATCTCCCTCCTTTTGCTCCACCATTTTCTTACCTTTCTCTCTCTTCTTTCCTCTCTTTTCTCTCCCTTTCTCCCTTTCTCCTTTCTCTCCTACGTGAACTCCTAGCCTTTTGAAGACCAATGAATGTTTGGCTTTTTGTTTTTCTCCCTTTGGTTATTTTAACATTTCCTTTAATTTGCAAATAACCTCATCTTTCTAATTTTGTAATTGTAACTTATGAAATTTGTATTATGGCCCATCTCTACAATTTCTAATAATTCATAACTTTACAATAACAATTGTACCCTTGTTTTAATACCAAAATTCCGGGTTCCATAAACTTTCATTTCCTACTTTAATCTCCAAAATACTACTATGTGACAATTGGTGTTCTTATATCGCCTTTACGTATCAATGCATCGTATTAATTCTCTCTGACTGTGGCTGCTACAAAATAAAGAATGGGCCAGTTATTGTCCTCTCAACTGATGAGATTTATCCATATTTGACAAGTTTAATTATATTTTTTAATAAAAAACATTGAATTATTAAAATGACACCTCATTTTGATACCTACCATTAAAGCAAAAACATTATTCATAGGTGCCAAAATACTGTTCAAGATTATAAAATAGCATTTAACACCCCATTTTTAACAATTCTCATTGGAGTTGCTTCACTGCCCCTAAGATCAATATTCAAAGTATTAAATAGCTCATAATATTATTCAATATTATTCAATAACATGGAATTCATGTAGATCTCGCTTTGTACGAATATGTATTTAGTTCAATGCAAATTCATAACTCGTCTGCCAAAAAAATGGGTTTAATGCAAATTTATTAGAACTTGTTTTTATTGAAAGGCAACCAATACAAATTTAGTCGCCATTGTAAATATAGAGTCAGATATTGAAGCATATTTTGTGCAAATTAAGAACTCATTTATTGAAAAGATTAGTTCAATACAAATTAACAATTGGTCTAGTGAAAATACACACGTTAGGTGTAAATATAAACCCTGGTCTGGGGTTGAAAAAAAACTAGTTTAGTGCAAACTTAGAAATCAGACAAGGAAAACACAGTTCAACCAAATTTCTTTTATTGGATAAAGATTCGATTACATGCTATCGGGCCTTTCGCTTTAGATTTCTTTGTCGCACCTTGTGGTGCATGCACATTTGTTTGCTCTCTTAATTTACCATCCGATCGGGTCGAGCATCATGTCACAATTGGATGCAAAAATTAGTTTTTTGTTATAAAATATGCTAATGGCTATATATAAATACATCATCGAATACAAATGTATGGTCAGTCTTTTCTAGTTTGAGAACTCCGCTCCACACTCTGAATGTAACGTAATCTGTTGCTATAGATTATTATCCTTATATAGTCTTTCTTTGTCAGATGGAATTAATTTCAGATTAGACATGAAAGGCCTTCAAAGGTGCGACGATAAAAAAAAAAAAGCATATATAAATGCTATGTGACGATGAAGCCTCTTTAAAAAACTAATCTTAAAGCTTATTTTTATCCATTTGGATTTGGGTAATCATATGTTCCAAAGACTTTGGAATTTTGGTCTAAACAGAGATCTTCGGCTGTTAAAAGTTAAAACTAATCATTAAGCTAATGTTATTGGTTTTTTTTTAAAATAATGATAATAATAATAATAGTTTCAAAATAAGGCCAAAGCTCCCATATGTTATTGGCTGGGCCTGGATTTCATTGACGCCCCAGGCGAAGAAACTCAAACCCAAGCGGGCCTGCATATAGTCCGGCCCATCACAGCCCATTCTCTCTCTTCATCACACCTCTCCGACAGCGTCTCAGTTCAGTATCCCCGCTCATGGCTCCTCCCAGAATTCTACTCTGTGGACGTTTTCGCCGCCTCAACCAGCTCGTCGTTTTTGAATCTTATCGGTGATCTTTCGTTCTCCCTCTCTGTATTTATGTAAATATATGTCTGTATTCTAGTGTTTTTGATCCATTTTTGTTATTAATTTTGATTGTTCAATTAGGTTAACAAGTCCGCTGGTCCATTCGATGCGGTTCTCTGCGTGGGCCAGTTCTTCCCGGACTCGCCGGAGAAGCTCCAGGAGTTCATGGACTACATTGAAGGATCGTTCTCAAATCCTCTTCCGACGTACTCACAATGGTGACTACGGTATCGGTGCGCCTAAGGTCTCATTGGCCAGTTTCCAGGATTCGGCGAATCTAGGGTCTGCGATGGACGGTTTGAGGATATGCGTGATAAATTTGTATTATTAAAAGGCAGTGGCAAGTTCACTTCCATGGTATGAATTATGGGGTTTTTTTGTTAATTTATCTTTGTCTGTATTTGTTTGGTTTCATGTAAGTAGAGAGAAAAGTAAAAAGGGAATTCTGGAACTGTGTTATAAATCGACTATCTCCATGTAACAATGAGCATACATTGCTATGGTTTCCATTCTTAATTTTTTTTCAAAAAGGGAATCAGAAAATTGTTTTTAAACATGACAAATATGTTTCATTTTCTTTTAATCGTGTGGCTTTGGTAGCAGAAAACACGACCCGGTTCCATTACCATGCAATCCCTATGATTCTTTGCAGTTTCAGATAGATTAAAATGAAAACCTTCGCTTTTTACTTAGTTCTATCAGGCTTACTTGATTGAGGGATTGCATTGTTTGTGGGTTAGATGGTGAGAAGACTAAGAATTAAAACGGTTCATTTGGCTTGTTTTTTTGCATTTTCTCTGGGGCCAAATATGGGTAGTTTGTTTAAGTTGACAAGTTTCGGCCTTTTTTTAGCAACCAAGCAGTCTTTTAATCTACTTGAGTTGATGACTTTGGCTCTTTTGCCTATGAGTTACTGTTCACACTGCGTCGCAAACTACTGTAGTTTGTATTATATGACAGTTTGCATTTCAGCAGCATTATGGAGACAAAAGAAATGTGTGGCCTATTGCCATTGCTAGAATTGGTTACTTGATACTTTGACAATTTTGATACTAGTATAAACAAAACATCATTGAATGGTTACTTCTCAAAATATAGGCACCTTTTTTTTTACCTTGAATGCATGTTATTGCTGTTGCAATTATCATTTTTTTATCTGATTTCGTAATCTTAATTAGGTTATATGGCCTAAATTTCTGGTAGGCAATCATTGGATGGTCAGCAATTTGGAAACATACAGTCAAGATGATGCTTACTGGTGGCATTGGCGGGATGAGCCTGAATAAAGTTGATTTGTTCTTTAATATTATCTGAAGCATTGGTCATTTCATTGCCTTAAAAATAATCAGTTTAACTTCTAGTTTCCTGTATATTGATTTTCTAATTAGATACTCACTAATGAATGGCCCACTGAGCTCACAAAGGAGCTGTTACATCTAATATTCCTCCAGGAATCTCAGATTCATCAGGTAGTGATTCACTATACACGTGAGCTAGTAGGGGAAATTAAACCCCAGAAGTGCTGATGGGAAAATTATTTAGCATATATTTTCTTCCTAAACTAGTTCTGTTTTTTTCAACCAATCTAGTTCTTATTTGCTATTAATTTTTTGAATGTGTATTCAAAACTTCAATCTAGTATTAGATTCAGCATCATGATAATTTTTCATTTATTTGAATCACTGCCTTGAAACATCTCTAATTAAAGTATTTTTAATTTGTTTGAGACTCTTGAGTGGCAAATGCCACAAAAGTTATCCTATCCTGCTCAATTTGGTTCTAAGAAGGTGATTCTAACACACATGCTGCTCTGATTTTTCTATGAATCACTTAGAAAATAATGTTATTGAAATTGCGCCATATCTTCAAGTAAAAAGAGTGTACGGGGGAGGACCAAGTCTCGAAGTGAATCGCCTTGGATATTTGTTATGAATTATGTGCCTCGAACACTACTTTTCCCCCATGTGTGGAACATGAGGATACCTGTACAATTATCTAGGCATTGAAATGGGCTGAGCAAAGAAGGAAAATTCATATAGCTTTAAAACTCGAGATCACCTCTCTTTTTTTTTATGTCTAAATCAGGCTCTTCAAATGGCATATTTTTATCATCGAGACCACCATTATAATAAGCCTGTGTAACCTTTCCTCGATGATTGTTTTAGATGATGCGACTTTGGTCTTCATTTCGTTGTCAAGCCTTTTGTTCGAGTGCACGTAAATTGATATTTGGAAAATTCGCCATTTATTGGCTTTCACAGGTTTGTGATCATTGTGGAAAATTTATATGGATTACTCAGAGTATGACAAACTAGTAACCTGCTCGGGACGTAGGGTTGTCTTCTCTAGCTATCACATTGCCGGGTACAAAGGGTATTTTATGATCGAGAACCATACTCCAACTTTCGACATGTCATGCATGTAACCCGCTTGTAGTCTTGCCCTGCTAAATAAAGATAAACAAAAGTGATTCTCCTTCTCAACTAGCTTTCACAATCTTCCACCATCTTCTTTGTTTCTTTGGTATGATATAAACTTCAGGTGTATATTAATTACCAATACCTTATCTTACTTTGTAATGACCACCCCCTCAGGTAAATATTATGCCCAATATATCTTACGATTTTAAAACACACCTACCTATTGTGTAGTGTTAGAACTATTCTCTAGTTGACCCAACAAAAAAACTTCTCTATCTAAGTTAAGATCTCTTAGTCTCCACCGCCTTAAATTAAAGTAATTTACAAATGATAGGGGTAGCTAAAAGCACTTGGATTCTGAGCACCGGAAGCCTTACATGGTCATGACTCTCACATAAGGATTGGGGATTAAAGATTGATTTTGATTCAATTTGTTGTGACCCATTCTCTAAGGTGGATGTTATTTGCTTTAACCTTGATGAGCTCCTTTGCGCTTTAAAACATTGGATTCCCATTATCGAAGCCTTACATGGTCATGGACTCCCACAAGATCGGGATTAAAGACTGATTTTGATACAATTTGTTGCGACCCATTCTCTTGCGTGGATGTTATTTGCTTTAATTATGAGCTCCTTGCGGTTTCAAAACATTGTCTATATAATGGCATTTTTAGAACATTATTTTGGAAAGCTAACATCATTATCTTAAAGTTAGTCCCTTGATAAAAATTAAATGAGAAATACCTAGTTTAAGTATGCATCGATAAAAAGTACCTATTTTAAGCTCATATATGGTGGGATCCACAATTATGGCCTATTCCTTCGGTTCATTGCAATAGGTAAGAATTATCGATTAAAAACTTTTCAATCATACTTGCAAACCACTTATTTAATTACATTATCAGTATATTTGTGAGGATGTTTTTATCCGAAAACCAAAATGTTTTCCATCCTGCAACCATGTTCTCATTTGTGCTGAGTCATGCGTTGGTTGTGAATCTCTAAATCTCCCACCCAGATCCTTCGGCGCATTATAGGCGCATTGATTAGAGTTTATTTTAGATCGGGCTGGTATTTAGCATGATCACACCATAACTGCTAAGGCATGAGATGTCGCTTCGTCTGCTATGAGATTATAAAGGCATTGATTAGTGTTGGGATTTAGATTAGTTCGATTGTTGAGGACATCAAAGACCATGTATGAGGAGATTATGGCATACCGTGAATCTGCCATGCATGAGATGTTGCTTATCGCTCCCAGACTGGATTAGGTGGAGGCCATTAAATTGAGCCTTAATCTCGTCTCCCGATAGAGAGCTGAGGCCGCACCACCACCGCCTTTATTACCCTCGCACAAAAAGTGTTCCACAAACTGGCTCAAATTTTACACATCAATTCTGGACATCATTCGGGAGGTTATAGTTCCAAAGGGCTCCAATATTACCAATAAAAAAAAAAAAAAAAAATTGTTCCAGTATTCCAATATTACCAAGATCTCGAGCCTGGGCTGGCTTGCCATGCAGGGCGTGGAGTGGATCCCCTGGCTAAGTAGGTGCGCTTATCGAGGATGTCCGATGGACGATGATGACTTGGGATGACATGGATTATGAATATGATGTTATCTGTGAAGTGGCCTAGGATCTACCTTAGACTGTTCTAATCTCTGCTTAGTACCCCTCCACCTGAAGGGTTCCATTCACTTTAAGCACCTATCTCTTGATGAGTGCTACTTCCCCATCACCTTCATATTTATCATATTTGATTTCTCAAGGCTCGCCTTTGTCTGGCTACTTACCGTGATTTTAATTTGTGGTTCTAAATATTCTGTCCAGTCCAGTCCTACCAAAAGAAAAATTCTGTCCAACTAAGCTATATAAAAAAATGTGTCCTGTGCCTTTTGGGTAAAAAAATGTCTACTTTTTTTTTATAAGTAAGGAGTCATGAAAATGTCTTAGCATTTTTTTTTTTTGAGTAAAGTAAAAGTAAAGACTCAATTCTGGATTTTTACTTTGTTGCATTTAGATTTAGGCATCACAACCTTTGGTTCTTGGTTCTGCTTCTCAGAAATTTTATTCATGCCATTTCTCCCATCTCCAGCATCTACAATGTCTTCATTGAGATTTAAGAAGCCACCAAATACTACCTTATTTCCTTATAGTTATTAAAGACAGCCCCACTAATCAGAAACAAAGGACTATGGACAGTGTTCTTGAGACTACTAATATTATATATGATGTTCCAAAAACCATATGAAACATTGGAGCTGTGAGGATGAGATGGTAGCTGGTTTTTGTGTTCTGTGTCTTCTGGGTCTTGTCCACGTGGGAAAATGCAACTTCTGCATGACACAGAAGCAAGGGAACAATACATGAGGGGGTTTGTTTTGATTTTATTAATAAGGGCAATGAAAGGGGTCCAGATTGCAACTTTAAGCACAGCTTGCAGGATGAAGGTGAGGGCTTTGTCAGCAGGAGGTCTGATCTGAAATGCTAAGTCTAGCAGGTTGGTTTTTCATCGATGTAATCAATTTCTAAGCAGATTGATAATTATTATAATTCTTAGATAAGTTTGGTAGTAGGAGCCACCCCGTGGGAATATTCATTCGAAGGCTCTGTCTTTTCAGCCTTAACAAAGGGAGCTTCCTTGATGGGTTGGATGTATTAACTATCTGCCTTTAAATTCCTGAATAAGCAAACACTTAAAAACAAATGTAGTGGATTGGGTTTAGTGAGCAAAGCATCCCAACAGGGACACTGTATTACTATAATATAATATTGTGTCATTCCATTTTGACAACAATTAACTTACAAGTCTTCCAGACAAGCTTGCTTACTATATAGAATAAAATAAAATAAAATAAAGCATAATTAAAAATAATTTTAGGTTTTTCAGACAAGCTTTAATATAATAGTTTCAAAAAGTCTCCTCTCAAAACTATTTTGGCAAATAGTCTCTTAAACATAAAAGAAGAATATGTATTATTGCTGAATTTAACTAAAAAAAAAAAGATACTTTAATGATCTAGTATTGGAATATAATCAATTAATTTATTTATCTTTTAAGGAAATGAAAATATATAATATAAGGTGTGATAGTAATGAAAAACAAATGTGTACTTATATACAATTTTTCAAGGAACATGTTATATAATATAATAAGATATTTTCTTAAATATATAAAAACTTATAATATATGGTAGCATATTATTGGATGAGAATGGGACTGGCATCCCTTCGCTGCCCGATAGAGTTAACGGCCTCGTCGCCATGCTCTTCCGAAGAGTGTACCTAAACAGAGGCCTTATTTGATTAAGCCCAAAACATTGCCTTAAAAATAGTGAAGCTCCACACCCGCCAATAACCCATATCCTTCCAATAATGTAAGATAATATCTTTGAAGATATCCTACTCGCCCAATCGAGCCCTATTATAAATAAGAAAATCAATAAAGATCATCATTGGACATTCTCCATCAAAGAAGAGAGATTATACCAAATGAACTCCCTCATTAATCCATCGCTAAATCTAAGGCCGACTATGCGATAAACATACCCTCCAATGAAAGACCGAGTCACCGCCCAAACCGGATCAATGTCCACTACAAACAAGGCGCCACTCCACCACCGGGAAGAGACGCTAATTCTAAGCAATCTAAGCATCCTCTCTTTCTCGAAAAGACCGACTCTAGCATCTGAGCGCACGGCGGTTTCTCGCCGCCCTTCTTCCTTCGGGTTCTTCTTAAGGTGAGAGTGCCGCAGATCCGGATCCTATAAACCAAAGACGCCGAATCCTACCCCATGTACCTAAACGGTCCTGTAAGATCCTTCGGTCATCGCCAGCCTGGGTCCAACCTGAATCTAATCTTAATTACTTCCGCCCGCCCATCAAAAACGATCATCACATATATTATAAATGTTATAAAATTATTGAATCCATGTCTGTTGCTTAAGTTGTCTTACCCTCAACCAAGCTCAAATTAAAAGTCACAAATATTTATAATATTGAGGTTTTAAGAAAATTGGTTGTTTAAATATAATATTAGTAACTTGAAGTCATGGATTCATATTTGTAATTTTGAATATTTTTTTCTCACTTTCTTGTATTTAGTGTCATAATAACTTAGTCTAATTTAGTATCTCTAAGTAAAAAAAGAGTAAAAAGTATAATATTCATATTAAACTTAAATTATACAACTTTAGTTTTTAAGGGTCATATAATTGTCTTATTGTAAATCAAATTCCAATATTATTTTGAAATCATGAGAAGGTAATCAGGCCTCTGTTGATAAATCTATTTAAAATGTTCAAACCATTGGAAAATAAAATTTTCACTGGGCTTAATTTTCAATACGTTTGATAACAAAATTTGTGTAGTTCGAATTGAAAATTTTAAATTAAAACTGTTGAAATTATAAGTAGGTAAAGACCTATTTAACGTGGAATGTAAAATACATCAACAAAAAAATTTTTAAAATGAAAATAAATTGGACAAAAAACCCTTATAGCTATTAAGTAATATTTTCAAATATCTCTTAGTTTGGATAGTTTTAAAAGTTTAGATTCTATTGGTTATTTTTAAACATATTTATGTATTTTTCGATAATATTATTAGAATAAATATTTTTACATATTTTTAAACATGTTATTTACAGTACAATTAATAATTGTAGTGAAAATAAAATATTATTAAAAACTCTATTTATTTTGGATAATATGTAATTTAATGATAATAAAGGTAAATATATAAAATACATAATTTTCAAAAGATTCAAAAGATTTACGCTTATCAAACAATATAGGTTCAAAGATTTAATCGTTAGTAACTTATCAAACAGCTTTTATAGTATATATTCAATACTTGCGAATTCAACATTAATTTTTCATCATTATTTTTCGTCTGACTATCATCAATAATGGCAATATGATTATTTACAGCAGAAGATTTATCTAGTCCAGTCCTCCAATCATCTGATTACTCATCGTTAATTTTAAAGTCTGGTAGGATTAACCGGTATGCATGTAATCGAACTCTCAATTTTCTTAAAAGGTTAACTTAATAGGATTTGGACATGATATATGTGGAGATCCTAAACACGAAGATTCCGACGTTTAATAAACATGTGATTCTGAAATCTGAATAGAGAATATAGACCATGAAAAAACAATAATAGAACTTGTCATAACAGAGACTGTAGAGAAAAGTCAAGAAATGGTAACAAATGGAATAAAGAAATGACATCGACATCTCTGATTCTTCTCTTCCTGTGTCTGCTCTGGTCAATGTGGAAATAATGAATCCTTCTTGTTTTAGAAAAATATAATACAAATTTTCAAAAACAAATTAAAACAAGCCCTATGTCATCTTTCAATTGGTCCAAATCTTTGGTTTCCTTTCTATAGCCATCTATTTGAGTTTTCTTAGGACTCAAATCATCTCCAATGTGCTCATCTAAAATCAACATTTAAAGCTATATTACTTCTCAAAAGTCATTTTTGAGATTTAATAAAAAGAATAGATCATTCCTTCATGAATGAAAGTAATTCTTAAAAGTTTTTGATTTCCATCTCAAATTCTTATTCCCAATTTTAATTCCTTTTCTTTACTTAATTTATATCATATACTCCTTCATTTATCTATATCACCTAAACACTATAAAATATACTTATTAAATGTAGTTGAAAATTATAGTTCATATTAAATCTAAATAAATTTTAAATTATTTGTAGTTCTTATAAAATAATGAAAATAAATAATTTATCAACTATAGGAAAATCAATGTGTTGGGATTAATAGGAAAATCTGATCCACGTAGCCGATAAATATTTTACCGATTTCAATTCACTGTGGTTTTATGTAATTTTTTTAAAGGAGATTGGTTGTTTTTTTTTTGGGTTTTCAGAGGAATCTCATAAACACAAAATTTTTTCCATCTCCAACGGTCATATTGTGGAAAATCATTTTTTTTTGTTCAACTATTATATTATAAGGGTGTAAGAGGCTTCATTTTTTTACTGATTACCAATGATAGCCAAATTTGCTTAAAAAATAGATGATCAATGCTTTACTCAGCTTAATCGTTTTGTTTCTATTATTTCCATTTCCAATTTTAAGAAATTTCTAAATTTAGTAATCTAAATTCCTAGGAGTATTATTCCTAAATTGGCTGAGGATGCTCTTTTAGAAACCACCAAATGATTTATCCATTTATTGATCTCATGGTCCTATATAGGTTTAGTGGTCCGATTTTTTGTTTGTTTTCTACTGATCATCAATTTGAGTTGTCTTAAAATCTTTAGACCCAAAAAATTTATTTAATTCTTAATTTCATAATTTTATGGGATTAGTCAATATGTATAAAATACTTCAAACACTCACGATTTGATTTTTCGAGAAAATTTGGCGCACGTTGCTTGTTTTACTGCAAAAGGCACGATTCTAGGGGCCTCTACAAATGTTCGCGGAACATTGCTTTTTACTTTCTTTACAGAAATTTCACGATTGAGTCAAAGAAACCATATGTTTTATTTTTTAAAAAGTATCCCATGAAATTTAATCCCAAAAAGTTAAGAAAGTCATAGCCTAATCTTGTAGTGGGGTCCACCTCGAGAATAAACAACACAGCAAGGGTCGGTATTCCTATGGTTTATTCGGTTATTATTTTCTCATGATAATTTATTCCATCCTTTTTAAATTAATATTTTAAATATATATAACTCTACTACTATATAAATAAATTAAAATAAAGTATAATTAAAAAAATAATTTTAGGTTTTCGGACAAGCTTTAATGTAATAGTTTCTAAAGTTTATTCTCAAAACTATAATTTAAAACTATTTTAGCAAATAGTCTCTTATAGTCTATTAAAAATTATTTTTATTATTCTTGACCTAAATCACTCATATGAATATTTTCTTTCATTTTTCTTTTAACCCAATAAAATGGTTTTACTAAATTTTATATTTTTAGTTTGTTTTTGTGTTATGTGATGTTATTCATCATCTTGTTATTAGTTGTGAGACTGTTAAGCGAAGTCGCGATTTTATCTTATTTATTCATCATCTTGTTATTGGTTATTGGGGCCTGTTAAAAAACTGAAGTCACAGATTTTCTAATAACTATTAGTTATTGGGGCCTGTTAATGTTATTCATCATCATTAAATTATCACACAAGAACCCATAACAGTCCATACACCCCTGCTTGTGCAGTTGCCCTCATAGTGCAAAAATTCCACAATTCGGTCCCATGTTTGGGGCCAGAACATCTGACATTCGACCTTTTTCCTATAAATACATGATTTAAAGCAACATTTTAATACAAAATTCCAACACAAACAGCCCGATTCTGGGCAGTCACGGCCTGAAAGAAAGAAATCCAAGAAAATTCCAACAATTCGGTCCCATGTTTTGGGGCCAGATCAAAGCGACCTCGCGGCCTCAAACTAGCAGAAGCATTGAAAAACCCTTAAAAGTAGAATAAAAGCATGAAGTAGGAGAAAATCCCTCTGCCAAGGAGTTTTAAGAAACTCCCAAATCCGGGGTTCACGCGTTGTCCTCGCCGCGTAGAGCGACTCATAACACCTTTCAGTCGGCCGCCAGACGGTCCGTCGCCAGGATCTTGAGGAGAAACACCCTCTCTCTAAAACCCTCTCATTTTGGAGAACCACTGCATCGAAATGAATTTCACGTTTTGCTTTGGCCAAATGTGGGAGATGAAGGACTATTAGCTATTTTGTCTTCTAGTCACTTATAATCAATTTCTATAATACCCATTATGTCCCTCTTTCTCAGATTTGATATTCGGCACTACCTCGGCCGTCCATTTTCATCATTTCTCTACTCATACCACTTATGGTACATGAGTACATGCTATATGTGACTTTCCGTCGCGCTCGAAAATCGTTTACGGCACTCGAAGCGCGATGCACAGCGATGTCGACTCATTTGTCTCGGCAAATTCGCGAGAAATTTTGCGTGCTAACTAGATTTCGCGAAACGATTCCAAGCGATTGCAATCCATTTCGTCATCCGAGATCTAGAAGAATTAGTACCGATTTTTAGTAATTACAATTTTGTAATCAAAATTACGATTTTTGCCCTTATTCCAGAAATTGGAATTTCTCGGGTCTTACATTCTCCCCTCCTTAAAAGGAATTTCGTCCCGAAATTCTACGCACATACACATCCAACCATGTGCATATGTAACCTCACCTAACTCCAAGATCGTGTCGGGTATGATGACCCGACTAAGGTCCCAATTATAACTTAGATGGTTGTCATCTCATCCATGTCAGAAGCGACAATCAACAACCCAATATGTCTCACCCTCCTAAGGTCCACCACGCTTCCCATTTGCGCAGCTGCGATCTTTAGAGAAGTCAAATCTCTCCACACATTACAGGAAAAATTTTCCGTCATGCGGCTTTTACAAGACCTGACCTGCATCTTGCATTTGTGAAGCTTGTGTATCGGGACTAAACCCTGTCGCACAAGATGCATTAATGAATGAACATGATCATCCAAATTAAGCACTACGCTAGTCAACAATTGCAGTATAAACGTACCACTGTTCATTTCATTGTATCCAAATCCCTAAGGTCATAACCCACCTTGTAGTATTTACCCTTTTTCTATACGCATTTCACCATGCATATACTTTCCCTACGCAACTACAGCGCAATCACCATTTCAAATGGTAGTTAATCCAATACGTATCTCTAGGCATAACCACGGCCAGAGACTATTCATACACACCACTCGTGTATCACGCCAATCAATTTCGCGTTTAAAATTGTTTTCAACAAAATTTTATTTTCAAAAATTTTATTTTGAAATTTTATTTTCGAAAATTTTATCAAAAAATTTATTTGATTTTATTTAATTTAAAAATTTTTTTTTTTTTTTTTTTGGAAAAAATTTGAGATGAACGGTGTTCGTTTAGTATTCAAACGATCTTGAGTCAAACTCGGGAAGCGATCTTCCCGAGGAGCAGTGTTCGTTTAATTGACTCGAGAACGACTGATTTCTCCCTCTCTGTATTTATGTAAATATATGTCTGTATTCTAGTGTTTTTGATCGAATTTTTGTTATTAATTTTTGATTGTTCAATTAGGTTAACAAGTCCGCTGGTCCATTCGATGCGGTTCTCTGCGTGGGCCGGATTCTTCCAGACTCGCCGGGCTCAGGATTTCATGGACTACATTGAAGGACGTTCTCAAATCCCTCTTCCGACGTACTTCATCGGTGACTTCTACGGTATCGGTGCATGGGTTCTATTGGCCGCCAGGGATTCGGCAGATCAGTTCAAAGATGGACGGTTTGAGGATATGTGATAATTTGTATTGGTTAAAAGGCAGTGGCAAGTTCACTCTCCATGGTATGAATTATGGGGTTTTTTTTGTTAATTTATCTTTTTAATGCATTTTCTGTTTGGTTTCATGTAAGTAGAGAGAAAGTAAAAGAGGGAGTGGAACTTGTAAGTTGTAACCATCATCACCGTAACAATAGGCATGCTACATTGCTGCTATTTCCATTCTTAATTTTTTTTTCAAAAAGTGAATCAGAAAATTGTTTTTAAACATGACAAATATATTTTCATTTTCCTTTAATTGTATTGTTGTGAAAACTGACCGGTTCCATTACCATGCAATCCTATGTTTCTTTGCAGTTTCGGATAGATTAAAATGAAAACCTTCGCTCTTTACTTAGTTCTATCAGGCTTACTTGATTGAGGGATTGCATTGTTTGGCAGTTAGATGGTGAAGACTAAGAATTAAAACAGTTCCTTTGGCTTGTTTTGCATTTTCTCTGGGGCCAAATATGGGTAGTTTGTTTAAGTTGACAAGTTTCGGCCTTTTTGCAACCAAGCAGTCTTTTAATCTACTTGAGTTGATGGCTGGCTCTTTGCCTCTGAGTTACTGTTCAGTGGTACGTCGCAAACTACTGTAATTTGTATTATATGACAGTTGCATTTCAGCAGCATTATGGGCCGAAATGTGGCTCATTGCTTATTGTTGTAGTGGTTAGTTGATACTTTGACAATTTTGATACTAGTATAAACAAAACATCATTGAATGGTTTACTTTCAAAATATATAATCTTTTTTTACCTTGAATGCATGTTATTGCTGTTGCAATTATCATTTTTTATCTGATTTCCTGTAATCTTAATTAGGGTTATATGTGGCCTAAATTTCTGGTAGGCAATCATTGGATGGTCAGCAATTATTTAGCATATAGTCAAGATGATGTTGATGCATTGCGGGCATTGGCGGATGAGCCTGGAATAGTTGATTTGTTCTTAACATATCCTTGTTGAAGCATTGGTCATTTCATTGCCTTAAAAATAACTGCTTAACTTCTAGTTTCGTATGAGTTGGATTTTCTTAATTAGATACCACTAATGAATGGCCCACTGGAGTCACAAAAGGAGCTGTTACATCTAATATTCCTCCAGGAATCTCAGATTCGTCAGGTAGTGATTCTACCATATCAAGAGCTAGTAGGAAATTAAACCTCAGTAGATGCTGATGGGAAAATTATTTATATATATTTTCTTCACAAACTAGTTCTGTTTTTCCTTAATCTAGTTCTTATTTGCCATTACTAGAATTTTTTTTGAATGTGTATTCAAACATGAATCTAGTATTAGATTCAGTGGATCATGATAATTTTCATTTATTTGAATCACTGTCTTGAAACATCTCTAATTAAAGTATTTTAATTTGTTTGAGACTTTGAGTGGCAAATGTGCCACAAAGTTGTCTATCTATTCAATTGTCTGGAAGTAAGTGTGGATTCTAACGCACATGCTGATTTTACATGAATCACTTAGAAAATAATGTTATTGGAAATTGCGGTTTGGTTATCTTGAGTAAAAAGGAGGCATGGGGGGAGGACCAAGTCTACGAAATTGAATCGGCTTGGATATTTTGTTAATTATGTGTGCCTCGAAACACCTCTTTTTCCCCCATGTGTGGAACATGAGGATAATTGCAATAATTATCTAGGCATTGAATGGGTTGGAGCAGCAAGGAAAATTCATATAGCTTTAAAAACTTGAGATCAGCTCTTTTTTTTATGTCTAAAATTGAGTTTCAAATGCAGGGGCATATTTTTATCATTGGGAGACCCTGATAATAAATTGGTGTAACCTTTCCTTGGATGATTGTTTTGATGATGCGACTCTTGGTCTTCATTTACATTCTTTGTTTCTCTTTGTTTGAGTGCCACGAGAAATTGATATTTGGAAAATTTGCCATTTATTGGCTTTCTATATACTTTGTGATCATTGTGGAAAATTTTGTATGTTGATTACTATTTGTAGCATGACAAACTAGTAGCGTTACGTCGGTTGTCTTACGCAATGGCTATCACATTCTTTGGTACAAGGGTATTTTCTATGATCGAGAACCATACTCCAATCTCGATGCTGTGCATGTAACCCGCTTTTTAGGTCTTGCTCCTGTTGGAAATAAAGATAAACAGGTTTGATTCTCCTTCTCAACTAGCTTTCTACAATCTTCCACCATCTTCTTGTTTCTTTGGTATGATATAAACTTCGTGTGTATATTAATTACCAGTACCTTATCTTACTTTTGTAATGACCCACCCCCTTTTGTGTAAATATTATGCCCAATATATCTTTACGATTTTAAAACACACCTACCTATTGTGTAGTGTTAGAAACTATTCTCTCTAGTTGACCCAACAAAAAACTTCTCTCTCCCATCTAAGTTAAAGATCTCTTAGTCTCCACCGCCTTAAATAAAAATCATGATGATAGAACAGTCAAAACACTTGGATTCCCACCTTTGGAGCCTTACATGTACATGGACTCTCACATAAGGATTGGGGATTAAAGATTGATTTTGATTTAATTTGTTGTGACCTACTCTTGCGTGGATGTTATTTGCTTTAACCTTGATGAGCCCTTGCGGTTTTAAAACATTGGATTCCCACAACTGGAAGCCTTACATGGTCATGGACTCCCACGTGATTGGGGATTAAGGCGATTTTGATACAATTTGTTTGTGACCCATTACCTCTTTGCAGCATTGAGTGTTATTTGCTTTTAATCTTGATGAGCCCGCGCGGTTCAAAACATTGTCTATATAATGGCATTTTTAGAACCTTATTTTGAAAGCTAACATCATTATCTTAAAGTTAACCTTGATAAAATTAAATAGAGAAATACCTAGTTTAAGTATGCATCACGATAAAAAAGTACCTATTTGCTGCGATGTTAGATCCACAATGTCTATTCTTTTTGTCTATTGCAATAAGGTATTATGAATTATTGATTAAAAACTTTTCAATCATACTTGCAACCACTTATTTAATTACTTATTGGGCATGTTTGTGAGTAGATGTTTTTATCCTATATCCAAAATGTTTTTCCATCCCAGAACCATGTTCTCATTTGTATGAGTCATGCGTTGGTTGTGAATCTCTAAACTCCCACCTAGATCATACGGGCAAGATTATGGCGAATTGATTAAGAGTTGGTTTCGTCGGTTTAGTGTGTGCACATCGACACCATAAGCGCTATACATGAATGTTGCTTGGCACACGGCTCACGAGATTATAGGCGGATTGATTAGTGTTGATTTAGATTAGTTCGATTGTTGAGGACATCGACACCATGTATAGAGGAGATTATAGTTGTTCTGTAAGCGCCATGCATGAGATGTTATGGTAGCTCGAAATTTGGATGAGTGGAGGCCATTAAATTAGAGCCTTAATCTCTGCTCGGCGGGAGAGCAGAGGCTACACCTGCAGCCTTTATTACCCTCGCACGGGTTCCTAAGCGGTTCAGCCCTACGAGTCTTGTCAATTTGTTATCATTCGGAGGTTATAGTTCCGAGTGGCTCCAATAGTACCCATCAAAAAAAAAAAAAAAAAAAAAATTGTTCCAGTGGCTCCAATATTACCAGCATCTGTAGTCATGGTTGCTTATGGTATGGAGGATCCCCGGTTGGTAGGGCATGCGGCTTATTGAGGATGTCTGATGGACGCATGATGACTTGGGGTGACATAGATTATGAATATGATGTTATACGTGAAGTGGCTAGGATCTACCTTAGTTTGTTCTAATCTGCGCGTACCCCTCCACCTGAAGGGTTCTATTCACTTCAGCACCTATCTTGATGAGTGCTACTTCCCCATCACGCCGTATTTACTGTTATTTGATTGCGTCTTGCCCTTTGTTGAGGCTTGCGCATTCTTTAATTTGTGGTTCTAAATATTCCGTCCAGTCCAGTCCTACCAAAAGAAAAAAAAAAAAAAAATTCTGTCCAATCCAAGCTATATATAAAAAAAAATGTGTCCTATACCTTTTGGGTAAAAATGTCTACTTTTTTTTTATAGAAATGAGTCATGAAAATGTCTTAGCATTTTTTTTTTTTTAGTAAAAGAGTAAAGACATGACTTGCCAGTTTTTACTTTGTTGCATTGGAATTTAGGCATTCAATAACCTTTGGTTCTTGGTTCTGCTTCTCAGAAATTTATTCATGCCATTTCTCCCATTCCAGCATCTACAATGTCTTCGGCTGAGATTTCCATGAAGCCACCAAATACTACCTTATTTCCTTATAAAGTTATTAAAGAGACAGCGCCCACTAAACAAGAAACAAAGAGACTAAGTGACAGTGTTTCTGACACACAATATTGGCGTTATGATGTCTCCCAAAAACGGCAGAAACATGGAGCTGGAGATGGTGATAAGCTTTGTTTTAAATTTGTGTCTTCCTGGGTCTTGTCCACGTGGGAAAAATGCACAACTTTCTGCATGACAAAGCAAGGGAACAATACATGAGGGGGGTTTGTTTTGATTTTATTAATAAGGGCAAATGTGAAAGGGGTCCAGATTGCAACTTTAAGCACAGCTTGCAGGATGAAGGTGAGGGTTTTGTCAGCAGGAGGTCTGGATCTGAAAATGCTAAGTCTAGCAGGTTGGTTTTTCATCGATGTACTCAATTTCTAAGCAGATTGATAATTATTATAATTCTTAGATAAGTGATGGGTTTTCAAATTTTAATCAGCTTATTTTCTAATTAATCTTTTTCCTTTGTATTTAATTCCATTGCTTGGTACTAATGATTCTTCTTACACAAATAAGTTCAGGTCAAAAAACTGCTGGTTCTGTTTGTCAAGCCCTGAGGTGGAATCACATCTAGTCATCCACCTTAGGAGAAAGTTACTACTACGCACTAGCAAAGGTCCACTTGTTGAGGACCAAGTGCTGATTATACCTGTTTGAACATTCACCTAATACCCTTTCTTTGCCCTTGGAGAGCGAGACAGAGCTCGTTAGGTTTCAGAAGAGCTTGAAGATGTATTTCAAGACACAAGTGAAGGAGGTTGTTTTCTGTGAGTGGATATTCAAACGTGGCACTCATGCTAATATTCAGGTAAAAGAAATTTGCTTTTTGTGCCTTCTACAGATGTTTAATGAATTGATGACAACATTTTGTCTAAAATTTGTTGAGTTGCTTGCAAGTTGATATAGTTACTACCACCCCAACCCCCATTCTGTTCCTTGCTTTTTTTTTTTAATTAGTAAGAAAGATGAATATATTCAAGAGGAGGAAGCGAGTCAATGTGGCGACTCAAAGTATGGTTCCCTTCTTTGTGTCTCATTCATATGAATGCATAAATTTTAATTTATTTATTTTTGATTAGTAAGAAAGCTGAATATATTCAAGAGAAGAGCCGCCAAAGTGGCGACTCAAAAAAGATAATGTTTGATAAGTAAAAAACTTTAAATGAATTGGAGATTTTTGGAAAACTCAAGAACCTTGTTAACCATGAATATTTAGTATATTGATGTAGGATGTTGTGACATCGGTTTCATCAATTTAATATGAAATCCTTGGACTTATTTTTAATAATATGTGTGTGTGGGTAAATAATGAGCAAGAGAGGCTTTAACTTTGCTATGTTGGTTTGCGAGTCTTTACTTCTTTTGCGGCTTTTCTTTTAGCCTTCACATGGCTGGATACTTATTTGACAATCTATTCTTTTTTTGCGGGTTGTTCCTATTCCATGCGTCTCGAACTTTCTTTGTGGCTCAATATTTGTTTAAATGAAAGGTGGTTTCAATTTATAACGAGAAAGAAGTAAGTTTAGTTTTCCAATAGGCCTACATCTCCTGTGGAATCTGTTTTGTCTTGGCGCCTCGAGATGCATTATCAACTCCATGATATTATATCTTACATTCAAAATTTAACTAATTGCATAATCTTCTATCCCAGTCATCTATATGCCCGAGGATTTAGGTGTCGAAACTAAACGGTTGAAGCCACACATATGGCCCCATGTGGCGCCCCTGAACGAGGGTCCGTTGACTACCCGTCAACCCGTGGAATACAAGTGGATGTCGGGTTACCCGACGCCACTTCGAAAAATCGAGTAGAGTCTCCTTCGTACGGGGGAGCTCCTGTTGGCCGATACTGCATATACTGTCCCCAAGCAGTCGATATAAATGATATATATCGATATGGCCACTTGGGCCCTGCGAGTACTCAACATACATGCGGAGCTATGAATCGACTATATACCCAATAGTTACAAAGAGTTAATATGTTTTACTCTTATACAATACATACATTAAAATTAGAAATTCTAATATGTATACATCAGAAACCACAACTTGGCTCTCTTCTAGCCACAACCTCGAGAATGGCTTGTCTCCTCGCGCGCTCTTTGAACACAGCGTAAGGGGATACATGACAGAGGTGAAATTTAAAGCTGATGGGAGAATCGCTAAGTGGGCTACTCACCACCTAAGTGCGTTAATGTTTCAATTAAACACACATTTCAAGCAAATGCATGATCCTACTTGAATGTCACACATGACCTTCGGATCCAGGTCTTCACCGACTCTCTCACACTCGCCTAAGCCTTGTATGAGGTATTATTTTATTAGTGGACAACCCTCAGATGTATATATATCAGGTGGGCGCTCAGACGGTGATATATAAATTGTTTAATGGACTACCCTCCGATGAATATCAATTGGACGCTCCGGCTGATTGATATTTAAATTGTTTAATGGACTATAGATGGTCTGTCAGTTAGTATTCAGACGATTGATATTTTAGAAGTTTATTAATTTCTGGCCGATAATTAATATTTTAGCTACCATCAGAGCAATATAGACTTGTTAAATCTGGCTCACACCTATAATCTAGGGTGATCGGTGCGTATGGAATGCGTGTCGATTCAAATACGGTCTGTCAGCATGCAAATATATAAACGTGAATATACTCGTATAATTAAAATCAATCATGTTATGTAATTTCATTTAAACATCAAAATTAGCTCGCTTGGTAATGATCCATCTACGATAATTAATTTAAATCACTTCGACTTAACACATATTTTCACAAAATATATGTTTAAAACCTTTGTTTAGGAATAGTGAAACCCTAGGTTACTATTCGAAAAATCTAAATCAGCGGTTCACCTTGACCATGTGACGTTCCCAGGCCAATTACATACCCGGCAGCAATTCGATACACCGTCGGCCTGCTTCACCCCAACGGCCCATACGGTTATGGAGGTCAGCATCCAAAATTCTAAATAATTCCATTTCGGTCCCAGTTTTGGGACCGATCCATCTAACCCATTTGACCTTATATCTGATCAACATGATTTATTCAATAAATTATCACCAAGAACCATAACGAGTCCGTACTTGACCTCGAGCCATTGATTTCACAAATGGGTTCAATAATTTCAAACAATTCGATTCATGTTTTGGGACCGATCAAGCAACCTCTCACGGCCTCAAACCAACGAAACATGGAAAACCCTTAAAATGAATAAAAGCCAGTAGGAGAAAATCACCTCTTGGGTTGTCAAAACTTCATAAATTCGGGGTCCACGCGTAGCACGCTCCCGCGTAGAAACGTTTACACACACCCTTCTGGCACAAAGCCGAAATCAGCGATGAATCAGCGTGTATTTACAGAGAGAATTCGGAAGACTCTCTCCCAGAAATGAAAGAAAGAAAACTCTTCTGTCAAAAAATAATCATACTTCACGTTTTAATTAACAACTGGATTGGAGAAGAAAGGCAGCTATTAGTTATTCGATCTTAGTGACTTAAAATCAGGTCAATAATACCCATTATGTCCCTCTTTCTGATTTGATGTTAGAGGCACTATCATTAGTCGTTTCATCATTTCTCTACTCCATACATACGGTACATGGTACACATGTTATATGTGAAATTTGTCGTCGCGTCGGCTCCGTTTTCACGACGCCGCAATGCCTCAGCGTGTGACTCGATTGTCTCCGTATGAATTCACGTGTTAACTAGATTTCGCGAGCGATTCGACGGTACAATCGGATTTGTCATCGAGATCTGAAATTAATTACGGTTTTTAACGAATTTAATTTGTAATCAAAATTACGATTTTGCCCTCATTACAGAAATTGGAATTTCTCGGGTCTTATTCTCCCCTCACCAAAGGAATTTCGTCCACAGAATTCGGACTATCATAATCACGCACATGCATAGCCACAAGCGCACTCTATCATGCATGTAAACTAGTCATTTAAACCTTAAGCGACTAAACTTCGTGCCTTCATCCCTAAGCCGGAAGGGATGGGTGGCTGCATTGTGTCCTCGGCTTCCGTTAAACCTCCACTCCCGCGGTGCACGCCATAGCACTCTCACTAGCCTCACGGTCTTCGCGTCATGAACGTCGGTATCCACGAAATCTTGTGACTGGTCGCCCGCCAAGGTCCCATTAGTGTCGACCTCGGCTGTCCCCCGATCCACCCGTAGTTTGGATGCGGAGTATATTTCGGGCATGGGCGTGAAATACCTCGTGGACACCTAACATGTTGGGCGATAACGGCTAACGATGCGCAGCATTATACATCATCTCTGGTATCTCGAAGACCCGATAAACACCGATAGCTTCCGCGCTGCGAACGACCACTCTCTTAAGTTCACGCTGAAGCGTGATCACTAACCTCGGCTAGGGTCGGCGTCGCGTCGCCTTAGCTCTTACGCCGACTCGGGCCGTGAGAAGGCGCTATCGATATCAAGCTCACCTTCGAGAGGTGTCTGTCCAGTCGAGGACAGGTGATGGAACCCTCTTCCCACCTCGGTCGACCTCCGCGTGATCCATGGCTCCCGTACAATGCCTCATATGGTGCCATTCGTACACTCACCTGATAACTGTTGTTGTAGGCGAATTCCACTAAGGGCAATTGCTTCACTCTACCCTTATGATCCGAGGACACATGTTATGACATGCCCTCCCAACACGTATGTAATCCGTACACCGCGTAACCTACGCACCTTCTTTGGGTCATTGTGGCAGCTAACCTCTCAAGGTCGCGATCGCGACAATCCAATGAATGTCGGCTTCGATCCCATGCCATGCATGACATCCATTACCCGAGCCCTTGCCCGACCCGACAACGCGATGCAATTTCAAGGTATTCAAGCCGCCAGTCGTTCAAAATACATCCTTAATTCTAAGTCATGTGATAATTTAGCCGGAGTGTCGTTTTATATCGAGCGACATAGCAACGGCTTGCCGAGCCTCCTACATTTCGGGTCAACTGTAGTGCTTCCGTTGGACATAGTCCTCAGACAAACTCAATTCACACTCACCAAGGTGGTGAATGACCATACCGTGCACCAACACCCGGCTCGGCGGAGTGTTAGATGCGCCCAGCGCCCAATAATCTTAAGCTGCTGTGACACGTCAGGGGTCCACCATGAAGCGAAATCACGAAGATCTCCTCTAATCCGACCCATCGAATTGACTATCTGCATCTTAGGAAGAACATCTATGCTGGCTTCTCTAAAGGCCTTAACCTCTACGCCCCGAATCCGATGCGGAGTGTCGGAAGTCGACAAGCCGGTGTCTGATGCCCGACAACTCGATGGTTGTTAACTCATCGTGTCAAGCGACATCGACAACGATATGCCTACCACCCTAGGTCCACCACTCTTCATTTGCGCAATTGTGATCACGCCACGACCGACCCACACTCGCTCCTCGGCACATATGTGTTGTTGGAAGTGCTTGTATAGCACCCCTAAATTGAAACTAGTTCCACGAGGTCCACGACCATTACTAGGGTGTGGAGGAATGAAGCTGTATACTCTTTGTTCTACGGCTAGCGGGGCCCGCATTGTCCAAGCCTTGGGATCCACTGTCTGCGGGGCAATCCGTCACTCATGCTCAATCCACAGCCCTAGATCCTGAAACTAGTGTGAAGCAGTCTTACGCCTCTTCCACGAACCCCAGGAAGCTAATCCTCCCTCTTGCTACCAACACGTATCAGAGTGTTCAGGTATCCTCAATCTCTCTCTCCATGGTCAGGGCCGTGACCGTGGAGTCCATGTCCATAGGTGAAACCCTATAATCACACCTCAAATGGACAACTTGATACATTCTCGAATCTCTCGTAATATCTAGTCGATCGAAGCTTCCATGTCTCGAAGATTGACATTCGGTCTCTCCCGACATCATTGTCTCAGCCTTCTCTAGGTCGGCGACACTCGATGCGCACCCCGTGTCCAAATCTCCCCTCGATGGCTAAAACCTTGCGAACTTAGTGTCTGGTGATGGTCTCTCAGCGGTACAAAACAATATCCTCGAAATTGATACTCATCTCCCACTCGTGGGAGTAGATCGGAGAATAATGGGTCCACGAGACTCACGACAAAGGCAGTCTAGATAGTGGAACACCCTATGCATGAGGTCCATGAATGTCATTGGCGCATTCGTCAATCCAAAGGGCATCGTCGTAAGCTCAAAGTGCCCGTAGCGGCGTCTGCTTGCCGTGCCCAGGGATATCGTCTCCCCAACCTCTCGGTGATGGTAACCGGTCGCGAAGGTGCATTTTGGAGTAGACTCGCACTCATCTCAGCCCGATTAAATAAATCATTAATCCTTTGTAATGGGTAGATTCTTGATCGTAACCCCTTGTCGATAAACTGCTTTATGCTTGGACTCGGGTTCTGTAACTCAACTGGTGCCATCACATGCGATTCATGAGATGGGTGAAATTACCGGTGTAACTGATGCTCCGAAGTCGACCCTTTGTGGAGGTAGTCGGGTGCTCATCTGGAAAACATCCACATATTTACACTACTCGGTAGATCGAGTCGATCTCTCCTCGTCCTCTAGGAGTGGGCTCGCGAGCCAGCCGTACTTGTCCACGACACTTGGACTGCATTATCTTGTGCGGGGCGAAATGTCATCTTTGCCCCCACGAATACCATACGATTACAGTCTGCGTATAGGCGGTAACCTTCTGTGCTCACAATCGATGCGACTACACATGGCTATGACGATCCATCCTCGGGATGACCTCGAACTTCGACATGTCCATAATCCTCGAGGTCCACTATGAGTAGGTCCTCGAGATCTCTAACTCGCAACCTCACATATCGTACACATATTCTCGTCCCCCAATCCACAGGGAGGAATTTACATGCGACTCCTCTAAGGTCTCTAGAGGTCTTTGCCCATTTCCACTCTATTTGGGCCTCATTCTACAGCTAGAGCAACATTAGTGCAATCTGGTCGTGTCGGAGGTAATCTCCAGTAGCACCACAACACTTTCGTTCTGTGACAGATGGTCTACCGCCCATCGGATCTTTTCCCCTATTGAATGTCGGATGATGTACTAGACCTCTAAGGTGGATCTTTCCTGTCTACTGTATACCAGCCTGTGCTATAGTATTCGCTGTAATACCTACAGCCTCGACAAAAGTCTGCTGATCAAACACTTTGGTTTTGCACGGCCCGGTGCCGCGTGGGCGTTCTCTCGTCTCGCCCTCTACTAGCCATCTACATTGGTGAATGGGAACGATTCATGTAATTTTATTTGATCCTAACTTCTTGTCACGGATGCCAATTACTAATAGACTTGTGACCACTGGCCACGACCCGTTCATTTCTGAGTGGCTAAATTTCAACCACTTGATTCATTCATTTCAATAAGGTTCTAAACTTTCTTGTTCATTTCGAGTACCCAATCCCTAAGGTCGCCCAACATGCCTTAGTATTTACCTTTTTAATACAGCGTTTGCGAATGCGTATAATTCCTGCATGTACCGTATGATTACGATTTGATTGTTGGTTAAATCCCGATACCGTGTCTCTAGACATAACCACGGCCGAGACACTAATCATACATAACTTTCGGTGTATCACATGATATTGATTTAGCGTTTAAAATATTGTTTTTTGACAAAATTTTATTTTGAAAATTTATTTTCGAAAATTTTATCAAAATTTATTTGATTTTATTTTATTTTATTTGAATTTAATAAATATTAAATTTTTTTTTTTTTTGAAAATTTTTTATTTTATAATGAACAGTGTTCATTTTGGTGACTGGAAAATCTTAGAAATTCGAGCCCAGGGTCGAGCAAGGCAGGCGAGCCGGTGCCTTTGTGCGCAGCTAGCCCATCTGACCCGGTCGGCACACCCATCCGAGCGCCCGGTGCGCCAGTAGTGCATGGCGCGCACGCACTTTGTGCCGCGAGCTCAGCGGCGCCAGCGCCGCCGCCGCGCGCGCGCCACGCGCCAGCGCACATGCCGCCTGCCTTTGCCCTTCCTTGACGCCATACTGCCGCGCCACTGCGCGCCTGGCAGCGTCACACTCGCTGCGCCGGTAGCGCCCGTACTTAACCTCAGCCCAGCAGCGCCTAGGCACTGCGGCGCCGTCGCGGCGCCGCCGCGTCCACCAGCGCCGCGCCCGTCCGCCAGCCTTTGTAAGCCGATACAAAGAATTGTATCCGCGTCTACGGTCATTTTGCTGCCCGACCGACCATTTGTCACAATACAATTATTGTATTGCAACATAAAATCCCCTTAAACCAGACACCTCTTTCAATACACTTCCCTGCATTGCAATACAATTTTTTTTCTTCATATTAGAATCTGGGCAGTAGCCCATTTTAAATTTTCTGCACAATTTTTTTTTTTTTTCGTTTTTCATTATAAATGATTTTTTCATTTATTTCCAGAAATTGGAAAAAATCTCTAAAAATCACTAAAATCATTTTTTTTTCCTAATACACCAAATAAATTTATAAAAATTTATTTTTCTCTTTTTCCTTCATTTTTTTCAATTTGTAAAATCTTAGAAAATTATTTTCTCATCTTCTCAACCAAATAAATTTACAAAATTTATTTTCTTCTTCCTGTTTCCCATTGAAAAATTTTCTCCACTCAAATAAATTTATAAAAATTTATTTTCTTCCATTCTCATCAAACAAATTTAGTAAAATTTATTTTTTTGCCCAGCTTCAAAATTTCTTCTCTCACAGTAAATAAATTTATGAACTTATTTTGTTTATTTCCTTGGATTCAAGTTTACATTGTAAGCTCAAGGTTTAATTTTCCAACATGCCTATGTGCTATCTACCTAAGCACACAAACATTCACATCACACATACATACAACCATTCATCAATGCACATGACCCTGCGCGAAACAATGCGGAGTGTCTAGTTTTGTTCAGTTAACGCTCCTAGGTAATCTCATTACCTAAACTCAGCATCAAACCCCTAGTGGTGATGGATACCCAAACGAGCTCCTAGGTATTGGTATACTAAGCTACGATACCAAGCTGTGGCGCCCAAAGCGAAATTAGTTGACTACCGTCGACACGTGGAATACAAGTGGAGGTCGGGTTACCCGGCGCCGCTGGCATCGGCGAGTGCCGGCTGTGCGGGAGCTCTACCCCAGCTTGATGCACCGCATATGCACAATCGACGGTCAATATAAGGCAATATATATCGATATGGCCACTTGGGCGCTAACGAGTACTTCCGACATACATGCCGACTATGAATCAACTATATACCCAATAGTTACAAGAGTTAATATGTTTTTCTTTCTTACTCTGATACATACATTAAAATTAGAATTCTAATACGTGTATGTGGCCATGGCCAGAGCTTTCTTCTAGTCACAACCTCGGGGCCAGGCAGTCTCCCTCGCCGCGCTCACGAACACCGTAAGGGGGATCCACGACGGGGTGAGCTAAAGCTTCGATGGGAGAATCATGCTAAGTCGTTTTCGCGCTAAGTGCGGTCTGATGTTCCAGGTAAACACACATTCATTCAAACAAATGCATGATCCTACTTGAATGTCCTACATGACCAACTGGATCCAGGAGTCTCAGGCTCTCTCACACTCGCTAGCGCTTGTATGGGAATTATTATTTTATTAGTGGATAACCTCCGATGTATATATATCAATTGGGCGCTCAGACGGATTGATATAAATTGTTGTGGACTACCACTCGGTGAATGTCGATTGGCGTCGACGATTGATATTTAAATTGTTTGTGGCCTGCTCAGGTGAATATCGATTGGTATTCAGACGATTGATATTTTAAGTTTAATGGACTACCCTCAGAGTAAGTGTCTTTTAGACTACCCTCGAGACCATCTCCTCTAAACTTATTTCATGCACTCTCCTATAATCTGAGGTGATCCGGTGCGTATGGAATCACGTGTATGCAGGTCCCGTCTGATCCCCAATCAACACATGCGAATATATAAACATGAATATACTCGCATAATTAAAATCACACAATCATGTTATGTAATTTTCATTTCAAACATCAAAATTAGCTCACTTGGACTAATGATCAAATACGACTAATTTAATTTAAATCACTCGACCTAACACATATTTTCTGAAATATATATTTAAAAACCTTTATTTCGAAGGAATAAGTAGAAACCGCAAGTTCTGATAGAAAAATGTGAATGACGGTTAGCCTTATGAACGTAATCAGCTTGCATTCAGGCCAATACATACGAAACAACCATTGTCTGAATCAACACAACCTTCACCAGAAGCAGTACGGGTTATGGGGTCCGGCTGTCAAAATTCTAAAACAATTCCACAATTCGGTCCCCGAGTTTTGGGACCGATCATCTGACCCATTTAGGCCTTATCTGATCAACCGCACTTGAATTTATTCAATAAATTATCACCAAGAACCCATAACAGTCCGTACTGACCCCTCCAGGCCAGATTTCTAAATGAGTTTCAATAATTTCAAACAATTCGATCGTGTTTGGGGCGGAAATCGAAAAACTGGCACCTCTCTAGCATTACAAAGCAATGAAACATGGAAAAACGGCAAAATGGGAATAAAAGCAGTAGGGAGAAAATCACCTCTTGGAGTTTGGCTCAGAAACTTCATAAATCCGGGGTCTCGCTCTGTGCTTCTTTCCGCGTACCAGAAACGTTCGCTTACTGTATTAGGAAATCCGGCGGTAAGTCAAGTGTATTTTAAGAGAGAGTCGAGAGACTCTCTCTAGAAATGAAAGGAAAACTCTTGCATCAAGAAATAATGCCTTCATGTTTTTTTGAGGAGTGCTTTCTTTTAGTTGGAGAGAAAGGAAAGGAAGGGAAGGGAGGAGGAGAAGGAGAGGAGAAGGAAGGAAGAGAGAAAGGAGAGAGGAAGGGGAGGAAAAACATGCTCAGATATTAAATGTTATTGACTTAAAATCCATTCCATAATACCTTATGTCCTCTTTCTGGTTGATGTTGTAATACGAAGCCGTCCGTTTTCATCATTTATCTGCTCGCACCGCTACGATTTTTATGAGTACACGTATTATATGTGGCTTTATTGGCGCATGAGAAACCGTTTTACGACTTTGAAGCGATCTCATGAGCGATGTCATTTCCGTATCTCAAAGAAATTATGAAATTTTACGTGTTAAGTAGATTTAAGCGAGACGATTATGATGTCTGTCAGGTTTTGTCGTCAGATTTAGAGAGAATTAATTACGGATTTTTAGCAAGATTTGTTTGTAATCGAAATTACGATTTTAGCACTCATTCTGAAATTGGAATTTACCGGTGCTTATTACTCCCCTCCTTAAAGGAATTTCGTCACGAAATTCGAGGTATCGTAATCCTTGTGGCGTGCATGCTCTGTGACTTTGTAAATGGTATGGCTAGTCATTCAGCGTAAGCGGTAAAAAGCTACGATACGCCGTCACTGTAGGAAGGGATGAGTGGCTGCATTGTGTCCTCGGCTTCCCGTTGACTCCTCCACTCGCGATTACGTATAGCGCTCTCGAAATGCGCTCACGGTCTTGCGTGCAAAACGATCTGACTATCAATCTGTGACTGATCCGCCGCCCGAGGTCAAAGTCGGTGTCCCGGCGCCAGTGCAATGCGTCAGCATGGTACGGATGCGGTATATTCCGGGCGTGGAGCGTGAAATCACGCCGTGGACACACCCCCAACATCTTTGAAACGTGCCTTCGCCGATCACCTTGACGGTAATACATCGTCTCGAGTATCTCGAAGGGCCGATAAGCGCCGTGATGGCTTAAAGCTTCTTGAGACACGACCGCTCCTCTCTTGGGATTGGCGTGAGAAGCGTGATCCTCCTGCCGAAGAGTGGTTGATATTAAGTTTAAAATTGTTTTGGGCTTTTTTTTTTTTTTTTTTTATAAAAACTATTATGGGAAAATCAGCATTTTTTCGGGCTTTGACATTTAACCGACAAGGGCGACCATTGCTGTTATTGGCTGGGCCTGGATTTCATTGACCTTAGGCGAAGAAACTCAAACCCAAGCGGGCTGGTCGGCCACATCACAGCCCACATTCTCTTTCATCACACCTCCCGACAGTCTCCAGTTCAGTATCCCTCGCTCATGGCTCCTCCCCAGGAATTCTACTCTGTGGAGACGTTTCGGCCGCCTCAACCAGCTCGTCAAGCGAATCTTATCAGTGATCTTTTTCGTTTCTCCCTCTGTATTTTATGTAAATATATGTCTGTATTCTAGTGTTTTTGATCCATTTTATTTATTAATTTTGATTGTTCAATTAGGTTAGCTTAAGTCCGCTGGTCCATTCAGTGCGGTTCTGCGTGGGCCAGTTCTTCCCGGACTCGCCGGAGCTCAGGAGGAGTTCATGGACTACGGTGAAGGACGTTCTCAAATCCCTCTTCCGACGTGCCGTCAGTGACTACGGCTATCCGGTGCGCCCCGAAGTTTCCTATTGGCCGCTTCCGATTCAGCGAATCTAGGGTTCCAAGATGGACGGACGAGGAGATATGTAGCCGATATTTGTATTGGTTAAAAAAGGCAGTACTTAAGGATTCACTCTCCATGGTATGAATTATGGGGTTTTTTTTGTTAATTTATCTTTTTAATGCATTTTCTGTTTGGTTTCATGTAAGTAGAGAGTAAGAATTGAACTTGTAAGTTGTAACCATCATCTACATGGCAAATAGGCATGCTACATTTGCTATTTCCATTCTTAATTTTTTCAAAAAGTGAATCAGAAAATTGTTTTTAAACATGACAAATATGTTTCATTTTCCTTTAATCGTGTGGCTTTGGTAGCAGAAAACACGACCCGGTTCCATTACCATGCAATCCCCTACTGATTCTTTGCAGTTTCAGATAGATTAAAATGAAAACCTTCGCTTTTTACTTAGTTCTATCAGGCTTACTTGATTGAAGGTGCATTGTTTGTGGAGTTAGATGGTGAAGACTAAATTAAAACGGTTCATTTGAAAGCATTTTGCATTTCTCTGGGAGCCAAATATGGGTAGTTTGTTTAAGTTGACAAGTTTCGGCCTTTTAGCAACCAAGCAGTCTTTTAATCTCGCCGAGGTTTGATGACTTTGTCTTGCCTCTGAGTTACTGTTCAATTAATTGCATTACTTAAAACTACTGTAGTTTGTATTATATGACAGTTTGCATTTCAGCAGCATTATGGAACCAAAGAAATGTGTAGCTCATTGCTTATTGTTGTAATTGGTTGAATTGATACTTTGACAATTTTGATACTAGTATAAACAAAACATCATTGAATGGTTACTTTCAAAATATATAATCTTTTTTTACCTTGAATGCATGTTATTGCTGTTGCAATTATCATTTTTTATCTGATTTCCTGTAATCTTAATTAGGGTTATATGTGGCTAAATTTCTGGTAGGCAATCATTGGATGGTCAGCAATTTGGAACATACAGTCAAGATGATGTTGATGCATTCGCGGGCATTGGCGGATGAGCCTGGAATAGTTGATTTGTTCTTAACCCCTTATCCTTGTTGAAGCATTGGTCTGAACAAATTTGCCTTAAAAATAACTGCTTAACTTCTAGTTTAAGTATGAGTTGGATTTTCTTAATTCAGAATTACCACTAATGAATGGCCCCTCTGGAGTCACAAAGGAGCTGTTACATCTAATATTCCTCCAGGAATCTCAGATTCATCAGGTAGTGATTCTACCATATCAGAGCTAGTAGAAATTAAACCTCGGTAAGTGCTGATGGGAAAATTATTTAGCATATATTTTCTTCTGAAACTAGTTCTGTTTTTTTCAACCAATCTAGTTCTTATTTGCCATTAGAATTTTTTGAATGTGTATTCAAACTTCAATCTAGTATTAGATTCAGCGTGGATCATGATAATTTTTTCATTTATTTTAATCACTGTCTTGAAACATCTCTAATTAAAAGTATTTTTAATTTGTTTGGGAACTTTGAGTGGCAAATGTGCCACGAAAAGTTGTCTCTATACATTCAATTGTGCAAGGTAAGTATGGAATTCTAACACACATGCTACTGATTAATCTATGAATCACTTAGAAAATAATGTTGTGGAAATTGCGGTTTGGTTATCCTTCAAGTAAAAAGAGGCATGGGGAGGACCAAGTCTACGGCGAGTGAATCGACTTGGATATTTTTGTTAATTATGTGTGCCTGAAACACCTCTTTTCCCCATGTGGAACATGAGGACCATTGCAATAATTATCTAGGCATTGAATGGATTGGGCGGCGGAGAAAATTCATGTAACTAAAAACTTGAGATCAGCTCTTTTTTGTCTAAGATTGAGTTTCAAATGCGGGGGCATATTTTTTTATCATTGGGAGACCACGATATAATAAGGCGGGTATAACCTTTCCTTGGATGGTGTTTTTTGATGATGACTCTTGGTCTTCACATTTACATTCTTTGTTTCTCTTTTGTTTGAGTGCACGAGAAATTGATGACTGAAAATTTGCCATTTATTGGCTTTCTATATACTGTGATCATTGTGGAAAATTTTTGTATGTTGATTACTATTTGTAGCATGATGGAAACTAGTAAGCTGATACGATCGGAGGTTGTCATACGCAATAGCTATCACATTCTTTGATCTAGAAAGGGTATTTTCTATGATCGAGAACCATACTCCAAATCTCGATCTTGTGCATGTAACCAAAAGCTTTTAGGTCTTGCTCCTGTTGGAAATAAAGATAAACAGGTTTGATTCTCCTTCTCAACTAGCTTTCTACAATCTTCCACCATCTTCTTGTTTCTTTGGTATGATATAAACTTCGTGTGTATATTAATTACCAGTACCTTATCTTACTTTTGTAATGACCCACCCCCTTTTGTGTAAATATTATGCCTGATATATCTTTACGATTTTAAAACACACCTACCTATTGTGTAGTGTTAGAAACTATTCTCTCTAGTTGACCCAACAAAAAACTTCTCTCTCTATCTAAGTTAAGATCTCTTAGTCTCCACCGCCTTAAATAAAAGTACGACAATGATAGGGTAGTCAAAACACTTGGATTCCCACACTGGAAGCCTTACATGGCCATGGACTCTCACATAAGGATTGGGGATTAAAGATTGATTTTGATTCAATTTGTTGTGACCCATTCTCTCTTGCGTGGATTTTATTTGCTTTAACGCTTGATGAGCCCTTGCGGTTTAAAACATTGGATTCCCACAGCTGGGGAAAGCGCCCATGAGTCATGGACTCCCACGTAAGGATTGGGGATTAAAAGACTGATTTTGATACAATTTATTTGTGACCCATTCTCTCTTGCGTGGATGTTGTTGCTTTGTCTTGTTGAGCCATGCGGTTTCAAAACATTGTCTATATAATGGCATTTTAGGACACTATTTGAAGCTAACATCATTATCTTAAAGTTAACCTTGATAAAAAATTAAATGAAAATACCTAGTTTAAGTATGCATCGATAAAAAAAGTACCTATTTTAAGCTGCGATGTTAGATCCATGGCGATTAATACATTCTTTTTATGCACATTACCGTAAGGTATTATGAATTATTGATTCAAAAAACTTTTCAATCATACTTTAACCATATTTAATTACTTATTGGGCATGTTTGTGGTAGATGTTTTTATCATATCAAAATGTTTTCCATCCGAACCATGTTCTCATTTGTATGAGTCATGCGTTGGTTGTGAATCTCTAAACTCCCCACCTAGATCCTTAAGGCGAGATTATAGGCGGATTGATTAGAGTTGGTTTAGATCGGTTTGGGTATTGTGCACATCGACACCATAGCTATGCATGAGATGTTACTTGGCTTTGGCTCTACGAGTTATAGGCGGATTGATTAGTGTTGATTTAGATTAGTTCGGTGTTGGGGACATCGGCACCATGTGAGGGAGATTATAAGTTGATGCAAGTAGCGCCATGCATGAGATGTTTGCTAGAAATTTGGCTACGGTAGGATTAGGTGGAGGCCATTAAATTAGAGCCTTAATCTACGCTCTGGCAGGGAGAGCTTAGTACACACCACCATAGCTTTTATTACCCTCGCACAGGTTCCACAAACGTTTCAGCCTACAGTGCTGATCAATTTAATTTATCATTCAGAGGTTATAGTTCCAGTGGCTCCAATATTACCCATCAAAAAAAAAAAAAAAAGAAAAAAAAAAAATTGTTCCAGTGGCTCCAATATTACCAGCATCTGTAGTCATGGTTGCTTATGGTATGGAGGATCCCCGGTTGGTAGGGCATGCGGCTTATTGAGGATGTCTGATGGACGCATGATGACTTGGGGTGACATAGATTATGAATATGATGTTATCTGTGAAGTGGCCTAGGATCTGCAGTAGGCGTTCTAATCTACCTTGAATTACCCCTCCACCTGAAGGTTTCCATTCACTTTAAGCACCTATCTCTTGATGGTGCTCTTCCCCATCACCTTCATATTTCTTGTTATTTGATTTCTGCGTCTTGCCCTTTGTTCAAGGCTTCTTGCCATTCTTTAATTTGTGGTTCTAAATATTCTGTCAGTCCAGTCCTACCAAAGAAAAAAAAAAAAAAAAATTCTGTCAATCCAAGCTATATAAAAAAATGTATCCTGTGCCTTTTGGGTAAAAATGTCTACTTTTTTTTTATGGCGTAGAGTCATGAAAATGTCTTAGCATTTTTATTTTTTTTGATAAAAATAAAAGTGTATGACTTGCACTTGGATTTTTACTTTGTTGCATTTGGAATTTAGGCATTCAATAACCTTTGGTTCAGTTTCTGCTTCTCAGAAATTTATTCGGCACCATTTCTCCATTCCATCTGGCTGTCTTCGGCTGAAGTTTCCATGAAGCCACCAAATACTACATATTATTTCCTTATAAAGTTATTAAAAGAGACAGCGCCCACTAAACTGAAACAAGAGACTAAGTGACAGTGTTTCTGACACACAATATTGGCGTTATGATGTCTCCCAAAAACGGCAGAAACATGGAGCTGGAGATGGTGATAGCTTCTGTTTGACCTTGTCTTCTGGGTCTTTGTCCACGTGGGAAAATGCAACTTTCTGCGCGGTGACACAGAAGCAAGGGAGCAATACATGAGGGGTTTGTTTGATTTTATTAATAAGGAGCAAATGTGAAAGGGGTCTAGATTGCAACTTTAAGCTGGCTTGCAGGATGAAGGTGAGGTTTTTCAGCTTGGAGGTCTGGATCTGAAAATGCTAAGTCTAGCAGGTTGGTTTTCATCCATAATTGTACTCAATTTCTAAGCAGATTGATAATTATTATAATTCTTAGATAAGTGATGGGTTTTCAAATTTTAATCAGCTTATTTTCTAATTAATCTTTTTCCTTTGTATTTAATTCCATTGCTTGGTACTAATGATTCTTCTTACACAAATAAGTTCAGGTCAAAAAACTGCTGGTTCTGTTTGTCAAGCCCTGAGGTGGAATCACATCTAGTCATCACCTTAGGAGAAAGTTACTGCACTGGCAAAGGTCCACTTGTTGGGGACCAAGTGCTGATTATGCCTGTTAATTCACCTAATGCCCTTTCTTTGCCCTTGGAGGCTGAGACAGAGCTCGTTAAGGTTTCAGAAGAGCTTGAAGATGTATTTCAAGACACAAGTGAAGGAGGGTTGTTTCTGTGAGTGGATATTCAAGCACGTGGCACTCATGCTAATATTCGAGTAAAAGAAATTTGCTTTTGTACCTTCTACAGATGTTTAATGAATTGATGACAACATTTGTCTAAAATTTGTTGAGTTGCTTGCAAGTTGATATAGTTACTACCACCCCCAACCCCCATTCTGTTCCCTTGCTTTTTTTTTTTTTTTTAATTAGTAAGAAAGATGAATATATTCAAGAGGAGAGCCGTCAATGTGGCGACTCAAAAGTATAAGTTCCCTTCTTTGTGTCTCATTCATATTAATGCATAAATTTTAATTTATTTATTTTGATTAGTAAGCTGAATATATTCAAGAGAAGGCGCCAAAGTGGCGCTCAAAAAAGATAATGTTTGATAGTAAAAAACTTTTAAATGAATTGGAGATTTTTGGAAAACTCAAGGGCAACCATGAATATTTAGTATATTGATGGATGTTGTGACATCGGTTTTCATCAATTTAATATACCGAAATCCTTGGACTTATTTTTTAATAATATCTTATTATTATTGGGTAAATAATGAGCAAAGAGGGCTTTACTAACTGCTATGTTGGTTTGCGAGAATCTCTTTTCTTTGCAGCTTTTCTTTTAATATACATGTTGAATGCTTATTTTGACAATCTATTCTTTTTTTTTTTTTTTTACTTGTTGTTCCTGTTCCATTGTCTGGAGCCTGGCATTTGAAACAAATATTTGTTTTAAGGCTCTTGAAAGATGGGAGTTTCAATTTGTAACCGGAAAGTAAGTTTGGTTTTCCCAATAGGCCTCTATCTCCTGTGAATCTGTTTTGTCTTGCGCCTCGAGATACATTATCAACTCCATGATATTATATCTTACATTCAAAATTTAACTAATTATAATCTTCACTATACGAGATGTCTATATGCGAGGATTTAGGTGTGTCAAGCAACTAAGGCGGTTAAGCCTTGTATGGCGCATGTAGCGCCCCAAACAGGGGTGGATTAATTGCCGTCGGCCATGGAATCTGAGTGGAGTCAGTTTGCCGACATGCGGCTTTAGAAAATCAGGCTGATCTCGCTTTGTACGGGAGCTCTACCAGCTTGATCTGCATATACGTAGAAACCGGTCCAATATAGGCGATATATATCAATATGGCCACTTGGGCCCTCTTGATGCTCAACATACATCACCAGAAGTATGAATCAGGCTATATCACGATAGTTCTGAGAGTTTAATATGTTTTTACTGCTTGTCTGATACATACATTAAAATTAGAAATTACAATACATGTATACATCAAAGCCCGCAAACCAGACTTTCTTCTAATACAACCTCGAGACCAGGCTTTGTCTCCTCGCACGCTCCACGAGGCACCTTAAAAGGGATCGCGCGAGGTGAAATTTAAGGCTGATGGGAGAATCGCGCAAGTGGGCTCTCTTTCACTTAGCTCAAGTGCGGTGCGATGTTCCAAATTAAACTTGGCATTCAAGCAATCGTGATCCCTCTTGAGATATGTGGCCAGGCTCTCGAGATCCGTCTTCGCTAGACTCTCTACGCACTACTTTAGCGCTGTATGAGAATTATTATTTTATTGATGGACAATCATAGATGTATATATATCTGATTAAAGTATTTCAGACGGGTGATATATAAATTGTTTGTCAATTGCCCTCAGATGAATATCAATTGGGCCACTCAGACGATTGATATTTAGATTGTTTGTGGACTATAGATGAATATCAAGTTGAGTAGCTCAGACGATTGATATTTTTAAGTTTGTGGACTACCCTCCAGATAATTAATATTTTTAGTACCCTCAGAACCATCTACTCTAGACTTATTTCATGCTCACACACATAATGCAGGGTGATGGAGTGCGTATGGAATGCATGTATACTGATTAAATCTGTGGTATTCGCGTACGAATATAGCATGGAATATACTCTCATTATAATTAAAATCACCACAATCATGTTATGTAATTTTCATTTTAAAAATCAAAAATTAGCTGGCAAAATTTGTGATCAAATCTGAGTAATTTAATTTAAATCATTGACTATGTATATTTTAAAATATATGTTTAAAACCTTTGTTTAGGGAATAGTGAAACCTGGGGATTCTATTAGAAAAATCTAATCAGCAGGTTACTTACTTGAACTAAGTGTCAATGCCCGTTCGGGCCGATACATCTGGCTTGGTAATTGTCTGCAGGTAAACCTGACGCCGCTGAACAGCCCATACGAGTTATGAGGTCCACGGCTGTCAAAATTAAAACAGTGCAATTTCGGTCGAGTTTTGGGATAGATCATCTATTATTCCAGGCCTTATCTGATCAACACGCGATTTATTCGATAAATTATCGCCCCAAGAACCTCTTGATCCGTAGCAGCCTCAGGCCAGTTTCACAAATGGGTTTAAATAATTTCATGGTCGATTCCCATGTTTTGGGACGGTGAAGCTGCCTCTATGGCTTTCAGGCAAACCAAAACGTGGAAAACCCTTAAAATGGGAATAAAAACCCAAGTAGGGAGAAAATCACTCTTATCTTGGAGTTTGTCAAAACTTCATAAATCGAGGGTCCACGCGTGGCTTTCTTTCCGCGTAGAGCGTTTCCGCCACTTGCTCGAGTCGAAATCCACGGTCAGATCAGCGTGTATTTACAGAGAGAAGTCAGGAGACTCTCTCTCTAGAAATGAAAGGAAAAATTCTTGCATCCAAAAAATAATGCCTTCATGTTTGGTCTTTGCTTTTTAGTTGGAGAAAGAAGGCGGTATTAGTTATTTAAATGTAGTGACTTAAAAATCAAATTCGTATCTGAACATGTCCACTCTTTCTCAGTTTGATATTATTTATCTCGGCGTGCATTTTCATCATTTCTCTACTCATACCACTTCACGATTACGTGAGTCGTGTTATATGTGGTCGTCCGCGTAAAACGTTTTACGGCTGGCGATCTGCGCCGAAAAGCGTGCCGACTCCGTATCTCCGAAAATTATGAAATTTTTTACGTGTTAGCCCAGATTTCGCGAGGCGATTCCAGCGGTACAATCCGTTTGTCATCGAGATCTGGGGGTAATTACGGATTTTACAACGGTGCAATTTGTAATCTAAAGTGCGATTTTGCCCTCATTACGAAATTGGAATTTACCAAGTCTTCACGATTACCACTCATAAAAGGAATTTCGTCGAAATTAGGACTATCATAATCACGCTTTATGCATGTCTAGCGCGCACTCTATCGTGCATGTAAACTGGTCATTAGCCCAGCGAGTAGCTAATCACGGCCGTCACTGCAGGAAGGGATGGGTGTGCTGTTGTGTCCTGCGCTTCCGCGTTGATTCTCGGCTCCAGCGGTGCGTAGTGCGCTCTCTCAACCCAACCTCCTTGTGCTGCGTGGCACGTCGCAGTATCCAAAATGCTTGGTACTCCTCGAGGTCGATCGGTGTCGACCTCAAACTGTCCCCAATCCACCACATGTTGGATCACGGAGTATATTCGGAGCGTGGAGCATTAATCTGCTCGTAGACGCTAACGTCTTTGGCGTACTTGTGCCGATGCATAACCGGTATACATCCTCGAGTATCTCGAAAGACCCGATAAACCTCGCGATAGCCATGACACGCGAGCACGTGGCTCCTGCTCTTAGGATTCACCTTGAGGAAAGCGTGATCACTAACCTCGAACTCTAAATTCGACGTCTCACATTAAGCATGGCTCTTACTGCTTAGGAGCTACGGCGGAGTGAGAAAACGTATCGTATCAACTCTTCTCGGAGAATTGTCTCTAATCGGTCGGGACCCGATGATGGAACCCTCTTCCACCTCGGTCAAACATACTTGATGATCACATGGCCTCCCATTACAATGCACTCATATGGTGTAGATTAAAGTACGCTTTCGCTTTGATAAGCTGACTGTTGTAGGCAATTCCTTTAAAGGCGGTGCTCCTCTACCCTTATGATCAGGACAAATGTTCGCGGCAATGCGCCAGCAGCGCAGTATGTAATCCGTACACCGCGTAACCACACACCACCCTTCTTTGGGTGTGTAGCCTTCTTTCTCCAAGGTCCTGATCAGCGACAATCAATGGGTATCGACTCGATATACCATGCATGACATCCGTTCACAGAGCCCTTGCCGGCTCGACAACGCGTCTGATTTCCAAATGGGTATTGACTGCTCGAGTCGTTTCAGGCTCATAGAAATGGTCCCAAGTCATGTGATGGTTGCTTGGTGTGTTTTCATATCGGGCTGACCTGCGCTCCGACACACTTCGGGCCTCTGCATTTTTAGAGTCAGTATGAGTCTTAAATGGACCCTTAGTCCTCAGAGACAAAACTCGATCCACACTTTCACTTGAGAGTGGTGAATGACCCATCTGGGTACCAACACACACAGGCTCGAGAGGGATGTTCACGGAGTACGCAGCATAATAATGCCATCTTGTGACACCCGATCCTGGGGTCCACCATGGCGAATGCGAATCTCTCACTCCCAATCGGAGCCCATCCGGGTCAGTATCACCGCATCTTTAGGGAAGAACATCATACTTGAAAAGAAGCTACTCCCACAAGGCCTTAACCTCACGCCCCGAATCCGATCTTGGAGTGTCGATGCGACAACCGGTGAGTCTCTCAGTCTGACAACTCGATGGTTGTTAACTTCGTAAAATGTCTGGCCTGACGTCAATAATGAAATATACTACCGCTAAGGTGCTACAACCATTGCGCAATTGTGATCTTTGCCCACGACCGACCAGCGCTCTACGGCCTCTCTGGCTATGTGTGTTGTTGGAAGTCTTTGTATAGCACCCACTAAGTGAAACTAGTTCCCCCGAGGTCCACTGACCCATGCTAGGGTGTGGAGGATAGGCCCCATACTCTGTTACTGCAGTATTTGGTGGGGTGCATTGTCCCAAGCCTTGGGATCCTGTCTCTGGGGCAATCCGAGTCACTCATGCTCGATCCGGCCTAGTCGCGGCCCAGTGTGAAGCCAGTGCCTGCCTCTTGCCGAACTAGGAGAAAGCTAATCCTCCCTCTTGCTCTGCGACACGTATCCAGGTGTTGTATCGCCGATCTATACATGGTGGGCGCCCCGATAACGTGGGTCCATGTCCCATAAGGTGAGAGCCCGCATAATCACAGCGCCGAATGGACAACTTGACCCGTTTCGAATCTCTAAGTAATATCTAGTCAATCCCGAGAAACTACGTATCTCGAAGATGAGCATTCGGTCTCTCTGACGCATCATTGTCTCCAGCCTTCTCTAGGTCGTGACACTCGATCTCGCGACTTCCACGTGTCCGAAAATCTCCTCGATGGCTAAAACCTTACTTGAACTTGAGTGTCTGGTGATGGTCTCGATAAATTGTAAACGATCTCGAGTGATACTCATGCTCCACTACGGCGGGAGTAGATCAGATATCGATCCACGAAGACTACGACAAAGTGCGATCTAGATAGGTTGGAACACACATGCATGAGGTCCATGAATGTATTTGCTGGCGCGTCGTCAATCGAAAGAACATCAGCGAAGTAAACTCAAAGTGCCAGCTAGCAGCGTCTAAAAAGCGCCGTCTTAGGGATATCATCTCACAACCCTGGTGATGGTAACCGGTCACGAAGGTACATTTTTGGAGTAGACTCACACTCCCTCTCAGTGATTAAATAAATCATTAATCCTTGAAGTAATAGATCTAGATTCTTGATCGTAACCGCATCGATAAGCTCTATGCTTGGACTCTGAGTTCCTACTTGACTCAAGCTGGTGCCATCATGCGGTCGCCCAGAGATGGAGTGAAGTACAGTGTAACTCAATATCGAAGTCTCGACCCTTTGTGGAGGTAGTCCGGGTAGCTCATGCGGGAAAACATCCACATGTTGCACACTACTCGGGGGTGAATCGAGTCGATCTCTCCTGGGTATACAGGTAAATTTCGTGAGCCCGACAGCTAAGCGTCGACACTTGGACTCGTATGCGTGCGGGGGGCGAATGTCGTCTTTGCCCCCACTGAAATGCCATACGGTCACAGATCCTGCGTATGGGGCGGGTAACCTCTGTCTTTCCTTGTCCGATACTTGTGCAATAATTGCTCCGGCTTGATCCATCCTCGGGATGACCTCGAACTGACATATCCCATAATCCTCGGGTCCACTATGGTAGAGTCCTCGAGATCCTACAACTTCCTTGACCTACACATATCGTACCTATTCTCTTACCAATCCACCCCAGGGAGAATTTGTCTAGCAGGCTCCTCTAAGGTCTTTAGAGGTCTTTGCCCATTCGCTACATTTGGGCGCAAATTACAGTGAAACCTTGGTAGTCTAATCTGATGGAGTGTCGGAGGTAATCTCCATAGCCTCACAACACTTTCGTTGCATGAACCAATGATACACCACCATCGGATCTTTTCCTGCTGTGATTAATCGGATGATATGCCACTAAACCTCCCAAAGGTTACTAGGATATTTCACATCTACTGCTATGCCGACACATTAGCTATAGTATTGTTGTAATACCTACGTACCGGCAAAGGGTATCTTGTCAAACAACGGATTTGCGACCGATTACCGTGGGCGGTCTGCGTCCTCGCCTCTCTTAGCGAAATCCCCACATTGAGGTGAATGGCAACACGATTCATGTAATTTTCATTTAGGTCTAACTAGCAATGCGGATGCGATTCGCAATAGGCAGCGACCACTGATGACCAGTTAAGAACTTTCTAAATTAGTATTAGGGAATTTCAACCACTCGATTCATTCATTTCAATAAGGTTCTAAACTTTCTTGTTCATTTTGATTACCCAAATCCACGAGTCATAACCCGTAACCTTAGTATTTACCTTTTCCTATCGCATTTCTGTGCATATAATTCCCCTCTGTATTCTGTGTAATTACGATTTCAATTGGTAGTTAAATCCAATCTGATGTCTACAGACATATGCAATTACAGAGACGCTAATAAATACGCGCAACTTTCGATTAATATCATAATCAATTTCGCGTTTAAAATATTGTTTTCAACAAAATTTTATTTTTGAAAATTTTATTTTCAATTTTGTCAAATTATTAGTTTTATTTTTATTTTATTTGAGATTTAATAAATATTAAATTTTTCGAAATTTTTTATTTATAATGAGCAGTGTTCATTTGGTGACTGGGGAGAAAATCACAGAGTCGAGCCGGGTGAGCCAGGAGCAGGCCAGGCGGGTGCCTTGTACCAAAACTAGCCCGGTGGCCCGGTCCCGGCACCCATCCGGCGCCAGGCACGCGGCCGTGCGTAGCCGCAGCGCCGCCGCCCCAATGCCCATGAGCTCGCGCCCGGCGGCGCCCACTGCCGCATGCCGTAGCGCACATGCGCCACTGCAGCGCCTGCCGCTCACGGCGCCACTGCCGCGCACCTAACGGCGTACGCTCGCCACTCCGTACGCGCATTTGCGCCACCGGCCGCGGCGCCCCTGTTTGCGGCGCGGAATGCGCTTGACGCCGCGCCCGTCACCGGCGCCCGGCGCCAGTCCTTCGGCCTGCTTTGTAGCCACGATGCAAAATTTGTATCCGCGTCCGTGTTTTGCTTCTACCTTGACCCGACCCAGCTGTTTGTCACAATACAATTATTGTATTGCAACATAAAATCCCACTTAAACGGACTTTCTTACTGATACACTTCCCACTGCATTGCAATACAAATTTTTTTTTTTTTCTTGTATTAGAATGCGGTAGCCCATTTTAAATTTACACTTTCAATTTTTCGTTTTTAATTATAAATGATTTTTTTTTTTTTCATTTATTTCCAGAAATTGGAAAAATCTCTAAAAATCACTAAAATCATTTTTTTTTCCATAATACACCAAATAAATTTATAAAAATTTATTTTTCTCTTTCACTTCATTTTTCAATTTGTAAAAATGCCCAGAATTATTTTCTCATCTTCTCTAATAAATAAATTTACAAAATTTGTTTTTCTTCTTCTATTTACATTTGAAAAATTTTATCCACTCAAATAAATTTATAAAAATTTATTTTCTTCCATTCTCATCAAATAAATTTAGTAAAATTTATTTTTTCTTGGCTTTAAAATTTCTTCTCCTCTAAACCAAATAAATTTATGAACTTATTTTGTTTATTTCCTTAGTTCAAGTTTACATATCGTAAACTCCAAGGTTTGTTTTCCAACATGCCTATGTGCTATCTACCTAAGCACGCAAACATTCACATCCTTTTATACATACAACCATTCATCCAATCCCACATGACCACACACAAGCAGCATGCCGTGTCCTAGTTTTGTTCAGTGCCCTTTTCTAGGTAATCTGTCACCTGGCTTCAGTCGAGACCACTTGAGTGGTGGATACCCAAACTAGAGCTCCTAGATGCGTATGCTGGCTCACGATGCCAGCTGTGGCCCCCAAGGCAGGGGGTCCATTGTTTACCAGTGACCATGGAGATAGGTGGAGTCGGGTTCTTGGCAGCCAAACTTTAATCGGGCCAGTCTCGCTTATGCGGGGAGCTCTGCCCCAACGATACTGCATATACTGTCCCCGAAGCCGGTGATTGATATAGGCAATATATCGATATATTCTGGCGCCCAGGCACATAACGATACTCAACATACATCACCAGGCCCTAGAATCCCGACGGCTATATACCCCCGATAGTTACAAGAGTTAATATGTTTTACTCTTGCTCTGATACATACATTAAAATTAAGAGAATTTTAATACATGTATACATCAAAGCCACAACCCGGCTTTCCTTCTAAGCTACAACCTCGAGGGCCAGGCTAGTCTCTCGCACGCTCCACTGAACTGTAAAAGGGGATCACTTGGCTGAGGTGAGCTAAAGCTCGATGGGAGAATCGTGCTAAGTGGAGTACTTCATGCCTAAAGTGCGGTCTGATGTTCAAAAATTAAACGCACATTCAAGCAAATCGTGATCACTGCTTGAATATACGCGAATGGCTTCAGTCTCAGTCTCACTTGAGCCTTCTCTGCTTTTCGCTAAGCCTTGTACATGAATTATTATTTTATTAGTGGACAATACTCTAGATGTATATATATAAATTGGGCGCTCAGGCCAGTTGATATATAAGAATTGTTTTGTGGACTACCCTCAGATGAATATCAATTGGGCGCTCAGAAACGATTGATATTTAAATTGTTGGACTACCAGATGGCGAATATCAATTGGTAGCTCGACGATTGATATTTTAAGTTTTGTGGACTACCCTCCGATAGTGTATTTTAGTACCTCGAGGCAAATACTCATACCAAGCTTATTTTATGCACTCCTCCTATAATCCTAGGAGTGATCAGGTGCGTATGGAATAAATGTATCTTGGGATCGTCTGATCTAATCACATGCAAATATATAAACATGAATATACTAGCATAATTAAAATCACGATCATGTTATGTAATTTTCATTTCAAACATGAAATTAGCTCACTTGGGCTAATGATCGAATCTGAGTAATTGAATTTTAAATCCATGACCCTACTTATGCAATATTTTCACAAAATATATGTTTAAAACAACTTGTTCGGGAATAATTATGAAACCCTCGGTTACTATTCGAAAAATCCTAAATCAACGGTTCACCTTGAACCCGTAATCCCATGACCATTCCCGACCGATACATACCAAGCAATAATTGATACAATCCAACACAACCTTCACCCAAACGGCCCATATAGGTTATGGGGTCCACGGCTGTCCAAAATTCTAAACAATTCCACAATTTGGGTCCCGAGTTTTGGGGCCAGAATCATCTATTAATTTAAGGCGCCCATGCAAATCAACACGCAATTTATTCAATAAATTATCACCAAAGAACCCATAACAGTCGTGCAGCCCCTCAGGCCTTGATTTTAAATGGGTTTCAATAATTTCAAACAATTCGGTCCCGTGTTTGGGACAGATCAAGCTGACCTCTCACGGCGCCGAAATCGCAAAACATGGAAAAGCGGCCCAAAAATATAGGGAATAAAACCCAAGTAGGGGAGAAAATCCTACCTCTTGGAGTTTGTGGCTTCATAAATCAGGTCTAAGTGCATTGGCTTTCTTTCCGTATTAGAGCGTTCCTTACGCGCTCGTCGAAATCCAGAGCGGTCAGATCCGTGTATTTCTAGAGAGAGTCGGAGACTCTCTCTAGAAATGAAAGGAAGAAAACTCTTTACATCCGAAAATAATGCCTTACGTGTTTTGTGCTTTCTTTAGTTGGAGAAGAAGATGTATTGATTATTTAAATCTTCAGTGACTCAAATCAGAATTAATAATACCCGTTATGTCTCTTTCTCACGGATTTGATGTTACATTATCTAGACGTCCATTTAAATAGTTCTACCCCTTTCGTCTGCCACGATTTTTGTGAGTACATGTTATATCTTGGCTTCAAGTGGCGCCAGCCGGATTTTCTGACGCGGCGATGCCTCGAAGAAAGCGATGTCGACTCATTGTATCAAAAAATTATGAAATTTTACGTATTTAGCTAGATTTGAGGCGATTCAACGGTACAATCAGGTTTGTCATCCAGAGATACAGAGAATTGATACGGATTTTTAATAGAGATTTCTGATTTTGTAATCGAGAGTGCGATTTTAACCTCATTCTACGAAATTGGAATTTTAAATTCTTTATATTCATGTGGGTCAGTGTTCACACAACCTTGCACCAGTTCTTCTACGTCAATCGCTTTCATTGTTTTGGTAGTTCCAAGCTACGCCTTCGGCTATTTACTCGGGTCTCTACACATGGCAGAGTGAGACACATGAATTTTATTAAAAGGGACTTTCATTTCTCCATTGGAGTCCTTTTCGGAGACCAACCAAATAGCACGTCTGCTTATTATCGATGACTTAACAAAATAGGAACCACACATGGGTTGGTGTTTCTCAAGTAGATAACATCATTTTGTATTTTTTTTTTTAAAAAATAACAATCCCCTTCTTGTTTTTAGAAATATAATACAATTTTCCAAAAAACAAAAATTAAACTCAACCCCATGTCTCATCTTTGATTTGGTCCCAAATCTTTAGTTTCCTTTCTATACCCATCTATTTGAGTTTTCTCTTGGACCTTAAATCATCTCCAACGATCATCCCCAAAAATTGAAAAGACATTTAAAGTTATATTTTTGCTTTCAAAAGTCATTTTTTGAGATTTAGCTAAAGTTTTATTTAGATAAATGTATTGATGACGTCTAAAAGTTTATCATCCTAATCGGTAAATTTTACTTACCTTTCTCTTCTTTAATAATTACATCATACCACCACTTCATTTATCTATATCCTCCAAACACTATAAAATACTTATTAAATTGTAGTTGAAAATTATGTTCCATATTAAACTAAATAATTTTTAAATTATTTGTAGTTCTTATAAAAAATAATGAAAAATAAATAATTTATCAACTATAGGAAAAAAAATCAATGTGTTGGGATTAATAGGAAAATCTGATCCAATGCGGTGATAAATATTTCTTAGTTTCTCGATTCACTAGGGTTTTTATATAATTTTTAAAGGAGATTGGTTGTTTTTTTTTGGGTTTTTCGGAGGAATCTCATAAACACAAAATTTTTCCATCTCCAACGGTCATATTGTGGAAATCATTTTTTTGTCAACGATTTATATTATAAAGGGTGAAGAGGTTTTCAATTTTTTCTTGATGAGCAGTTCTGATCGAATTTGCTTAAAAATAGATGATCATTTGTTCATCGGCAATCGATTTAACTCTCGTATTGCTCCTTGCTAAAGCTCTTTTTTTTCAATTTAGCATCTAAATTTAGAGTATTATTCAATTGTTGGAGATGCTCTTAGAACCACCAAATGTTTTATCCATTTATTGATCTCATGGTCCTCTATAGGTTTAGTGGTCCGATTTTTTGTTTGTTTTCTACCGATCATCAATTTGAGTTGTCTTAAAATCTTTAGACCCAAAAAATTTATTTAATTCTTAATTTCATAATTTTATGGGATTAGTCGAAATATGTATAAAATACTTCAAACACTCACGATCTCGTGATTTTTTCGAGAAAATTTACGAATGTGTTTACGGTAAAAGGCACGATTCTGGGGATGCAGTTCACATGTCTGGTGGAAACATGGTTTCATTTTCTTTATGGTAAAATTTCACGATTGAGATGTGTAAATAAACCATATGTTTTTATTTTTTTAAAAAGTATCCAATGAAATTTAATCCCAAAAAGTTAATAAAGTCATAGCCTAATCTTGTAATTAGGGTCCACCTCCGAATGACAACCTGACAGAATTCGGTATTCCCTATGGTTTTATTCGGTAATTATTTTTCTGATGATAATTTATTCCATCCTTTTAAATTATTATTTTAAAATAAGCATAATTAAAAAATAATTTAAGTTTTTCAGAGACCAAGCTTTAATGTAATAGTTTCTAAAAGTTTATTCTCCAAAACTATGATTTAAGCTATTTTAGCAGAAATAGTCTCTTATAGTCTATTAAAAATTATTTTTTTATTATTCTTGACCTAAAATCACTCATATGAATATTTTTCTTTCATTTTCTTGCTTAATAAAATGGTTTTTCCACTAAAATTTATATTTTAGTTTGTTTTTTGTGTTATGTGATGTTATTCATCATCTTGTTATTGGTTATTGGGGCTACATTATAAAGCTGGAGAGATTCCACAGTTTTTCCTAACTATTTTATCAAATTTATAGGTTTTATACATATTTATTATATTATTAACTGAATATTATTTCATTATATATGATTTTTTAGCTATTTATAGGTTTGACAATAAGAAACACATTAAATTTAAAAAAACAAAGTATTTTTTGACAATAAAAATTTAAAGGTTTGTTTGGTTAACATTTTGAAAATTGTTTTTTTGTTTTAAAGAATAAGGAACATATGAAAAAACATTTAATTTTTCTTTTTGTTTTTAAACATACGTAAAACACACAAAATATTAAATTCAAAAAACAATAATAATTTTTAGGGCTCACCAGATTGGTTTTAAAGTTCTTAGAACATTTTTTAGTCAAACTGGCCCTCTGTTTTTCAAATTGTTCTTATAATTTGAATTTGGTAATTTTCATGATTTTTATTTTTTCCAACTAAGAGAAATTCGTTTGTTGTTTTTTAAAATTGTTTTTTAGAACCAAAAAAGGGCCTTCGGAAGAGAAAAAGAGCCCCAAGTAGGGTTTATATTTATGTAAACTGTTATATTTATGTAATTTGGGGCTTAAACTTTTATGTAAACTGTTTTGTTTTGTATATATATATATATAGTATATGATCCTAATAAACGTACTATATATAAATCATGTACTGATGATCACCTTTTTGTACTATGGTGTAATATATTGTAAGATAGGGTTTATATATATATATCTACTCTTCTTTTTATCCATCATTCGTATCTCTTCAAATTTATGTGAATAGTTGAAAATGTTATATTTCGGTAACCATTCCTTTATCATGTCTATCTTACCATTCTTTACGGTCCATACCTCATACTTTGCTAAAGGAGACCAATCCCATAGTTGGCATAGGTAATATATTAGGAGATTCAATGCCCACATTTCATACCAGATTTTTTTTTTTTTTTTTATTATAATAGCTTTCCGGATGAGGCTATCTGCTTTGCTAAATGAGACCAATCCCTAGATGGCATAGGTAATATATTAGGAAATTCAATGCCCTTTCATACTCAGATTTTTTTTTTTTTTTTTTATTATAATAGCTTTCCGGACAAGGAACTATCCTACTTTGCTAAATGAGACCAATCCCTAGATAGCATAGGTAATATATTAAGGAATTCAATGCCCCTTTCATGCCAGATTTTTTTTTTTTTTTTTATTATAATAGCTTTCCGGACAAGGAACTATCCTACTTTGCTAAATGAGACCAATCCCCTAGATGGCATAGGTAATATATTAGGAAATATGCCCATGTTTGGTTTATGACTAGGATGGAAATTTTTTCACATAAGTCATATTATTATGGAGCCTGGTCGTTCCTTTATAAACACTAGGTACATTCTCTCTTAGTCAGTGCATTCTCTCTTAATCAGTACATTCTCTCTTAATCAGTGCATTCTCTCTTAATCAGAAACCAGTGGAAGATTATGGAGCCTAGAGGTTCAAGCAAGCGCAATGGTGAAGTTGCGACTAGAAGCAATGGTTCAAGCTTTTGGAAATCATTGCAGCGAAATGTAAAGAAGCATATGGGATGTTTCAGTGTGGTTGCAGGAAGGCCAAAGGACGCCAGAAGGGCCTTGCCAATAAAACCGGACGGGAATGCTAAGCATATGGGATGTTTCGGTGTGTGTGTGGTTGCGAGAAGAGTGAAGAAGGACGTAGGAAGAGCTAGTAGATAAAGCCGGCGAGATCTTGATGGGTGTTCGGTGAGGAAGCTACGAAACGTGAAGAGAAACTAAGCATTGATTCTCTCTTTATAAGAATTCTTATTATCAAGGAAGGAACTTTGAAGAACATGGAGAGAATGTACAATAGAATTCGTTATTAAATTTTGATATGTTTTGAAACGTTATTAAATGTTCAGAAGTGATATGTTTTTATTTCGATGCTCGGTTAAACTACAATAGGATTAGTTATTAAATTTTGAAACGTTATTATTTGTTTTTAACAAAATAAATCAGTTCTATAATATTTATGTTATAAAGTGTGAATAATAAAATAGTTAACATCCATCACATCTATTAGTATCAGCGGCACCAACAAATAGCATTGCTTTGCTAAAGGAGACCAATCGATAGCATAGGTAAAATATGATAGGAAATTCAAGAGGCAAGAATTATTTATATTCTTAAAAAATTACTGTATTTGATTATATTTATATTATATTTAAATGCATATTTTATAAAATACTTATCGGTAGAAACATTCTTCAAATACTAACATTTAGGAAAACACCCTAAAACAGCTTTACATCTTATCTCCATCTCATCCCCATTTATACTTAAATAACAATATCTTAATAGAAGTTTTAATTAATCACGTACCAAGAAATTTCATAAGTTATTGAAATAAGGAAAATCCATTTTTGGAAATTTGACTTTTTATTAATTTTTTTAACTTGATTTTGATAAAAAAAAAGCTTTTCTTATTTTCTTGCAAATTAATCTCTTCTTGTAGGACCATAAATTATTTATAGTCTTAAAATTACTTGAAGTGTTTTCTTTTTTTTTTTTTTTTGGAAGAAACTTGTATTTTCTAAAACAACAAAAAATTGATTATTTCTACAAATACTCCATTCGATGATCTTTTTATTCTAAACACTGGTCGAGTGTGTTTGATGATCTTTTTATTTAAATGGATATTTAGTAAAAGTGTATAACTTAAAATTCTTCAAATAAAGACATTTTTGAAGACGCCATAAAAAAACTTTTCATTTAGAGGTGGTAATTAATGACAGTTGGGTAGGCTTGTGTCTCGAGTCAGGCCTAATATTTGGTCAATTTTTTCGAGTAAAAAATATACTTGATCCGACCCTAAATTTAGTAAGACACACCAAGCTAAGTTCAAATTTGGCCTTATTTTTATGGCGATGAGTGCCAGTCCCGTCAGATGCAATTTTGGGTGGGCCAGGGTTTAAATTGTGCCCCTCTATCTACACTTCATCCTCATTTCTACTTAATAAGAAGTTTTTGTTAATCAATTATCAAAAGAGTGAAATAGGGTGATTTTGTAAAATAGTTACTTTCAAGAAAAAAAAAACATTGGAAATATTAAATTCAGACATTTAGGGTTAATTTGATGTTTTTTAATCAAATATTTCTTGAAATAATATACTTATAAGCATAAGGTTTCACACAATCATGGGCCTTGTTAATTACGAGTAAAGATGATTGTCTACTCCTTTTGACTACGTCAAAATATTGCCCATGGAACTAAATTTTAGAATCTCCCCATGGATTTTGGTTATTTAAATATAGCGTGTTTTGTAAAAACGATGTGTGGTCTCATGCTCGAGGTTTTTATAAAAATAAAAAGTAATACAAAATGAATAGATGTATAAATAAATAAATAAAATGATGTGTCTTAAATATGCAAAATCCATAGCTTTAAAAAAGAAGAAATAACTAATTTAAATAAAAATTAGATTTATTATTCTGTAAAAAAAATTCTTCAAACTTATTATTTTTACTTCTTTTCCAAAATTTTCTCTTTTAATCATATCTTATTCATGAGTAGGTCCACTCTCTTTCATCCAAAAAGGGGATTGAGAATGTTTTGGAATAGGTGGCCCGTAAAATCCAAACTAACTCCACTAAGAAATAATATTTTCAAATTTAGATGTATTTCAAATATTTTATTTCAATCCAATTCTCAATTGCCACATGTTTTTACAAATATATACAATGTTTTATATTTTATGTATATTCTTATCAGCAATTCATGGTAAGGGGTAATTTAATAAGTTGAAAGTAATTAATATTCATTAAATGCAAAAAATTAGCATACAATCACCGTTTAAATATATAATATAATTAATAAAGGGGAAAATAGTGTTATTGTTTATATCTCTTGTCTAATGTCCATCATGCCTAGCTCATATGGTAAAATCATAATATTTCAAAAAAAATGGGACATAGGGGAATGGATGGGTCTGGGTTCAAATTACGTTATGACGATTTTCTCTTGTATTCATGCGATTAGGTGTAAAAAAAAAAAAAAAAGGAAAATACTCTCATCCAATCACCATTCATTATGGAAAAATGTGATTTTTTTTTTTGAAAGCTTAATAAATAGAAATGAAAGAAATTAGGCATAATAATTCGCTTTGTTCTTTATGCGTGTATCTAAATTCTCGCCCATACATTTCTCTCTCCTTTTTTTAAAAAATGAATTATTCTGAATCGGAACAGCGTTAAAATAATGAATATGGGATGAGAAAAGTTGAATCTCAATGAAGACGGATTTACTACGTTATATTAAAAAGTTATTAGCTTTAAAAAAGTGAGACCCTAGTATACTTTTTCCATTTTATTTATTAGAATTAAATTTTTATTGAAATATATAAAAATATTATATAAATGGAAAAAACCTACCTTCCTACTTTCTAAAATATTTTTCAAAAGTTTACAAATTTGAGAAAATAAATCATTTTGAATTCCTAAATTGAAAAAATATAGTATATTACAATTAATTTGCTAATGGTTTAGATACATATGTATATGTATCTTGACATCTCGATACAAATTGTTAAATTTATTTAGAAAGAAAATGTTATGGTGCATGTAAATGTCCATATCATCTTTAACCATTATATTTTAATTTCTGCGAGATGATAACATAGTTGATTTATGGCATTGGAGCTTACCTAAGAATCATCGAGTTCAAGTTCCTTTATGTAGTGGCATACCCATAAAATAAAATTATGAGGGATATAAAAATTTTTAAGGTCTTAATTGAAAATTTTAAATGAAAATTATGATAACAAAATTTTAGGAAGCTCTTAATTGAAAATTTTAAATGAAAAATTGTTGAAAATTATAAGTAGGTAAAGACTACTTAACGTGGAATGTAAGAATCGTTCAGCAAAAAAATTTAAATTAAAATAAATTGGACAAAAAACCCTTATAAATAATATAATATTTTGCAAATATCTCTTGATTTAGTTTGGATAGTTTAAAAAGTTTAGATTCTATTGGTTATTTTTAAACATATTTATGCCTTTTTTTTTTTACCTAATATTATTAGAATAAATATTTTTACATATTTTTAAACATGTTATTTACAATAATTAATAATTTTAGTGAAAAATAAAATATTATTAGAAACTCTATTTATTTTGGATAATATGTAATTTAATGATAATTAGGATAAATATGTAAAATATATAATTTTCAATATTTAGCATTTACGAGTTATGAAGCGATATATTTATCTTGACGTTCGATTGTTAGTAAACATCGAAGCAGTTTTACAGTCTGATTAATCTTATGAAGTCGATGCAATTTTCAGCACTTAATTTTTTCATTTTTATCAAGCGGGGCCTAAGTGGCACACTAATCCTATGTGGCTCTCTAGTGACACTAATCTCTTGTAGTTGATGTCTCCATTTAAGTTTATTAAATGCGTGTTGAGTTTAAGTGCTATTGGGGGAGGTTTTCTCCATCCTACCCGGATCATTCCCGTTCACCTTGGGGGATTTCTTGTTTTACTTTATCATACATAGTGTACATTCTATATCAGTTAAAAAGAAAAATTATTGATAGATACATTATAAAATTGTGAAGGTTCTTAAATTTAAATCAGTGTCATATAAGCATTCTTTTTTCAACTCATAAATACTATTCACAAATTTTAATAATTTGTTTGAAAACTATTTTCAACTTTAAAAAGTTTGATATATTTGTTAAAAATATTTTTTGGAAATAAATTTAAAGTGGTTTTATGTATCTATTCTTGGCGTATTTCTAAATCATTTTAAAATTTTAAAAATTTTAAAACAACTAGTTTTAATAATTGCATTTAAGAAATGTATGTTTATTTTCCTTTTGAATCAAACTTTTCTTTAAGTTATAAGCCTAACACATTTAGGTTGGTCATATTTTTTTTTTTTTTAAAATCAATTTTATTTTCATTCATTTATATATAAATTTAAATCAATTATAAAGTATAATTTTATAACAATTAAAATTTTTTTTACTAGGAAAGAAATTTCATTGATCCAAAACGACGTACATTTGAATATACAAATCAAGCTACCCAAACGTTAGAGGATGACGGTCAAACTTCATTTTTCAAAGTGCGTTCCTACTTTCGATGTAGAGACTCATTTTTATAGCTGAAAAAATATTCTTTAAAAAAGAATTGGAATCCGACACTTATTTTGTTTATTTTTAAAGGAAAACAAAAAAAGAAATAAAACCCTTGGCACTTGATTCTTTTTATTTAGGGAAAAGGCGTGTGCGTAGCCCAGAATCAAATGCGGAAGTCGATTCTTTATCGGGGAATGTACGATAGTGAGCCATGTAGCTCTCCATGCAGGTATAAAGTGGCCTCCTATTAGAAGCAAGTTTAGATACATTGTCAATTAATTAATTAATTATGGATGAAAAGAATGACGAGGACTCAATACATAAAAAAATTATTACTTATAAAAGAGATATCCAATTTTATTTTTAAAAGTTATATGATCAATTTTATTTAGGAGATAATTATTTACATTTATTTTTATAAAAAAATTTTTAAAGAAAGAAAATTAACAGTTTAACTTCTTTTTTTTAATATTTTTATTCTTATTAAAATATAATTTTATTGAAAATTGCTTTGAAAGTTATTTTATTTAAAAAATGGACAATCTTATTTAAATACAAATGAATGGACATTTTAGTTGCAACAAAATTTTTGAATTTCTTAAACAAAATTTAGATTCTTTATAAAAAAGAAAATCATCTTTCTATTTTTTTTTATTAGAGACAAAAAATATTATTTAAAAAAACATATTTATAAACTTGTTTATTAACTCAAAGTATTGAATTATTCTTTTCATTAACACATAAATATATACAATCAACTCCAATTTAAATATCTAATTATTTAAGCCTAATTTAATATGGATATCTAACATTTAATCATACTAAATTAAATAAAAGTTAAGCTTACTTATAAACTTTATACTAATTAACAACTCAAAAAGTGATAACTTAGGATAAATTCAAGTGATGCAAAATTTGATTTTTCATAATTCAAGACCAATTCGACACATGAGAACCTAAAATTACATCCAAAATATCATAATTTTTAATTAACAACATGAAAGTATACCCAAATATTTTAAGTTAATGGTTAAGAACACAAAAATATGATTGAACCCAAATATCCTAATTCAATCCCAAATACAATAAAACTAAAGAATACAAGATTCAAAACTTATATAAAACAAATTTCATTCCATCATGCCCAAATCTCACATAATCAAGCCCATTCTAATCCATAATGTATATACATGTGAACTTTATGCAATTAAAATGAAAGTTGTTAATTTTTAGGAGATTAAAGAGAGAAGCGATAGATAATAAGTGAGAAAAAAAAAGCAAAAGTGTTTGGACTATAAAAGGGACAAAGCAGGAAAAAATATTGCAAATCTAATCCCTTTATTTAAAGCCCCAAAAAATAAGGATAAAAATACATCATTTGATGATTTACCCTCTAACATATATAACTTTGGCTACTTTCTCATTCATGGCTTTTTTAGTAATTCTTGTTTCCTTATTTCTTCTCCGCGATTCTAACTCTTCTCCTTCACACTTCTTTTAACGCCCAGGTCTCTCTTTCACGATTGTTTATAATAGGGATTTCCTCCAACTTTCCTTTTTCCCTCTATTTCTTTCTTGTTATTTCTCCAACGATTCTAACTCTTCTTTTTATCAATTATCTTTTAGATTTGACACTAAATAGCTATTTTATTTACAATGGTTAAGTTCAAGATTTGGTGCCAGAGTTTGTTAAATATAAACACTTGATAATTAGAATCAATTTAAATAGCTACTTATTTACAAACTGGACTTAACCCCTTCATGTTTATTCAAATATAATATGATCAGATTAAGTTCAATCTAAATATTTGTTATAAACCTGAGAACTAACCTTCTTGGGAGTTTGTTCAAATATAAAACATGATGGTTAAGTCAAAGCTAAGCTAACTATTGTGTTCTGGCTTGCAAGACGCTTTCATTTTGAGTTTGTTCGTATCTCTTGCGTTGGTTGAAGTCCAAATTAAATATCTATTGTGTACAAACTTTTGACTTAACCCCTTCAAATTTGTTTAAAAACAATTTTTTCATTGTATTTTAGGAAATTCAATGACAAGCGATCTTATATATATATTTATATGTTCGATCCTACTATTCTCCTTAAATCAAATGGTGCAAGCTTTGTTTGTTACATTTTTAATTAGAAATGGGGTTACATTGAATCAAATAAATCAAAAACAAATGTACTCCATTGGATGATTACATTGACTGCATCATAATAAACGGAATATATTTGTTCTTCTCCACATATGAACAAGCAAAACAATTCAATCTATATTCATAAAAATTTGTTAAATAAAAATAAACTTATCGGGTCATTAACCGTAGTGCACGTGAGAGATTGAGTGAGATGCATAGCGGACATCCACGAAGATTCTCTCTAGGGTTTTGCTTAAAATTTGTGCACTCATGATCACATCCCTTTGCAAATGCATTTTGTTCCTTGTGGAAAAATCTACAATTTAGCTTTGACAAGAAAACTGGCAAACGGACACAGGAAGAAAATACCATGGATCAAAATGGGTTCAAGCAGTTTATATTAAGTAGCATTGAATTCTGAGGATCGATTACCAAAATAGTATACTAAAGAATTTGGTAAGTAGGCGGAACATTGAACAACAACGCATACCGGCAACGGAGATTGGGATCTTGTTTAAGAGGCCCACGATTTATGAAAACATGAGCAAATAATCCAATTGAAGTTGTAAAAACAAATGGCATGGGATTGAAGTTTAATGGTATTTCGTTATTGGATTGGCTATATTTATTATAAATTGACCTCACAAGTAAGAAATTTCATTATAAATTCAAAGAACTTAATTAGAACTAAGCAAATCAAAACTGGAAAGATATATCTTTTTAGTCATATGGCTTCTACTGATTAAAGTAGAAATGCCGATTTAAGAATGAGTGGCATCAGACAAAAGTTTAGGCCTTTATTGGAAACTGGAAACTGTTCTTGAAGACATTTTTTCTCTCTTTAAAATAGTGACTCAAGAAACGGTTTTAACTTTAATAAGAATAATTTTGAAATTTGTTCTTAAAATAGGTTGAGAATAAAAAGGAAAAGTCTTTGAAATTTCGATTCGGAATAGAAGCGAAATCGTAATTTTGATTCTGAGAATTGTAATTACCAGTTAAATGTAATTAATTACTCTGAATCTCGAATGACAGGAAACGAGTTATCTGGGTTGGAATCGTCTCGCGAAATCTAGTTAGCACGTAAAATTTGCGTATTTTACGGGAGCCAGTCGAATTCGTGCGTTTGCCGAGGCATTCTTTGTTCGGTGCAAATGCCAAACTTACGATCTGAAGAAAACCTGAAATAAGCATGTACTCATGTACATAAGTGGTATGAGTAGAGGAAATGACGAAAATGGATGGTAGAGATAGTGTCAGAACATCAAATCGGTAAAAAGAGGGACGTAATGGGCATTATAGAGATATGTTTTAAATTAAACAAAAGTAAATTAACAAATAGTGACATGCTTCTTAATCGATGAGAGACCAAAACGTAAAAGCCGTTAATAACGATGCCGGTGAGCTCAGGGATTTTGAGAGAGTTTTAGAAGAGAGAACTACCTGCACAGATTTGTGCTTGATCAGAGCCGTTGGCGGGCTCCGGGAATGAGAGGAGAAATGATACAACGCGGAGCGAAATTTCTGTGGACCCGGGTTTTGCTAGTTTTGGCATTTCCGAGAGGTAGGATTTTCTCCCTCTTTGTGAACATTCCTCCCAGTTTTAAAGGTTTTAGTGTTTCGGTTGGTTTGAGGGCCGTGAGGGCCGTTTGTTCGATCCCGAAGCATGGGGCTGAGACATGTGAAATTTTGGGATTTTCTTGGATGGCCGTGGCGCAGAAATTTAGAGGGCTGTATGGGTCTTTAAATTCCCCGAAAATGTTGTTTTAAATCAGCCTTGTTTGTATGGAAAATGGAATTTAGGCGTGGATCGGTCTAACGTGGACCCGAAATTATGAAAATTCTTTGGAGCTTTATGGGCTGTAGTGACGATCGAAGAATTTAAATGGAGTGTGGTTTGTGTTAACTTATGCATTAAATAGTTTCTTAACTTGGTATCACGTTAGGTAGGAAAATGGCCGTAGTTGCGGGTTCACTAAGTGAGCCGTTGATTTGGCGATTTTTAGGGAATAATGCTTAAGGGGGTTTCACTATTCCCAAAGCGATATTCTAAAATATAATCTTGTGGCTCATGGGTTTTGGCCGAGTGATTTAAATTAAATTGCTCGTGTTTGATCGTGCTTAAGTAAATTTAATTTTGATGTGATAAAATGTATAAATACATAACATGTGTTATATGAATTATTGAAATGGCATCATAATGCATTTCATATGCAAAAGTATCACAGAGAGATAGAAGTGAGTCGTAGGGTAGTTCTTAAAAATTTGTTTCGGAGGAGTAGTCCTAAAATATTAATGATCGGGTAGTTCACAAACCAAAAATATCCAATCGTCGGAGACGTGATTGATATTCATGGATGATCCACAAATAAATAATATATCAACACCGTCAGATGGCGAGTTAGTATTTATTCGCGGAGGAGTGATCCACAAACGATAATATATATCGATCGTCGGAGGCGTGAGTTGACCATATATTCATCAGAGGATATCGCTAATATGATAAATTTCATACAAGGCTTGGCGAGTGTGAGAGAGTCGAGTGAGGACTCGGGATCGAGTTGGTCATGTAGACATTCAAGTAGGATCATGCATTTGCTTGAATGCGTATTTAATTTGGGAACATTGCCTTGCGCTTAGGTGGTGAGTAGCCCGGGGCGGTCTCTCTTAGAGCTTTCGGCTGTGATCGATGGGATCCCCTTTTTCAGGTACAGGGAGCGTGCGAGGAGACGGTTCGTCCTAGAGATTTATTGTGAAGAAAGCCGGGATGTGGCTTTAGTGGTTGTACATGTATTAGAACTCTTTAAGTTTAATATATGTATTGTTTAAGAGTAAAAATATTAACTCTTGTAACTATTGGGTACTCTGGTGGTTTCGTAGTTAGCGTATAGATTGACGTTTATGGGCCTAAGTGAGGTCATAGTGGATATATGTGCATATATTGAATTTGTTTGAGACGGGTATATCACGAGTCTTGTTCGGGTAGAGCTCCGTCTGAAGGGATACGCCGATTTTCTAAAATGGCGTCGGTAGCTTGGGCCCTCACTTGTATTCAGCGGGTTGTGGGTGGTCAGCGGACCCGGGTTTTGGGCGTCACGGCTTGGTATCGGAGAACTGGGTATCTGAATACCTAGGGGCTCGGGTTTGGGTATCCATCACCGCTTGGGTGGTTTGGGATGGAGTGTAGGTGTGGAAGCCTAAAGATGGAGGCAGGCTTAGGCCATGGAAATGTACAAACATCACCCAGAGGTGTGGTTCAATGTTGAGTTTAGGTACAGATTACCTAGAAATCAAGGACAAAGAACTGGGACACTCGTTGCGCGTGTGTTGATGTGTTTTGTGTGATTTGGTGAAGTATTGTGTGATTGATGAAATGTTGTGTGAACATCTAATGATTGGTGTGTATACCCATGTCATGTTGTGTGTTGGTGTGCTTGACATGACTTTTGAGTGTTGAAAGTTGTGAGAAATGATGTGTGCTTGGTGATTAGCACATGAATGTGTAAAAAAAAAAAAAAATGAAAAGAATAAATTTTATAAATTTATTTGGCCAATTAGGTGATAGTAATTTTCTAAGTTGAAGAAAATCCAGAGAAAATAAATTTTAATAAATTTATTGGATGAGAGATTGAAAGAAAATGGGAAAGAAAATAAATTTTTATAAATTTATTTGAGTGGAGAAATTTTTAGTGGAAAAACTGGAAAAGAAAATAAAATTTATAAATTTGTTTGGTTAAAGGAGGAGAAAATAATTTCCCTAAAGATTTTACAAATTGAAAAATTGAAGGAAATGGAAATAAATTTTACAAATTTATTTGAGTATTATGGAAAATAAGAAAAAAAAGAAGCGAATTTTTGTGATTTTTAAGTGATTTTCAATTTACGGAAATAAATGAAAAAAAAAAAAAAAAGATATAAATTTTTGTCTGCGAGGAAAAAATTAGGCAGACTCTTGCCCGAGTGTGTAAATGACACACTCTTTAATATCGTATTTGTGGCGGAGAATTTGGGTGAGGCTGGGGGTTAGTATTGCGATACAAATTTTGTATTGCAACTGAAGGACAAGGTGGCTGGGCGGCGTGGCGGGGGCGAGGGGGCCTTGGGGCGCGCGGCCTGGGGCGGCCCCCAGCGTCTTGGCGGGGCGTGAGGACGGGCGCGCATAGCGCGCGCGTGGCAGGCGGGCTGCTTGTGACCCCAGGCGCGACCCGCGAGGACAAACGGCGCGAGCGACGACGGGGCGACGGAGTGCGTGGGAGGCTCCTTGGCGGCTGGCGCGCGCGACGGCCCAGCGACCATCTTGTGACTTTGGCGTGGCTTTGGCGCAGTTGGGCATGCTAGCTAGGTCGTTTGGAGCCGGTTGGGTTTTGGTGAACTGCTCGGTCGACTCACGGTTTTGACCGATTTGACTCGATCTTTGTTCACCGAGTCAATTTTGGGGGAAAAAAAAAATTTTCGAAAAAAAAAATTTATTAAATTAAAATAAAATCAAATAAATTTTGATAAAATTTTCGAAAAATAAAATTTTCAAAAAAAATAAAATAAAATTTTTGAAAATAAAATTTTGTTGAAAGCGATATTTTAAGCGTGAAATGATTCTGTATGCAACGAGGTTATGTGTATGATTAGTGTCTCGAGTGTGGTTATGCCTTAGAGATCTTGTATTGGGCTGTGTTGAAATGGTGATTGCTTGCGGTAGTTAACGTCTGAGGGAATTATATGCATGGTGTAATGCGTATAGGAAAAGGGTGAATCACCCAAGGTTAGGGATTACGGCCAGGGATTTGGGAATAATGAAATGAACAAGGCACAAATTTTTATTTGAATAAAAGCGAGAATTAAGTGGTTGGAGTGCTTAGCAGGAAATGGACAGGTGGAGTTCGTGGTTGTCAAAATCTATTGGCATGTGCATTCTTGGATTAAGTGAAATGAAAGTTAGATGACTCTTGTTCTTATGATGTCGTGTAAATGGCTAGTAAGTCGAGACATAGAAAGAACGTCCACGGGGCACTGGTCAGGCACAATCAGTGTTTGATCAGCGGACTTTAGAAATTTGTAGGTATTACAGTGAATCTTTATAAGCGCGAGCTAGTATAGCGTGTAGACGGGGGAAGAAGATCCACAGTAGTGGAGGTTTAGGACGTATCATCCTCCAGGCATTCACACTTTTGAAGAGATCAGGTGGTGGTAGACCATTGTTGATGGTTCATACGAATCGAGAAAGTGTTAAAGGCTATGGAATTACCTCCCCAGCAGGCCAGTTAGACTAGCGGCGTTCTGGCTAGAGAATGAGGCCTATATATGGTGGAAATGGGCGAGGACCTCTGAGACCTTAGAGGAGGCTGTTGTACGTGAATTCTCCACAGGGAGTTAGGGGCGAGAATAAAACGATATGTCGAGTTGTGAGTTAAGTGGGGCTACACTTCGCGGTGGAGCAGGATGCCCCGGAACGTGTCGAGTTCGATGTCATCCTTGGATGGATTGGGTGGCGGTTGCCCAGGATTTGTTGCTCGATTGTGAGCCTACGGGAGAGTTCACAGCCTACCGCGGGGGCGGTACTCGTGTTGGCCCGAGAGCGGCCGCGGTGTTTTGGGCGGTATCTGAGTTCAAATGTCAAGGACGGTTGGCGGGTTGGCTAGCGAGCCTTACCCTAGAGGACGAGGAGAGGTCAGACTTGGATCTACCTCGAGTAGTGTGAGAATATGTGGATGTTTTTTTTTTCCAGATGAGCTACCTGGACTACCTCCACATAGGGATGTAGACTTCGGTACTGAGTTACACCCGGGTATTTCACCCATCTCTATGACTCCACATAGGATGGCACCGATTGAGTTGGGAACTCGGGAGTCAGGTCCACAAGAGCTATTGGAATGAGGGAGGGGTTTAGTAGGCCAGGCACTTCATCATGGGGCGCCGGTTCTAGTTCTGCGAAGAGGCCCGAGACCCTTCAGCTATGCATTGGCTATCGGCGGTTAAAACGGGGTTATGATGAGGATCGGTACCATTACAGGATTGATAATTTGATGGATCCGATTGAGAGGAGTCTTGATGCCCACTCAGGAATGGAGCCAGCCATGCTTCGGTTACCATCCGGATTTGAGGGTTAGGGAGACAGATATCCCTAAGACGGCGTTTAGGACGCGTTATGGGCACTTTGAGTTTACATTGATGCCCTTTGGATTGACGGATGCACTAGCAGCATTCATGGATCTCATGCATAGGGTGTTCTGACCCTATGCAGATCGGTTGTAAGTAGTCTTAAAGTAGATGACATTACGATCTCCCGGTCAGTGGGAGCATGAGTATTATTTGAGGATCGTCTTACAGTTGTAGAGAGACCATCCAGGTACACATGCGCTAAGTTCAGGTAAGTCTTTAGTTTTAGCTTCTTGAAGGAGGTTTTAAGGACACGTGGTGTGTCGGCACGGGAAATTTGTCGCAGGCTGGGAAGGTTGAGCGGTGATGCGTTGAGAGAGGCCGAGATGTCGATCTTAGAGATCATTAGTTCTTGGGATTGGAATTTGGGTATTCTGAGAGACATGAGAATGGGGTACGAAGTTGTCCATTTAGGGCGGGATTGTAGGATTTCCACTACGGGACATGGACTCCGTGGTTGGGGGCGGCCACGACCATAGAGAGATTGAGGATGCTTGGAACACTTTCGGGATATGGGTGTTGGTAGCAAGAGGAGGATTAGCTTTCTCTAGTTCGGGAAGAAGCGAGAAGACTTACGCCCAGCCCAGATTTCGGAATTTAGGGCGAGTTGAGCATGGTAGCGAGATTCCCGAGGCGGGGATCCGAGACTTTGGGACAATGCGTCTGATTAGCCACTAGAACATGATAGTGTACCAGTTCGTTCCTCCACCACTGAGTGCGGGTGAGGCCCAGTTTTTCGGTTTCGGGGTGCCATCTGAGCACTTCAGTAACACGGATGGGGCGCGGAGGGACGGAGTGTGGAGTCGAAGTCGGGGCCAGTCGAGGATTGCCGCGACGGTCGTGGTGGACCTTAGGGAGGTAGACGCATTGGTTGTTGATTGTCGGGCTTGACAGCCGTTGAGTTGGCCCGACCATCGAGGTTGTCAGCGATTGAGACTATGGCCCAGGGTTGTCGTACTCGACACGGCATTGGATTTGGGCTTAGAGGTTAAGGCCTTTAGAGAAGCCAAGTATAGATGTTCTTCCCTAGGGTGTAGGGGGAGAGTTGACTTGATAGGTCGGGATTATGAGTGAGAGATCTCTGAGATTCTGCTCATGGTGGACCCGGGAGTGGGTGCACGGTATGGTCATTCACCACTCATGGTGAGTGTGGGTTGAGTTGTCTTTAGGACCCCTCGTCGATGAGACTCGCATGGATTGAATCGAGGGAATGTAAGGCTCGAGTGTAAGGCCCAGAAGTTGTGTCTTGAGATGAAAACACGGGACATGGTCCCATCGCGGTGAGTTGAGTGATAGGAGTCGAGGGTGACTAGGGTTTGGATACCCTTTAGGTGCATTGGGTGTTATTAATTTGGAAGGGGCTAGGTAAATGGATGTCATTCATGACATGGACTAGATTGGCGGTCCATTGGTTAATCGGTGATTGCTGACCTTGGAGAGGTTAGCGTTTACACGCTGACAAAAGTTTGTGAAGGGTTACGTGTGTATGGATTCACATCACGGGTGTTAGAAGCATGTGCGAACATGTGTCTGGATCATAAGGGTGGAGATTAATTGCCCATGCCGCGGGTGCTCTGGCAGCCGAGTTATCGGGAGGCGAGTGTACGAATGACACCATATGAGGCATTGTATGGGAGGTCATGTAGGTCAGCATTATATTGGGCCAGAGGTGGGAGAGAGCTATCGGGTCACCAGATTGGTTAGAAACACCTCTCAGGAAGGTGGGCTTGATCTGACGAGTCTTCTCATGGCTCGAGGCCGCGGAAGAGTTATGTAGATGTACAGCGTCGACGTAGAGTTCGAGGTTGGGGATCGTGTCTTCTTGAAGGTGATGCCCCAGAGAGAGGTGATCGGGTTCGACGACGCGGGAAGATTTGTCAGTAGGGTTTATGGGATCTTCGAGGCTTCGAGATTAGGCCTTTGATGCGTCTTGGAGTTGGCGTTATCGCCCGGCATGTCGGGTGTGCGAGGTGTTTCACGTCTCCATGCTCAGGAATATACTCGAGATCAGTTCATTGTGGTGGATTGGGGGGGGCGGGTGAGGTTGACGGATGGGACCTTCGAGGAGGGACCAGTGTGCATTGTTGATAGCCGTGGTCGGGTCTTGCGGCCTTGAGGCTGTGAGGCTAGTGGAAGTGCTATGGCAGCCTTTGTGGGTGGAGGAGTCAACGTGGGAGGCGCGGGAACACGATGCGGGTCATCTATCCCTTCTTGTTTAGGGATGAAGGTACGTGGTTTAGTCGTTTAAGATTCAAATGACTAGTTAGCATCGTGGTAAGAGTCGTGTGCGTATACGTGTTTGATAAAGATTGTTTCGAATTTCGGAATGAAATTCCTTTAGGAGGAGAATGTAAGGCCAGAAATTTCGATTCACCGGAATAGAGGCGAAAATCGTGGTACGATTCACGAAATTGTAATTACGGTTGAAATCGTAATTAATTCTCTATATCTCGGATGATGAAACGGACTGTGCCGTTGGAATCGTCTCGCGAAATCTAGTTAGCACGTAAAATTTCGTAATTTTACGGGAGCCAGTGTTCGAGTCGGCACGTTTTGAGAGGCATCCACGTTGGGTCATAAAATGTGGGTTTTGATGCGACGAAAGACACGGACCTGCGTATCTTTCATGTCTGTAAGTGGTATGAGTAGAGAAATAATGAAAATAGACTGACCCAAAAGTAATTATCGAACGTCGAATACAGTAAAGAAGGGACATGTGGGCATTATAGAATATGTTTTAAGTCACTAAAAGCCAAATTAGCGAAATAGTGACTTGTCTTCTTAAATGGACCCGAGGCAAAACGTGAAAGCCTGAATTCTTGCGATGCAGTGAGCCGAGATTTTGAGAGTTTAGAGAGAGAGAAGCTTATACATATTTGCTTGCCTTGATCAGATGGATTGGCGGGGGCTCAGGAATGAAGAGAAATGTTACACGCGGAGCCGGATACGTGGACCCGGGTTTGCGAGTTTCTGACAAGTATTTCGAGAGGTGGATTTTCTCACTCTTTGTGTTTTATTAAGTTTTAAGAGTTTTAGATGTTTAAGTTAGTTTGAGTAGTGAGAGGCATGTTTGATCGATCTGAAAACATGGGGCCAGAAGCTTGTGGCAATTTTGGATTACTCTTGGATGACGTGGCCCCTTGAGAGAAATTTAGAGGGGCTGTTGGAGTCTTTAAATTACGAAAATGTTGTTTTAAATCATGCTTGTTTGTATGGAAAATGGGGAATGGGCTGTGGATCGGTCCCAAAACTTGTGGGACAGGTATAGGAATTCTTTGGGCTTTATGGGCTGTCAGTGCAGGCAGTCCGAATTTCAGTGGTGTGGTTTGTGTTAACTTATCGTTAAATAGTTTGCTTGGTATGTTAGTAGGGAAATGGCAGTGGATTGCCAGGTTCACTAAGTGAACCGTTGATTTGTGATTTTTCGAGAATAGTAGCAGGGTTTCACTATTCCACGGCTTGATTCTAAAATATATTAACACGTGAAAATATGGGTTTGGCCAGGAGTGATTTAAATTAAATTCTTCCGTGTTTGATCGATGCGAGTAAGAAATTTAGTACGATGTGATAAAATGTATAAATACATAACATGTGTTATATGAATTATTGAAATTGTAAGACCGAAATTCGATTTGGAATAGAGTAACGTAATTTTGATTACAAAATTTTAATTACGATTAAAAAATCCGTAATTTAATTCTCTAGATCTCGGATAGCGAAAGCGGATTTCGCGTTAGAATCGTCATGAAATTTAGTTATACGTAAAATTTATGATTTCTTCTGAACCGGTCGGAATCGGCCGCGTTTTTAAAGCGTCGGCGGTTCGGGTCGCTGAAATGTCGATTCCACCGATCTGACGAAGCGACGCAAATAACGTATCTTCGTATCGCCTTAAGTGGTATGAGTAGAGAAATGACGAAAATGGATGGCCGAGATAGTGTCGAATGTCAAAACTGGTGAAAGAAGGGAATTAATAAATAAAATGGATTAAATGAACTAAAGACAAAATGGTGCTACAGTGCTCATCTCCCACAAATTCAAAGGGCAAAACGTGAAATAGAGAGAGGGGGATGCAGTAGCTTGAAGAAAACGAAAATGGTGGCTTCTAGAGAGAGTCTCGACTTACCTCTCTAGAAATACGTGTTAATCGGCCAGATTTAGTTTCGACCAGGCGAAGAGAAAACGTTACACGGGCGGGCTACGCGTGGACCCCGGGTTTGCGAGTTTTTGACAACTCAGAAGGGTAGGATTTACTACTAACGAGTTTCTTTCACGTTTAAATGTTTCTGAATGTTTCGGTTGAATGAGGCGGGAGTGGGGCGTTTAGTGGGTGCGAAACTTGGGGACGGGTACTATAGAAATTTTGAGAGAAAAGTGGAGCAGCGTGGTATCATGCGGCTGCGATAGGGGCTGTTTGGTCGTTTTGTCTATTTGTGTATTAGATGCTTGTTTTGGTATGCGTTGGGCGGGAATGGCGTAGTGGATTCTTCGGGTTCTAGGGTGAGCCCGGATTGATTTAATAGATTTTGGGGAATAGTAGCCAGGGGTTTCAGCGATAGAAATAATGTTCAGAATATATTTTTAGTGAATTATCGTTTAGTTAAAAATAATTCGAATCGGTGCTTGTGTTTAATTGATAGCCAAGAGAGCTAATTTTGATGTGTGATGATGATTACTAACATGTTTATTGTGATTTAATTTTATGCGAGTATATTCGTGTTTATATGTTTGCGTGGCAGTTGAAGTGAATTGGAGTGGCGTACATGCATTCGTATGCCTTTGGAACATCCTAGGAATATAGGGTTAGTGCATGAGGCGAGTCTAGAGAAACAAGGTTCGGATTAGTCTAAAATGTAAATTATCGGAGGAGTGAGTGGCCCAAATAATATATCAATGTCGGGCCAGTGTTGAGCTTATTCATCGGAAGTACAGTCATGAACTAAATAATATATCAGCGAACTCGGGCGGCTGATTGAAATATTTATTCATCGGAGGGAGTAGTCCATAAAAACTAAATAATATATCAGCCGTCGGACGGCTGGGTTGATGTTATTAACGGAGGGTGATGTGAACAGGTAATATATATCCCGATCGTCGGAGCGTTGATTGATATATATTCATCGGAGGTTGTCCACTAATAATATAATAATTCTCATACGAGGAAGCAGGCGAGTGTGAGTCGGTGTGGACTCGGGATGAGTTAGTCGTAGCGGGCATTCAGTAGGATCATGCATTGCTTGAATGTGTGTTTTACTTTAGACGATTCTGTACGCACTCGGGTGGTGAGTAAAGCGCAGAGGCGGTCTCTCTTGAGCTTTAGCTTACTGTCGTGGATAAGCACTAAGAATGCAGGAGCGTCTTGTGGGGACGGTTGTGTGAGTTGTATTAGAAGCCCAGAGGTTAATGGCTTTGATGTATACGTGTATTAGAATTACTCTAATTTTAATGTATTGTATAAGAGTAGAAACATATGTTAACTCTTGTAACTATTTGGAGTATATGGTTGGTTCATGAGTGGCATGTATGTGGAGTCTTGTTATGGGCCCCAAGTGGCCATATTGGATATATATTGCATATATTGAATTTGTTTGGGGCAGTATATGAGTGCATTACAGGGTAAGAGCTCCCACATCTGGGGCTCACTTGATTTTTAAAGTGGCGTCAGATGGCCGGCCTCAAACTATGTCCTGAGTTAATGCATTAGTCAAGCAGGACCCGGAGTTTGGCGTCTGAGAAATGGCATCCGATGCATTTCATGTCTTGTTGGGATTATCTGGGAGATAGGAGTGAGTCGCGTGAAATTGGTTCTTGAAATTTTTCGGAGTGGTCTAAAATATTATTAATGATCGGAGGGGTAGTCCACAAACCAAAAATATCAATCGTGGGCTGACTGATTAGTATTCATCGGAGTAGTCGCGAATAAATAATATATCAGCGTCGGGCGGCCCGGTTGGTATTTATTCATCGGATGATCCACAAAATAGTAGATAATATATGTCGATCGTCGGATGAGCCCCGATTGATATATATTCGTCGGAGGGGTGTCGTAATAACCTGATAGATTCTCGAAGTACAGAGCCCAGGCGAGGTGTGAGAGAGTCGGTGGGGACTCGGGATCTGAGTTGGTCATGTAGACATTAGTAGGATGTGCATTTGCTTGAATGCGTGTTTAATTGGAATATTACTTGCTTGCACTTAGGTGGTGAATAGCCCATTTAGGGCGATTCTCTTGAGCTTTAGGCTCATGCCGTCGTGGGATCCTACTTTTTCAAATACGGGAGCGTGCGAGGGAGACGAGTTCGATCTAGGATTTATTGTGAAAGCTAGGGATGTGGAAGCTTTGGTGGTTCATACGTGTATTAGGCTACTTTAAGTTTAATATATGTATTGTTTAAGAGTAAAAATATTAACTCTTGTAACTATTGGGTATATAGTTGGTTTCATAGTTGGCATGTAAATTGAGCAATGTTTATGGGCCTAAGTGGTCATATTGGATATATATTGCATATTTTAGACATTTGGAGACCAGAGATATATCACGAATATTTTCGGGTGGGAAACTCACCGTACAAAAGGGAAGCTACTGTCCGTTTTAAGAAATGGCGTCGAAGATACTTGTCTAAAACTGTATTAATGAGTTAATGGGTAGTCAAACACACCGAGTTTTAGAGCGTCGCAAAAATAGTCTTTAAATACATTATATATATATATATATATATATATATATATATATATATATATATATATATATATTTTAACACAAACAATTATTAACTATTTCCAGAATTGTAATCAAGAACTATTTTTTGAAAATCATTTCTGAAAACACTCCCATATCAGCCCTTTTCCAAATTTGCAGGAAGCTATTCTTAGAGTGGAAAATTACCTATAGATTGGTTGGGCCCAGTCTGATTTAAAAACCACATAGAGTGAAGCCCCAATGGAAAGTCCAACCAATCCACTGGCTGTTGCAAGAACCCAAAACAACGGTATCCTAACTACATCCCTGCAAGTTGGAAACAAGAACACGTGAGTTTGCAAAATTGGAATTTGCATTAAGGTGACTGGACAAATTTTTGAGAAAAATGGGAGAATTAAAAGAATTTACTCACACGTTAATAATGTATTCCCATTCACCAAATAGAAAAATCAACAAGACAGAAAATGGTAAAGACAACAAATTGTTCAGCAACACCATAGAAACTTCATTAAGAGATCAGATCTTATCCAACTGTTTAGCTTGTCCATGACCAAACATGGAGATAAGCTATCCAAAGAATAAATTTTGCATGATAATGGATAATGAGAATGTGTAGTTCAAACAGAGCACCATTGCCAAGCTCAAACTCGAGATCGCACATCTCAAATGAGGTAGAAACAAATAATCCATACTTAAAGAAAATACATACTGAATAGCTTGCTGTTAAAATACAATTCAAAATTTGCCCTTACATAGCCTTCAGATGGAAAGGAATCTGTGATACCACCGCTTATAGCCGAGATGAACTGCAATGTATTGAGACATTTATCAGCTGAAACTTTAAAAATCATATTGTAACTTTGCAGAGGTAATAGAAAATGCAAGCAAGATGGAGAACTCAAGCAGCCATGAGTAGAAACACAAGTCAGCGAAGTTTTTATATATACTCTGGCGAGTGGCAGGTTTCACTTCTTCAAGTTTTTTGTAAAAATGAACAACTTAACAAATACCAGCATATGTAAAGGGAAAGAAAATTTCTCTAAATTCTCCAAGCTTTCAAAATGACGAAATTGAATCAAATTCAAAACTCCCAATGTACCGATCTCAGAAATTACAAAAAGCTTGACATGCAGTAACCTATATCAATATAAGTTCCTTTTCTTAAGTATAAGAAATCATTCAGGAAGAGGATTGTGTTTAAATGTCTTATTTCACAATACAGCCAAACAAGTTCTAAGCATAGTAAAGGGTAACTAACTGTTATCTGACCTATTTATTCCTCAATAAAAAATGAAAACAGGTACATCCTTGGCTCACACTTAATCACCACCATCATCAGAAACTATATCTCAAATTGTGAACCAAATAACTACAAGTTAACAAGTTCACACAAAGTGATTGGAGTATCACACCATTAAGAACATGGCAGTCCACGCTCTGGTTCTGAAGCTTATGGAAATAAAATATTCTCAGTTTGCTGTTAAAATATTTGTCATATTCTTCATAATCGTCACCATTGCAATATTTATGTATTTCAAACTGAAAAATTCATCAGAAAATATTTAATTTCCCTTAATGAATAGTGGAATCTTATCATATTTGGCTTCATATGAAGATAATCTCTTATTCACGATCTCTAAACCATTATTTCTCATCATAGCACATTCCACTTCTTTTCCAAGTTAAATCAATATCAATTTAGCTCATAAAGGACTATTAAATTCAGTTAGTAACATACCTATGCAGCATACTTACAATCTTTAAGCATTCCGATGAGAAAATTATGTTAACAGGGATCCCAGACTCATAATCAGCTTCCAATTCAGCCTTTCCACTGAAATGCACACAGGAATAACAAAACTTTAACAACACAGAACTATTAAAGTTCTGCAAAATTAAGGAGAAAGAAATTAATTTTCCAGTGACAAATAGTGTTAAATACAAACATATACGTACAACAGATGCCATTGAAGCCTGCTGGTAAAGGATTAGAATGGTAGAGTAGGTTTGTGAGAGGTTCCGGTTTAATTCACAATTAGAACAAAAAGGGGAAAAAGAAAAAGTTGTAAAGATTGGTTGCTAATAAAAATCAGAACATATGTAGAATAGGAAAAAGAAATTTCCTGAAGCATTAATACTCATATTTGGCGAAATGTACCTGATAAAATGTCAAAGATATTCCTGCATTGAAACCATAACTTCATTCTTAGCGTTTTGTTTAGCAGTATCATGCTGCAAGAGGAAATGCAGTAAGCTGTACGGATAGAAGGGCCCAGATTTTCTTCTAATCCATGTTCTTGCTTTTCACCATCAATTAGGATATTTATAGTGTCGTGAGGAAGGTGCTCGAGTCCCCCTAAAATACTTGCATGAGGGGATGTCAAAAGTTTTACAAGTCAGTTAAGGATTAGAAATGATGCATCCAATTTTGCAGTGAACTTCAAATCATTAAAATGTTTTCCCACAAAATTCAACTTTACAAATCACTTTATTCTGGTAGAGTTTTTATGTATTAATTGTCAAATGCCAATATATCAGTCGAGATACTAGAGAGGCATTTAGAATCTTCACTCAAAATATGCTAGAGGCCGCTTGAGTAAAGAAAGAAATATCAAGATTAATAATAAATCAGAAAAAATCAAATTCAAATTGCTGTTTATATAAAACCAATCATTCTGCTCTCTGAAATTTGAAGAAACCAAGCAGTAAACTTGGCAATTGCATTCTGAAAATATAAATAATGATATGATGATAAATATTCATGTGAAAATGCAAAGTGAAATTTGTTTTAACATACAAGAAGAAGAATAACAAGTTAAACTTGCATATGAAAATAGTTAGACAATACAAAGGTGATTAGATGATACAAGAAGTGAGATTGAGAAAAGCACTAGCAAGATGAGAAGATTGACATGGTGAAACCTTGTTGCTCACCGTTACGCATTCATTTGCAATATTGCTAATCGACTGTTTCACGGCTTCCGCAAACCAACAAAGATCTTATACACTTCATTAACTCTTTCACAGTATTACTTTTCCTTTAAGGAACTTAGCTGCGATTCTTTGTAATCACGGATATCCATGATTTGTTTGAGAATCGGATGTCATGGCATGGACTGCATTTGAGGTTAAAAGACAAGCAATATGAGGAGTGTTCGGACCTCAAGGCGGCAAATACGCACAAGTTCTAGAGAGATAAGAGATAGAACTTGTCAATCCGTTAAGCAACTGTTTTTATTGTGATGCACACATAATGAAGGCTAATACTCTTTTTGAATGAGCAACACAATGCAAGTCAAATTTATCATAAAAGTTTCCTAGATTCATTTGTAGATAATTGTTTAGAGAGTACGAAATGAATTGTTTATTTGGTTTCAAGAGGCCATTTTAAAGTGTCCTGAGAATGGAACCATTTGTCGATATATAGACTACTTCCATCGGACCAAATCTGGTAATGCTAATATGATGTAAACTTACATAAATTATACCACCTCGAAACAATTGTCTTGGTGATTAATGAAAAAATTTCGGACCTTGTTAATTATACTTAAACTTCAAGTTTCTTGAATTACTGTTGTTTTTCCTTTAATATGTAAATAATTTTAATAAAGCATCTCAACAAATATTTTCAACTATTTTATATAAATATGTATCGATGAAGATGGAGAAAAACTAAAAGGAAAATTTTAAAATTACCTCTATTAAGAAAAATACATTTAGAAAAATGTCACTTAAATTGAAAATAGTATTAGAAAGGATCTTCCAAGGGGTTTCTTGTGAATGAAAAATCGTTAAAAGAAAAAAAAAAAGATGTAACTTGATTTTGAAGCAAGTAAGAAAATTAAACTATTAAAGTTTCAATCTAAGTCTCACAGTTGAAAGTAGGCCCCTTTTGAGGTGAATATTTTGTCTCCATATCCCATATAAAACAACAAAGATTGGATCAATGCCAAACTGTCTACCGAGTATTTAAAGCTAAGCATTTCATATGCTAAGCGAATAACTAGACTTTAAATATAAGCAGGATCTCAGCTACACATATCAAAAAAACACACACACACACACACAATTTGAACAACTCAGTATTAGCCATCAGTAACAAACTTTGGCTTTTAACATCCATGCGGGGAAAATTGAAATGAGCATAAAAAATGAAAGGCAACCAGAGAGGCGTATTAGCTTGTTGTCACTCTTAGTTATATCTCTAGGACTTATTAAGCGGGGCGGGATTTGAAGGAGATGGGAAGATTGATAAAGAAGAGTGGAAGGAATATGTAGCCCAAAATCCATCGTCCCTGAGAGGAACATGACTCTTCCACACTTAAAGTGAGTCCCTTGTTCTATTTATCATTAACACTAATTGGAGTGCATCAAATTAAGTCGGTTTTTCCTAAGTTACATACCATACATAGACAGAATTAGAATTAGGAACATTTGTATTTGAACTGTTTTAAAATATCACTCCAAATGCTATCCCTACCCTGAAGTAAATTTTGTTTTGATTCAGGTTGGAATGTTTAAAGAAGCAGGGGATTCGGTTCATATGAAGCACTTTTCCTTTGCCATGACTCCACAGATCTCACTGTTTTTCGGCCCCATCTTCTTGAACAAGGATATCAAACCTTCGATTAAGAAATTTCTTTAGGTTCATATCTCAGCGAAGTATAATGCCAAGAGTATTTATCTTGGTTTTGTTGAACTTTTCTTGCTCGTTTTCAGGGCTATAACTCTAGCATTTCGACTTTGTCTTTGGACTCTGAAGTCTGAAGATTGAGGATATAGTTATTTCATGAGGCAAATACTACTAGTTATATGATGAATCCTCACTGTATATAACAATATTGTCGCTATGTAAGAAAGAGGTGACAACTAACAAATATTTTGAATTGTTTCATGGGGTAACTACTACTAGTAATACTATGAATCTCCATGCATGATATAACAATATTGTCATGTGTAAATATATAATCAATGTGAGATCAGACTTTCTATATATGGTGTAAAGGGCTGAAGGTAGAATTTAACCTCTAAAGACTAAACCTAAGCCAACATTTATTTAATCCTAGATATTCAACCCGGAAACGCTTTAAATGCAGTGAAATATCAAATTGGCCGGTGTAATTAAAATCATACTATCCAAATTTAGTGAATTTAACATTTTAAAGATGATGATTTTAAATTTATTTTCTCAAATATTTATGCAAGAATTTAAATAATAAAAAGATAATATTTCAAGATAACAAAATAAAGTATAATATAAGCTATACACATTATATAACATTTTCTATACAAAAAAAAATTAAAAACAAATATAATAGACATCATTACGAAAAAATCACGAGACTACACACATGAAAGATTAAAACATGCTTAAAATTGAGTTGGGATCGGAAAAGGCCAATTATAACCCACCATCCCGATTACAATCGGTGATTGCTCGTTCACGACTCGGGGACAAATTTTCCATCCTTCTGGGCCCTGAATCAATCCCATGTGAATAGCCAAATAACGAGATGATCTTGCTCCAGTATTTTAAGCAGGATGAGAGACAATTTATCATCCTTAAGGAACAAAATCCCATGTGTGAATAATAAAATAATAAGATCATCTTCATCTTACTGAGAACTGTAAAAGACCTTGGAGTGTAACGACATAAGAGGGAGGATGGGAATCACCAAATCTCTTCATCAAAATCTTGGAAGAAACTCGTCTCGATCTCAAGCTCCTAGTGAAGGATCTACGACTAGGTGCACTCGTAGGCAAAGGACCTCGGCACTCAATGGATATAGAAACTTAAAGCGAAGTGGTAAATTTTTTTTTTTTTTTTTTTAACTGGCACTCAAGCGCTTAGATTTTCGAGGAAAAGGTGATTGGCGAGTTTCCTCTGTTTTCGGACTTTCCCAAATTCCTGAAAACTGCGAAAACGTTTAAGCAACTGTCTTGGAATTTTCAACTTCCTTGTTTGGACTCCTCATCCACAACTCATTGACCTGATATATGTCTTGTTTATTCATTTCAATCGTCAAAACTTTTATTCAAACTTTTTCACGATTCCATGCATTTTTTTAAAAAAAATTGGAGAAGCAGCGGGACTTAAAGCAGAGCGCCTCACGTACCTCGTCCAGCGAGGATCAAAGCCTCGTAGTTCCTTTTTGACTTTCTACATATACATATATCATTAACAAAATATTGACATGTCTGATATCTGAAAATTATATATCTCTGATGAATCGCGGCGTAAGTCTCATGATGAAAGCTCGACTCTTGCCGGGGGCCTTCTTGCACGCACCTATCTCGGGTCTGAAAATGTTTTTGAAACATACGGAAAAAGAATGGTAAGGAGCCCGGTGAGTGTACATTTTAATTAAAATAACATTTTTAGTATATATCAATGTCTAATACTAATACAATTAAAAATCAATTTATGCCTTAAACATTTATGCCTTAAACATTTTATGCATAGACTTTCTTTCTTTTCTTTATAATAAATCGCATACAGAAATTAAAATCCATTTTATGCTTAAACATTTATGCCCAAACTTTAACTACTTTATTTATTTCTTTTCTTTCTTTCTTTTCTTTTCTTTTCTTTTCTGATGGGCGAAATAATAGCGGCGAAACGATTCCAGGTCTTGGCGGTGAGGGCCAGTCACATTCCAGTCATAACCACTACGTTTACTTGGAGCTAACGCTTTAAATGAGTTCCAGTCATAACACCTTATCACGTGTAAGGATATTACTCTGAACACCTAAGTCCTCCACTCAGGTTAGTAGCACTACATAACTTTACCTTAATCGCTGTACCAAGGTCTGCGCTCAAACGGTCTCAGTCATAACGGGGTAACCATCGATAAAACATTTATCAAAATATATTTATAAATCCATTTAAATCTTTACTTTATCATGAAAACTAATATATATATATATCTGAAACGTATGCGTCTTTCTGTATTTTAAAAGAAGCTTTTCGTAATCTTTACTTGTATAAATACGTATATAATTTAATATAAATATATATATTGATGCAAGATAAGCAGTAATACGTTAAAATTTTTCATTTACATCAAAACTTTTCATTTTAAGCGATATAAACATTTACATTAAACTTTTCATTTAACATCAAATCATTCACTTTAAAAACTCGATTTGCAAACATCATTTTACCTCCACAGTTCAGCTCAATCCAGCTTGCTTCCTGTAATTCTAGTTTCGAATCCGATAGTCCTTTTCACCTTTTTAAAATACAAACTATACATTAATCATAACTTCATTTTAATCCACCATACACATTCATTTAAAGCAGATGAACAAATTACCATAAACGCTAGCCACTCATTTTAGTAAGTACTTTTTTAATAATATTCATGAACTTTATGATTTCAAAAAATTATTATTGATGCTTGAAATTTATGAAAGCTCTAGGAATCGGTCCTTTATATCAATGACATCTCTTTAAATTTCGATTTAAAATTAAGCCTACAAAAGCGCCAATAGCATACTTGAGTTATTATATTTTCTGTCCCAGATGACTCAATTTAAGAAACGAGAATCTGCAGCGTAGACTCCCGCTGACAAATTTTAAAGGCACTTTGGGATTACAATTTGCTTGAGCTTAACTGGATTAAATTTTATGATCTATTTTTAGCCAAAGCGATCAAAACGAATCGGATCGAAATGGAGCAAAGTTATGGTCAAAATCGACAAATGGTCGAAGCGAGGAAAAGCGAGCATTTCTGTCACAGAAATTGAACCAGTGAAAACACACATGGCCTACTTTGAGTAAATTTTTAGTGGCTTATAATCGGAATTTGACGATGCCTATTTCTATAGGAGTTTAATTCTCGCGGTATTTTAACTTAAGCGACTTGAATCACTTTCAATCGGATCCCGAAATGAAGCGAGTTATGGTGAAGCATCGACAAATGGTCGAAACGGAAAAGCGAGGCGTTCATCACCGTGAGGCTAGCTATGCGAGAAAATGACGGAATGTGTTTAACTAGCTTTTTGGCTCTAGCGAACCACGTCAATGTCTTTATCACATTTGATGTATCAGCAAAATTGACATGATTCACAACAATTCCCTGTTTCTTTTTCAAAACATTTAATCAGTTCATTTCTCGATTGATATAATCGTATCATTGGCCTTAAATACCACGATTCTTTTTTAAGCATCGTATAATTTGATGAGTTAAAATTGTTTATTTTAAGATTGGGGTTTTACTAGCTACCGTAACCCTGGCAATTCAAAGGAGTTCGTGTGTAACTGTGGCGCAGGCCGAAGGAGCGTCTGATACTCGCTGCCAGGGAGTCGCAGAATCCGATTACCTGTAGTTTACAGGCGAAACATACTGATTTTGGATATCCACCATGCTTCTTATCTCTTCCTCCTCTTGGCTCTCTCAGCCTTCTCCTCCTATTTACAGTTTCTTTAGGGAAGACAGCAAACTTTGAGACGAATGAATTTTGGCTCTTGTTTCAGTTTTATATTTTGTTTTATTTAATTGCGATTTAGTGTCAAACATTTAAATATTCGCAAATCTGACTTTGAAATTCTACATGGCGTCCCTACACATGTCAGTTTTTCGTATTAACTGGCTTGTGTGATTGTCTGCTTAACATCTGTGGTCGGGGTTCGTAAACTTTTTCACTTTTTGTTTCGTCTCCAAAATTGTTTCAATATGACACTTGGTACTCTTTTATATAAATGTAATTTTTGCTAAGGTGAAGGGCATTATGGGTTTTTCACTTTAAGGATGCTAATGGCTTGATTTAAGGCTTAAGATCATGCGTAGACCTTGATTATAAATGGGAGGTTCAGTTGGGATAAAGATTGAGAGGCTTGCGATCATTAAGGATCAGTTCAGGGGCGTGGGCATTAGACTCGATCTGGTGGTATGAGTTTCTGATATGCAGTTCGGACTTCATAAATGTGCTTTCATGGATCGTGAAGTGGGGTTTTGCAACCACCACAGATCGGTTACATTTATGGCGTTTGTGATATCCGATCTAGGACGATGGGAGTGGAAGGCGAGTGCTGGGGACTCTTCATTAAGCATTGCGGGAACATCGGTTATAGCGCTAAACTGGTAAGTGTCCATTTTGGCTCGACAGTGTAGCCTTTTTCGGGACACATAGTTTGCGGAGGGGATCTCGGTGGATCGCGAGAGGTCGACTATGCGGGTGGAAGCCTCCTACGAGGTGTTACGAGAGATAGAAGTTTTATGGGTTTAGCGGGGTATTCTGTAGTAAGTTCTTTGAGGGATGTTCACAAGATAAGCGGCGCCTTTGACTAGGCCCGACAAGAAGAGGCCGTTTTATGGTCGAGGCTTGTCGGCCCGAGTTTCGATGGGCGAAGGAGATTGACCTCGGTTCCGATTGCCTGATTCCATCGAGGCGGGATGGCTTTGCGGTGTATTGTGATGCCTCACAGCGAGAACACTGGGATTGTGTATTAATCTCGAGAGATGACAAGGTGATTGCATATGCTTCTATCACGATTGAAGAAGCATGAACATAATTATCCACACCACGGGCCTTGAACTAGCGGACGTAGTATTTGCCTTGCGGATATGGAGGCATTATATATGGAGTGCCACTGTAGGATTTTACGAGATCATAAGAGCTTCACGGTATCTGTTTGCCTTGAAGGAAATGAACATGAGGCAGAGGAGATGGATTAGGCCGATCCAAGGATTATGAATGTACCATTGAGTTCCCTATATAGCACTTGGTCGTGCATCTTCCTCGACTCCTTAGAATTGAGGTCCTTGGGTGTGGGGCTGGGCGAAAAGTTCGGGGAATGCGTTGGCCACATTTCATGTCGTCTGTATTGATAGACGAGTTAAAGGCTTGATTCGGGATCCACGAGATAGTGAAGTTGAGAGGTGAAGTAGAATGCAGGCGACGGGGGGGATTTGTCATTTAGAGAGGGATGAATGCGTGGTCATGGGACCCGGAGGTTGTGTGTCTGGATGTAGGTGATGTGAGGAGAGAGATTATGGAGGAAGCCATTCCTCCAGCTTATCTTATGCATCGGGAAGCACAAAGATGTATCATAGCCCCTAAAAGGAACACTCTTGATGGAGTTCGCATATAATACTTGATTTATCTTGCCCGGTATTAGTATGGCCCCTTATAGGGATCTTTATGGACGGAAATGTCGAGACTCCGGTCTGTTGGGATGAGGTAGGCGAAAGGAAATTAGTAGTCAGGAATTGTCCAGTGACTTTGTGATAAGATCAAAGTTATAAAGGGATGGCGAAAATTGCACAAGGCCAACGTAGGAAAAGTTATGCGGACAATCGTCGTAGAGACTTACAGTTTGAGATAGGTGACTAGGTCTTTTTGAAGATTTCACCTTGGAGGGTATTGTGAGATTTGGAAACAAGGGCAAACAGCCCAGGTATATTGGACCTTATGAAGTTAGCAGGCAAGGAATGAGACAGTAGCTTATAAGTTGAAGTTACCCCAGGAGTTATCGAGTTCGCGTACATTCCATGTATCGATGTTGAGAAATATATATCGAGATCCTTCACATGTATTGAGAGAACAACCCGGTCTTGATTAAAAAGAACTTGACTTATGAAGAGATACGTACGATTTTAGATTTACAAGGAAAGGTGTTGAGGGTAAAGTGATTCCATTAGTCAAGTACTATGGAATCTGAGAAGGAGCAAGCTACTTGGGAGCCAGAGGCTCAGATCGACGTCATTACCCTCAATTATTTCCTAATGAGGTAATTTCCTTTCCTTTCTTTTGGAGTTTAGTTTATTCATTTCGAGGACGAAATGTTATATGGAGGGGATTTTATATGGCAAGATCCAGAAAAAATGTCTGATGTAATCTTGTAGGGGTGTATAAGAGTACGAGTGTCGTATTGAAGCTTGATTTTGGAAACGAAATTAGAAAGGAAAGTTTGCGGAACCGAATTATGGTATTAAAAGAAAAGATACAAATTGTCATTAAGCAAAAGAATATGAAGTATTAAGTGTAGAAAGATGGGTCGTAGTAGGAATTTAGTTAGTATTCTGATATTTAAATGTTTGAGGACTAAGTGCAGTGATAGAAAAGTTGAAAATATAAAAATGGGAAAAACAAGACAGGAATTCATTTGGAGTGCTCCAAAGTTTGCCCAACAGAAAGCCAAGTAGGAGGGAGGAAGGGGAGAGAGAGCCGAGGGAGGGAGGGAGGGAAGAAGAGGGAGGGGAGGGGAGGGAGTCGAAAATCGGGGTATGTCTTTGCGCATGTTAGGTAATTGGATTACAGGGCACAGCGAGAGAATAGATCTTTCCTTTGGTCTAGGTTTGTCTGAAGAGCACATGAACCTTTGAATGGTTAGGGTTATGAGAGTAAAGCACCGGGTGGGAGAAAATAAACATGGAATCGTCAAATTATATGATGTTTAAAGAATTGGTGGTATTTAGGTTGAATGATATGATTTTGTCTCGATTAAGAGAAGGAAATGGATTAGGTTAGGTTTTGAAGAAAAAAGAAAGTGAGAATTGTTAGGGAATTGATAGTAGATTTTGTGTGATATGTTGAAATGGGTATAAGGCATTAGATTGGAGTGTTTAGAGTGAGAAAAAAAGTGGAAGAGAAACACATTCTGGTCATTTTCTGGGCAGCGGTCTCGATGCGAGGAATGCTCTGTTTTTATCTGTTCGACCATTTATCGTGTTTTGGCCAATAAGCTTGCTCATTTGATCAGATTTGAGTGATTCAAGTTCTTCAGTTAAAATAGACTTCAAGAGAATCAAACCTATGAGAAATAGGCATCAAATCAGGTCGTTATAAGTGGCGCAAGAATTCTTCAATTAAGTGTGTGGCAAGCCCGACATGCAGTTCACCGATGCAAGGGAAATCTTTCTGTTTTCTTGTTGACGAATTTAAATATTTTAACCATAACTTGCTCATTTATGATCCAGGTTGAGTGATTGAAGTTTACGGTTAAAATAGACTTAAAGGAAAAAATTTATGCTAGGAGATTCGAGCAGAATTGTAATCCCGAAGTGCCCGAGAAAATTTGTCAAGTGGAGCTATGTGCGGATTACGACACGCGAGGTGAATCATTAGATGTAAAATATAATAAGCTTTGTGTTATGTGGTTGAGGGGAGCTTTAGAGAAGAGATTTTAAATTGAAAATTTAAAGAGATGTCATTGGATATATAAAGGGCGTCTGGGAGAGTTTCACAAATTTTAGAAGACCGTTTGAATAATTTTTTGGTGCCAAAGTACATAGAGTATTGTTGGAAAAAGGTTGGCCAAAATTAGTGGGTTTTAGTCTTGGGGTAATTTGTTCATTTGGCTTTAAATGAATGTGTATGGTGGATTAAAATGGAAGTTATGAGATTAATGTATTGTTGTGGTTTTTCTTGAACCGCTGCTTGGCGTAGGTTCGGCTACCATGAGGAGCGAAGAAAAGACCAGTTGGGACTTGGCGTAACAGTACCTATGAGTGGGCTCCCACCTGAAGGGTACCACGAGAAGTCCGCAGTGTGGACCTCATCCGCCCTCTTTAAATTCCGAGATGTCACGAGAATTGGGAAGTGCAAAATCGGTGCTTCCCTCGATATCTTGATGAGGCTAAATTAGTAAACAAAAGAAAAGAGTGGAGTTCATGAAAGAAAGCGAGAAAGAAAATCTTTGAGATTGAATTTATTGCTTATGAAGCGAGGAGAAATGGAAAGCAACACACTTACGTGGTTACAACAACGGCAAAACAAAAGTCTATTATCATAACCCAGCCCGAAAAGCATGCGCTGACTACCACATGGAAGGTACACGATAATCGATTATAAGTCATCGACAATCCATGTTTGCCTTCAATTTTCTTTGTAATTTCTCAGAAATACGAAATATTGAGACAGTTCTATCTATATTAAGAAAAAAAAAAAAACCTATTACATGATGCATAGAAGCCATGTTACTCCAAACAAAGTAAATATCTATATATTTGATTCCATGCAATATTGCAATTACATTAAACAAATGTTTTCCCATCCCAGTTAAGCCACAGTTCAAGATTTTTATTAAAAGAATATGAACAAAGTTTTAAAAGGTTAAAACCTTTCCTAAAATATCTACGAAACAAGCTCTAATACGATCTTGAAGTATTTGTGTCCCGATAAAATTCGTGTACTCCTTGAGGCCTGAAGGCATATCATGAGCAGACAAAATAAATAAATAATTATAATAATGGATTAAAAAATAAGAAAAGTACTTTTAGAATACATGAAAGTAATATAAAAGAAACAATGAAATTCATAACAAAAAAGCCATTAAAAATGAAGCAAAACACATAATATCAAAATGAATGATTTTATCATTGTCATTAGATTATAATTTAATTTCTTCTCTCTTAAAATTTAACTCTCATTGCTTTATCAAATAATGCTTTAGTGCTATCATAACTACCACTTTGTAAGATCATCGAAAAATCATAATCGTATCTACTTGGCAATATCAGCATTCCCATTTGATGTCTACTTATTTTTCATTCGGCAATTGCAATGGTATTTTCCTTATCTATCGGTTTGAATAACAGTTAAGCAGCCTTGGACTCGATACCACATGTCTTTGCCATGGTTGGAAGATTCTAGGGTATGCAGGGCCTGTGGGAGGACCCAGAGGCCCCAATTAGGCCCCTGCAGACCCTTGTGTGAAAGATAACAACAACATACCAAATTTGGTTGCATGCTTAGTTTATGGACATTTCAAGATGCTTACCTTTAAAAGTAATTGGTAGCATTTACCGCGAGAAGATTCTAGCATTTGGATCTTACAAGAGTATCACCATGAAGGCAATTTATCAATTGCAAAATGATTCTACTATAATGAATTTGTTACGCCAAAATGTCTACATAAGCATTTAATTTTGATAAGTTTTCAATTGCATACGCGAAAGTCTATCTATAAGATTACAGTTAGGGCATCAAGCACGATCATACCGCAATCTGTTCTTTTAGCAACATCATGCCAAGCGTAAAGTTTTTCATCACGCGAGAGATGTAGAAACAAAAAGACATTTTAAGATATTATACATTTCAACTTAGAACAAATTACATTTAGTACTCCGTCGACTCATAGATTGCATAACTTGTGGAGTCGATTTTGGGAAGTATGGATATTGCCTTTGTAATTGCTCGTACCATATCACTAGGATACGGTTCGCGAGTTAATCATATCATTAAGGTAAACGTCACGAGAAGGTGAAATAGCAAACAAATATTACCAAGCTAAATTCAAGACAAATATATGACCGGTAAAAAAAGATAAATGGACAAAAATTCTCAAATTAACCGAGGTTAAAACAAAACATCTAAAGATGCATGCCTGCGGAACACCTCCGATGCGTGTGTGGCGGTAATAATCACGAAATAACTGACCTCAATATGGCTATACAAAATGCTTCGTGTTGCCCGATATGAGAAAATAAAATAAAATAATATTTCGTACATGCTCATGTGTTGTGTCAAAGATGCATGACTACATGCTAATATGCGTTCAAGTTTACATAACCATGGGCATTATGACAACAGAGTGACAACAATATTCAAAGTTGCGAAACAATGAAGTTTGAAAAACCTAGATTCCATGTTACTACTCTATATGACTGTTTAGGTACAAATTTTGGACAATAGTAAAGACAATTAGTAACCCATTTGGGAGTGATCTTGATAGAAGCGTCTAAATGATTGGAAGGATCACCTAAATGATTGCCATGAATCACTTTAAGAGATTATCCAGGTTTTTTAAAATGATTTTCAAATGTTCACATAACAAGTAATTACGTGAACGGTGGCACATAAACATTCGGAATCACTCCTGACTCTAAAAAGAGTAAAAATCCCGGATAGGCTGCGAAGAATGTCGGTTCGGTAATTTATTTCGAGGGCAATGGGTAGTCGATTATTCACTGGCAAGTAAACATGGCCAACTCTGGTATCAAGTTTCTGTTTATTCCAATTCTCACCTAAAAAGGATGCACCACTAGAACACTAGAACTAAGCTAATAAAACCATAGCCCTTCATTACAAGAATCAGAACCTTACATAATTACTTATTATTGTTCAATATGCAAAAAGTTTATGTGGATGACATAATAATTTTAAATACACAGCATGTGGACAAAAGTTTAACATACTAAGGACAAAAGTTTAACATACTAAGGACTAACTACCTGTTTAAGAATATATTCAGAGATAAAATGGACAAAAGTTTAACATACTAAGGACTAACTACCTGTTTAAGAATATATGGCCAGAAATTAAGACCGACTGTACTCTAGCATGTGGAACAGCACCTAGCATTTCAACTCGATCTTGAAGAGAGTTCTTTTCTCTCATTTCTTCTAGCCGCACTCGTTTAGGTCCATCACCTCAGAACAGTAAACGAACCTTAAATACATTTTTCTATTATATGAGATGATTGAACCTTGAGACAAAAATATACACCCAAATAGTTGTGATTAGGCATGTAAACATAAGAGCGCCATCCATACACTAATTTTCCATGTTGAGATATACCAAATAGAAATAGAAAAACAGGTGCCACCTAGATTGGCTTTCTTAAAAGGTAATAATACTATACTAAGCAGAGCAGCTCAGTTAAAATCATGAGAGTTTATTTCCAAGAATATGTTTTGATCCCAAAATAAATGGTAGGATTTCTCAAACATATATAGTTGTTTCTGATCCCAAAATAATAAATATAAATACAAATACAAAAAAATAAAAATAAACACAGAAAAAAATTACAAAACTGCTTGGAAAAGATAACAATTCTATTGAATCTTCAAAAGACAATAAAATGGTCATGAATGCAAAACACAAACTTACCAAATCCTGTGGAATAGAATTCATATATAACGAATCTGATCAGTGTAGGCAGCAAAAGTGCTTCTTAGTAGCATAAAAGCAAAACCCATAGAGCAAGTTATTTCAAACATCCAAATAATTAAGTTTCAAATAGCTAATGTAGTCATAAAGCATGAATTGGTGACAAATTAGAAAAACTTATAAAAACCCTAAAACGGTAATGACAAATGCATAGCCTTTATATGTATGAACCAATATGTTATTAGCACATTATCATCATCATCTGAAAGGTAATGCATTGAAAGTATGCACGGTATATACAAGCAACAAAAATCAAAGGCATAAGATACCCAAAAAAAAAAAAAGGAACACACTCTACAAGGGGGCTGAAGCTAATCATAAGTCAATTAGTGACATAGACTTCCGTCCTAAATGTAGCACGTCCCTAATCAAACCCAAAAACACAGAACTTTAATCTTTCATGAAGTTTATGAGTCTCAAAGCTCAAGTGAACCAAAAAAGACATAAAGGTAACAAGATAAACCAATATATTGTTAATATGCTAATATTAGTTTAACATCAATGATTATCAATCGGTACCTCAATGAACAATTTGATGTTTATAAACAATTGTCAAAATATAAATTATTAGCCTTAGATAATGGGAGATGAATGCATTGCCAAAGATAGGATTTAATCAATAAACCCTAATTTGATAGCCATGAATCTCATTTTAGAGCTAAGAATATCTCTATCTCTTATATGCAATAGATGTTACCCTTTCCAACAGCTGAGAAGGAAATGATGATCCCACCATTTAAGATGGTGATGGCCAAACTCCATTAGATGCTACTCATATTTCGGAGGATACGTGTGAATACATCAGGGAATGAGGTGGTGAGTCGTGACATAAACCAAAGAGATAAGATAAATATAAATAGAAAGCCAATTCCTCATCGAGAGAAGAGAAACCCGAACAAGTTTAACAAGAGTACCGAGTATGCATCAAAATCCAAAGAGTTATTACTATGATATTAGTAACTCACATTGGGGAACAAAGCGGCATACTTCGGGGATGACTATGAAGCAAATCGCACTTCCAGATAAACCAATCTGCTTATCACAACAATTACAATTTCATCTTGGCTGAGTTTTTCTGGAGCAGGCCTGAACATAGCGGTGTCCACCGCATTTGGTATTACAAAGACCTTCTCTGGTGGTAGCCCTGACCGTAGAACTGTATTTTCCTTACTTGTATGAGAAACACAAATGGCCTGACTCACATGCTTCGTAGTAAATTCGCGAGAACCTTGTTCATGTGAATGCTCCCCACATCGACAAAGCCATAGAGTGAATGGTCGGTGGAGCGCTTTGTAACCCATAGTGCGTGCATGCATCGGAGCTTCATGGCTGAGAGAGAGAGTTGAGAGGAAGCAGTGTCCATGCCAATGTTATCTTTTCGAATGAGAATCGTCCTCATAATTGGAAGGGTCCATAAAAAGTGGGTAAAGGTGTTACGCATGAAAGCGGCTTCCATGGTATGTAGTAAACTTTCCGGCCACGTCATATATCTCACTCGAACGATTTCCATAAGCATGAGTCGGAACCACCACCTGGACAACAACGTAATACAAAATGCATAACCAACTGCAACACAAGTGAAGTGAAAATAAATATGATTCTCTATGCTTTCGGGTAGGCGTATAGACTTAATACAATTTTGCAATGAAAAACATTTCATTTTCCTTGACAAGAACTAAAAGAGACAAGTCGATAAAAAGGAATTCTATTAATTTTTTCTCAATTTTCTTCTTCATTTTGTTCCCTTCCCCACCAAACAGGAAGAAGAAACATTGCCTTTTCTTTTCTCCTGGCAACATTCCTATGTAACACAATATAAGGGCTGCATACAAAAATATACAGGCCTTGCAATAAACGAGTGACTATCTGACCTTATGACTAAGCTTGAGCAAGCATTGTGATAGATAGTAAATGTGATTCTCCCTCCACCAAAAGTTGGGATAAAAGAAATCAGACACCATTAAAATTTTATGCCTTTTCTGGTCACCCATGGCATCTGATGTCTCAACAACTGCAATAAAGATAAAAATTTTGTTTGAGATGGAAGCTACCCATCCATGCAAAACATGATAAGACAGACAGGATGTAAACAAGATAGCAACCAACAAAACAAGCATATTAATATGATTTAAAACAATAAATATTAATAAATAGATTTTTTAAAAAAAACAATGAAACCATTACATAAATCTCAGTAAAAGGTTATGAGAAATACAAATGACACAATCATGGTCATACAGTCACTCTTGAAATCAAATCCGTCAAGTACTGATGGCTTATATACCTTCTATCACCACTTCTCATATGCTTTGCTAAACTACCCATTACTTAAATGAATGTGTGGAAACTCTAAAAATGGATTTAAATATGCAATCATTCAACAGAAGGTAAATATTAATTAATAACACAGATGAACATTTTTGCAAAATTTCGATGTTTACATTACTAAGGAGGTTTAGGAACATGCTCGGATCGCTTCAGAGAGAGAGTCAAAATGCCCAGACCCCACGACCACCGGAAGCACTACAACAAAAAACCGACAAAGTGTGGTTCTCTTGGTATTGCTCAAAATATCAAATTTCCATTGTAACATAAACCCTAAAATCCCACAATTTCAACTCGAGATTCTTAAATCCCGCAATTTATACTCAAGGCCTTCCAATCAAGCTTATTACACCCAAGTCTTCCATCCGCTCCCTTAACTCAAAAAAATCACACCATAACTTTAATCATAGATTTACAGCAGTCCCACAACCAAATCATACAAATTTTCAATCAAAAATTCCCAATCCCTAAGTACCTAACAGTAGATCAAGCAAATTCGATAATCGAGTGTACTCTCATTAAACATATTAAAAATGCTCAAGCTATATCAAATCTCCATATTTCCTGATCTAGAAGCAAACAAACACATACCAGCTATTCAAGCATGTCGAAGGAGATGACAGAGAATGAGAAGAAGAAAAACATGATGACAAGAATGGCAATATGAAAGGGGAAGAATGAGAAGAAGAAAAACATGATGACAAAAACGACAAGATGAAGGGGGTTTAAGGTTTGGGTTACCGCATATGAGCAAGGACGACGTCGTTCTACCTTGCTGAAAGACGGTAAGGAGTGTAAGAGAGGGGAGGGAGGAGGAGAGAGAGAGGGAGAGAGAGAAGATAAACAAAAGCTAGGAGTTTATCCACAAGGCCTCTACTGTTTGTTTTCGGATTAAATATATTAAAATATGCTTTAATTAATATAAAATATATTTTTATATTTCTTAGTACAATTCATCATGATTATGTTAATTTCTTGGATAATTTGAAAAGCTTTTTTTTTTTTTTAAAATTCTTAATTTAATATGTTTGGGTTATCATCAAATATTTTGAAATTTAATAAAATTTTCAAAAATATCATAGTTTGTAAATTGAACTTTACTTTAAAATATCTATCAAGGTAAACTTATTATATGTTTATTATTGTCCCTATATTGAGCATATGTCGAGTAAAACGACCCAAATACTTGACTAAGCCAGGTGGCTTGTATGAGTTTATAGAGTAAAATCGGAACTATTCTTCATAAGTACAGTCTGAGAAAAAATATATTCTGATTTGAAATTTTCTTAGATTTATTTGTTTTCTCAGCATCAAGCAAACCGATTGGATTGACTTAGGATAGAGATGGGTAAAGTCTGTGAACTGAATCGGCCGGGAGCCAGCCTTTAGGAGTTGACTCAGCTGAATGATCTTTGTCACCAACGGTCGAGAATTAACTTCTTTATGGCCAGTCGAATCTCTTGTGTATAATGTAAATCCCATTTCATTTAAATATTGAAATTTTAATTTAAGGTGAATTCAGTAGGGTTTATACCATGTTTGGTTTCACAAATGGCATAAATGATCCTAATTTTATATTTTAAAAATAAAACTAACAAATGTAATTTAATTTATTTTTTAATTAAAATCTTCAAAAATAATAATAGTTTAAAAATAAATATGGATTTGTTTTTACATAAATAAAGTATGGATTATTTAGAAACCACATATAATTGTTTTTCTTTTTACATTTATCACTTTGCATATTATATTTGATATTTTTACAAGGATTCTAGCTTAGCTTACAAACCCATAAACCAATCCGTTTCATTCTTTTACCATTTGTGTCAAGTTTTAAGGGCAAAATCATATTTTTATTAAAAAAAAAATCACTTTTTATTAGAACTTCTAATCTTGTTGCCTGTTATCATTAAAATTTAGAACTTTATTAATAATTTAACTCTCAAAATAACAAAGATAATATTTAAAAACAAAAATTAATTATTACGAACACCAAATCCCATTATTTTGTCAGGAGGACTACTATAAAATTGGTATTTACTTTCTATAATCTAATATTCATATACATACAAAGCAATGTATGAATGAAATCCTAACGATAAAATGGTAATTCAGATTTTTCTCTAATCGGCTGTAATTGCAAATTCATTCATTACCAGAAGGAATGAGATTTACAATCTTACACTCTCTATTCCTTGTATTAATAAATTTATATAAACTTTAAAAATAAAATCATAAACTCATTTCACTCTAAAGAGCAAAACTCTAACAAAAATATATATATTCTCAGCATCCATTGTCGCATACTGAATACTATCAGTGAATAAAATTGTTTTAATTTTATTATTATCATCATTATTACATGACCATCTCATCTTCTTGTTAATCATTTGTTATCTTTACTTCTTCTTTTTATTTTTATTTTTTAGGAAAAAGCCAGGAATTCGATGCGAGGCTTCTAAATTTCTTTATCTTTACTTACGAAATAAAGAAAGAGAAGAATAAAGAATTAGAACTTAATTGAGTTGGGTCACGATAAAGCTCGAGCACTACCTGTTGAACTTAAGCAAATTTAAGTTAAGAATAAAACTTCGCGTTATTGGGCTTTAATTTAAACGGCTAAATTTCTGATGGGCCTTGTAGTTTAGGGCAGAAAAGAGATATTTCTTAGGAACCTATAGATTCGAGTTTGATATTAAAGTAATTCATTAACCTTAAAATCTTATTCATCAAATGTGATTTTAAAAATGGATTTTAAAATCATAATTGTTAAATGCATTTTTAAATTTATCTTAAAACCATAAATGTTAAATACAGTTTTAAAAAATAAAAAATTTAGTTTAATAAATATTTTTTAAAAAAGTTTATATATATATATTTAAAATAACTCTACAAAGAATGCAGCTTCAGGAAGGATGTCAGCTTGCTGTGAACTAGGTCATCCCTCCAAAGCTCCATAATGGTTTTTCTATTTATTGCCATATTTTATCTAAAAGGTCTATATTTTTTTAATAAAAATAAAAATATATTTATATCATGGTTCACATTGTGAATTTGGTATCACACACTAATCTATATTTTTTAACGTGCTCTGTGATCCGTTACACCTTGACCGCTCACTTTTTCTCTTATTCGAGGTGGTTTCTCTTCTGTTATTGTCGAAACTCACCCTTCGGTTGCAGAGTTGCGGGGTGGGGTTGCTGTCAGATCTTCATGCCTTTTGAGCTTGGGTTTGCTTTATCTTCCATGCTCGAGGTGTCCTGTTCAATCGAGCACACGATCTCCTATGTAATGCCCTAAGTAACCTACTTGAGTTTTATAACATGTTTATGGTATCAAAATAAAGTTAAGTGTATTTTTCAGGGAATTATGTTGTGGGGCAAAAACAAAGGCCATAAAACCCACTGAATTATAAAATAATTAAGGTTAAATTGGTAAAAATCAAAATGAGGACCCAAAGGTTTATAAATGAGTAAGTGTATATACCCAAAATGGAAAATTTGATGAAATGAAAACACAAGAGCAATAGCCCGGTTATTTGTGGAGATGAGCTCGATATTATGCTTTATCAAATGATAATATTGAAAGGGCATATATAGCCGTATTGAATGAAAGTGTTAAGTGACAAAGCGGTGGGCTCTCTTTTAATCGAAATGATTATCGACATTTATTTTTCTGATATTCGAAAATGTATATATGGTAAAGCGAGTTCGCGTCCGGTCGAGTTCGGCCTCGAGTACGGGTCGAGATGCGGGGCGCGACATCCTAAGGCTCAAAGTGGTTAAAGTTGTAGCATGCCCATCCTCCTTACCTGTTGAGCTTGTGTCACTCGCATGATGCCACGTGATTGGGTTATAATCACCCACATGAACATTTCGGTCACTCACCGCGAATGTGTGTTGGCGAGCTTATCCATTCCACTAACCCCTAAGCGTTGTTTCAAGCCATTGTGGTTGGAATGGCGCTAAAATCATTGTGCATTGTAAAAAGCCATTGTTGCCTTATGGAAGTATTGATAATCAGACGGAGTTCATACTTACAGCAGAAGGTCACGTGGCTAAACTTTAAAGGTATCGAGGCGGCTCGGCTTGATGGCAGGTTCCACAGCCGGAGAGTGACGTGGAGGAAGCTCGAATGAAATGGCGAGCCTTGCCGAAAAACGTGTTGTCCCCGGCCAGTCGATGTGGAGAAGTGGCAAAGCTAGTGGATGATGTGGCCAACCGAGGTAGAGACATGCTATTGAGCTAGGTACACGAAGCTGAGCAAAATAGAACAGGATGGTCCGAGCCCAGTGGGAACCTATGGAGGAGGGTGATGCGAGAGCTATGGCTTGACGACAAAATGTAGAGACTTGAGTCCCTCCACGAAAATGTACTTTAACTCTTGAAATTGCTCTCATTCTCGACATGGTTTTTAGATTAATGAAAATATCATTTAATGAGGAAATTCGGCTAACACATATGTTTCTTATTATCAAGTAGCACATGGGATTTATTGCAGCGAGGTCGACGAAGTGCCTAAGGCGTAGGTCGTCGCGGAGGAGCATCTCGAGGAGAAATAATGCATGCAAGGGTTTATGTTACTTTGAGAGCGGGTCGTCGAGGGCTAAGCCGTGAGCATAATATAACCATCTCGGGAGAACATTAAGCTGTAAAGGACTTCCCACGAGGCATAATATAATCATCATGGATAACATCTCGGGGAGGAACATTCGCTGTAGAGACTTATGCACTTTGGTGAGGGCGGTCGAGGCTAGCATGAAGGCATAATATAATCATCTCAAAGAGAAAAATAATGCTGGCTTTTGATAGGGCATTTGAACAAGGTATAATTGTCTCATTATAAGGGAGATCTACCAAAATTAGCCGTAAACATGGAAATACCTTTATCAAAGTTGGAGCAAGAGAGTTTCCCAAGTGAACGCAACAGGACCGCTAGAGCCCTCTGACCGGGTCCACTGTATTCCGGGTCTTGGTTGTTCGAGGCATAAGGGCCTGATATTTCCTACCCTGCCCAAGTCAGGAGCTCTACATGCGACGGGGCCAAGCAAGACTCCTGAAGTGTAGGACACTTGTGAATTAGAAAATTGTGATCTCTATAATATGACTAGCCATTTTAATGGAGAATTTGCCTTTGTAAAGACGTTACATTGATCCTCCCATATGGGGGCGTAGGGGGTGGTGTTCCCTCTCAGAAAAAGGAGAATAATCATCTCGTAACATGGATATTGGCTTGTGGGTGGCATGAGGACGCGGATTGTCGTGGTAGAAGTCAGCGTGTATAGAAATTTGTGTTAGAAACCTAGACTTGACACCTTTCAAGTTTATTCAAATGCTAACTCAACAATGGTTAAGTCGGTACTATAAAGCGTGTTAAAAACTTGGAGCAGCGGCGCTCCAAGTTTGTTCAAATCTGCTTGACAGCGAGATCAAGTTTGGAAAGAAGCCAGAGTATGAATTTAGGAGTTTGAATCACTTCTTAACTTCCTAACACACATCCATAGACTTTTCTTCTTGAACTTGAAATGCTCTTGAAATAAGAAGAAGAATTAAAGAATTAAGTGGGTTAAGAGAAATTGCAAGATTCTTTAAGAAGTGATAAATAAAGAAAAATGGAGACTGACCATTTTTAAGGTTGGGAAGAGAAAGGCTTGAAGGAATGAAAAATCGTAAGAAAATGGTGAGTGTGGAGAGACACCTTGAAGGGAGTAATTTTGTCTAAAATGATGATATTTTAAAGTTTAAAAGGCAGGAATTAGTTTATAAATAATTTTTTATTTTAATAGTTGCAAGCCAATTTCTAAAAAAATTAATTTTGAGAGTCCAAAATGAGAAATGGATAAGGAAGAAGAAGAGGGAAAAGAAGGGCAAGAGGGAGGAGAAAGTCGAGGGGAGAAAGAGAGCACTTGAGGTTTTCCTTAGTCCACCGTGGGTTTGATTCGGTGTCACCGGTTTTAAATCTGTGGCGCTTCAAACTTTACCTAGTCCTTAACTTTAGGGCCTAATGGGATTTGTTGAGCTTTTCAATGGTCACTCGTTAAGGTTCCTTATGGTCACGTGAGGTTTTATCTAATCCTTAATTTTAGGGTCTCATGGAATTTGTCGAGATACATGCAAGTTGACTTGAACATCCATAGCTATTAAAAGAAAAAAAAAAAACAATCATGTCACGTCTTGAAACTCGCTCTAGGGGCATGACTATTAATTTACAGCTTAAGTTCGAAGGCTCGAATGACAAAACGACACAAATCTTCCTTTTGTAATTGGATTATGCTATTCTGAACTACATAGGGCCAGCCGGGGCGTTGTATCTGCGTAGGTTTGTTTGTCACGTCTCGCCATTGATATGGGAAGGATTCGCAGCGTTATATAAATATAAGAACCGTCTCGACACAAAGAATGGTTTTAAAGCGTGATAGTCTGCTTGGGTCGAATGAAGCAAATATCTACGTAGTTTGGCCAGGATTATTACAAATGGTGAGATCACGTAGTTGACAGACATCCATAATTATTAAAAAAAAAAAAAAAAAACATATTCTCACTACCATAATTGGAAAAAAAAATTACAAAAACTGTGAAAAGAAAATACAGAAACTGTAACGTCGCCTGAGAGATTCGAACTCTCGCGGGGAAACCCCATGTACTTAGCAGGCACACGCCTTAACCACTCGGCCAAAGCGACTTTTTCTTCTAGAATCCCAGTATTTTTCTTTATATTTTTTCCTCTTTCTTTCTTAAGATCATTACTATGAAGTTAAGTTCTTTTTTGGAAAATGAAAAGATGACCATATGACAAAATCTAAAATTTTTGCTTCAAATTTAATTTGATATAAAATAGCTATTGTTATTTATAAATATTATAAACATGAAATCATTTTTTTATTATACTTATGTTTTTAAAACACTTGGTTGAAATGTAACCATGTACTCAACTTAATCAAACTGTTATAAAGGTATATGATATATCCAAACATATGTAAGCTTCATGTAGAATTTGAGTGCAATTAAGAATAATAATACACTCAATAATAACAATAATAAACATTTCTCCTTCCTCGTTGGAAGAATTACAGTTACCTATAAGCATGGAAGTATTTGTATAACACTTTATAAGCATGAAGGCCTTACTTACAATTGATGAGAATTGGAGGCCCACTAGTAATGAGTGGGTCTCTTCTCCATGGGCTCCCCTTGGTAGGTCTACCAAATATATTATATATATAATATATTAATAAATCAAAAGACGGGCATTAGGGCCATGGGCTTTTATTTATTATTTTTTGGTTTGTTGAAAACGTTTATGAAATAGTGCGTCTTTTCGGAAAGGTTGCGTACTAATATATAATATTTATTTAAGGAATCTTTTTTTAACACGACTTTTTTCAGGAATTGACAAGCGATAAAAGCGATTGCATTCACTTGTTGGAGAGGAAAGTAAGAAGAGTTTCTTGAGTTGGAAGTCTTTATGCAAACACTTAAAGCATTAGATAATTCGTCATGGGGAGGCAATCACCTTAAGTCTTCTTGCACAAAGTGGTGCGATATTGTCTTTAGGGACATTGCGTATTCTGAGTACATCTATCCAATTCGATTATAAATCACTCTGTAAAGTTTTGTAACTTTTTCTGTAATTATATTGCTTTGATGTATTATATTCTTCCTCTATTGTTAACATAATTTATGTGACAGGTATATGATATATCCAAACGTATGTAAGCTTCATGTAGAATTTGAGTGCAATTAAGAATAATAATACACTCAGTAATAACAATAATAAAACATTTCTCCTTCCTCGTTGGGAGAATTTACAGTTATAACCAACCCCAGGCCCCAGCAATTAAATTAAATATTCTTAAACCCCTGGCTGTGTTTTCCATTTATTATTTAACTGTCAGATTAATTTAATAATAGAATTATGGCACTCCCTCCACTTTGCTGTTGAGTTCATACCACTCTGATTAACTTATTCCCCCCTTTTGTTGGAAAGTAATTAGCCCTCTTTCAGTTCATCACTGGTGTGTTTTACTTTTCCATAACTTTTCTGTATATTTAATTTTAAAGGTGTTCATTATATCTAATTTATATAGTAGAGCGCTCAACATTTCAAAAAGCAGAACATAAAAAAAGAAAGGGTCTCATATTTAAGTCTAAGTGGAGACAGTCTTCTACATTGTAACTAAAGTGTTTAATTATCAAAAAAAATTAAAAAGCCTTTCTTCTAAATGCTAGTCATATAATCAACGTTTCAAAATACGAGACTTAGGGAAGGAAAGGGTCCCGGATTCAAAAGGCAAGACATAAGGAGGGAAAGGGTCTCGGATTCAAGTCTCAGTGGAGACAGTCTTCTACATTGTAACAAAAGTGTTTACCTATCAAAAAAAATTTCAAAAGCCTTTCTTCTAAATGCTAGTCATATAATCAACGTTTCAAAAGGCAAGACTTAGGGGTGAAAGGGTCCCGAATTTAAGTCTTAGTGGAAACAATCTTACACGTTATATTAAAGTGTTTAATTGTCCGAAAAAAATATTCAAAGGCCTTTCTTCTAAATGTTGTCATATAATCAACGTTTTAAAGCAAAACATAAAAGAAAGTGCTTAGATTGAGAATCTGAAGTGGAGCAGGTTTATCATTGTAAGCTAAAAGTATTTTAATTGTAAAAAAAAGAATTAAAAAAAGCAGCATTCTAGCATGTCTTGTAATCAACGTTTCCAAATACGGGACTTGGGGAAGGGAAGAAGGGCTCAGAATTCAAGTCTCAATAGAGACAATCTTCCACATTGTAACTAAAATGTTTAACTGCCAAAAAAAATTCAAAGGTCTTTCTCCTAAATGCTAGTCATATAATCAACGTTTCAAAAAGCATAACATAAAGAAAGAAAGAGTCTCATATTCAAGTCTAAGTGGAGACAGTTTTCTACATTGTAACTAAAGTGTTTAATTGTCAAAAAAAATTAAAAAACCTTTCTTCTAAATGCTAGTCATATAATCAACGTTTCAAAATACAGGACTTAGGGAAAGGAAGGGAAGGGCTCCGAATTCAAGTCTCAATGGAAACGATCTTGTAATTATAGCTAAAGTGTTTAGCTGTCGAAAAATTCAGAGCATTTCTCCCTAAATGCTAGTCATAAAATTAACCATCATCCTATATATCATTGGGGATGGGGATAAGCTGTCTAAATTCAGTATATTATTAGAGAGGTTCTCATTGTGCTGTGACTCCATAGGGTGGGGTTGGCCTATTCTTTTGGAAAACCATATGTGATGGATCAGAAATGGGTAATGATTCTTGATGGAATCCCAAGTCTAGTCATGCTTCCTTCTTTCATGGTAGAACCCTTCATGTATTATAATCATTTTTTGTCTTTTTTATATTATTTTGGTGAGAAGCATCTTGATGCTCAAGTGTTTCAACTGAAAAGTAGAAAACTATGTTGTTTTAGTGGAAGAAGATAGGATGAGTGAGTGTCAACATGACAACATATGCAGTGTTTAAAATATCGTGAAATATCAATTATATCATGATATTTTACAGTATCGGTATATTTATTATGATATCAACCAACGATAATCAATTGGGGAAAAAATGGATAAAATCAGACAATATCATCGATATATCGATAAGACATCGATCTATCAATGAAACTATCGATCGGAATCAACGTGTGAAATGACTTGTATGTCACAGCTGAAATTTTTGCATTAGCGCTAATATATCAACAAATATTAATGATATATCGTGATATATCAAGATCGAAGATATATTGATGACATGTGGACGGCTAAGATTTTTTTTATCCAACGACTGAGAGTCTATCTGTTTTTCGAAAAAGCTCCAATGGCTATCTGTAGGATCTAATGGCTAGAATTGAGTCCATGTTGATCCAACGACCAGGATTCAATTTAGCAATTTCTTTAGGTTCCAACAGTCAAATCTTTTCTCTAATGATGAATTTTGAATATGTGACGATGCAGCGTCTAGAAATGATTTCGACCAGGTTAAGATCAAAATCTAACGATCGATTTGATGAAATCAATCCCGATGTCATACTTCATTTTAATGTGGCTTTGTGAGAAAAACAGCTAGTTTGACTCAAGTCTACTCAAATAGCACTAAAATCCTTGCAGTTTTCATATCAAACTCATCCATTCATAAGCAATTTAGTATTTTTTGTTAATTTTCGATATATCGATATTCGTAGGAAAAATATCTACCGATATATCTATAAAATCAAAAGCTCTGATATATTCATCGAAATCGATATTTTTTAACCTTGTAAATGAACTATGAAGATATGCTGCCCAAAAATGTAAGAGTAAAGATTTTCTTTCTTTCTTTTTTTTTCAAAAGGAAACTTTGGAGAGGCGGCATATAAGTCGTGCTATATTTAGTACTACCACAGTCCATTGCTTCTAGATTTTTTATAAATAAAGTCGTGTTTTGTAGGTTATTGGTTTGTGATAATGTAACTTTTTATTTGGATCATTGCTTTAAATATATACTCAAAATTAATTGCCACATTCAATGTTATAAAAAAGTTTTACTTTTATCATAATGTATTAATTAATTTTCAAAATAAAATGAGTATTATTTCAATCCAACTTAAGCAATATAAAAGCCAGATTTCATGATTAATATCATAAAATATTTTTTAAATCAAAACTTAGTTCGTCCATGATATTTAATTCAATTGATAAAGGGATAAAGATGGATTCACAACAGATCCTAAATTCGAATCCAATAATATAGTATTATAACGATATAATGCAAGATGAATAGAAGTCAAAAAAATAAAGCTTAGGATCATAATATTTCTTGTTCAATTCTATAAAAGAATTTAATCGTCATTAAAACCTGATAGAAAATAGAATAAAAAAAGGAAGGAGAAAGAAGAAACCTACCAATGTAAGTGCAGTTTTTATACCAACACCACTAGCTCAGCACTACATTGTTTCTTTACTTTCATCATTGGCTATCAGGCATCATTTCTTAACAAAAATATTGTTAATCCCCATAATGTTTTATTCTGATTGTTTGGATCTGTACGTCAAAGGAAAAAAACAATGGATTTTAATAGCTGTAATTCACCATTGGAGAAATAATGATGTGAGAACCCTAGCTCATACAACATGAAGGCCATCATACTCCCTAACTAAAGTCTCTCCTTTTCCTCTAGATTTACAATAAAATATCTCCCCCACCTTCTTTCTCTATGGGTTTCTTTTATATATATATATATATATATATATATATATATATATATATATATATTATGGTATATAGCTCATATTAAGTAAAAATGAGCAGGAGTGTCAAAATGCATACTTTTTTTGTTAGGAGACAAAATAATAGGTTAAGGTACGGGGGCGAAGCCCTAATAGTTTGCCTCTGGCTCTGGATATGTTTAGTGTATAAGGAGAATTATTTTGTAATTTGATCATGTTGAGTTATTATAAATATCATATATATAGCACTATTTTAGATATAGTAGAAATTTGAGTTGTCGTTACGTATGAATGTAGGCGTATTATCGAATCGCGTAAATCTTTGTATCTTGTGTTAACTGTATTTCTTCTCTTATTCTTATCACGATTATATATATATTTATAATAGAAACAATTTGGGAGACAGGTGATCAAGAACCAAAGCTTTTGTTGGGTGAGATGAGAGCACCTCCCCATGTGCTCTTGAGAAGCAAACAAGAGGAAACAGGAGATGAACTTTGTGATTTGTAGGCTCTTCCTTAGTTATCTCTTTATTGTCTTAAACCCATTAAAGATGCCCAAAGAAAGTGGGATATGAATGTGGTTTTTGGATTCTAATACAACCTTGAAATGCACATACCCATGATTCATAACAATAAATATATCAATTACCCATAAATCTTGTGTTTTTTTCTTGGTTATCAATATAAATGTATCTTGGTTCATCATTTTCAATGTGGCAGTATGTAAATCTTCAAACCCTTTCTTCTCACTCTTTTGATCTTTTACTTGTAGAGGGAACAGAGATCTTGATTAATATTTGTTTCTGTTTTAAGTTATGTAATGGAACTTTGCTTGAAAATGGCTTTACTATGTAAATTTAGACAAATTTGATTTGAGAGTTAAAAGGATAATATCATTTCTTAAAACTATATAATGATTATTTCTATCATTGAACATATAAGTGGGGTGGTTTTGGGTCTTTTCTAATTTAACCAATGGTCTCGAATTCGATACATAAGAATACAATCGTGTTTTATGGTAAAGTTTTACCACTTTTATGGTCTTTTCCAATTTATATGGAAATTAGTTTGGGTATGATATAACTTAATAACGTCTTTTGTGTATGTACAAGCCCAACTCAAGACACATCATAATCTAACATATATATATATATATATATATATATATATATATATATATATATATATATATATATATATATATATATATATATATATATATATTAATAAAGTATTTCTTAGTTAATAAGGATTTGAAGGTAGGGATTATCATACTAATCTTATAGTGACCTAATTAGGCCATAGGTGCTCCAATATGAATGCCATTATTGATCAAAATAATGGCAGCCCATAAAATATATATATATATATATATATATATTATAAAAAGTAAAGATGGGTGTACAAAAGATTTGAACAAACACATGGGGGGGGGGGAGAGATTTTGAACTATAATAGAGGTTGTTGAGAGATGTGGGGTAGGAACTTTCAATCAAAATAATGTATTTCTTTCTTACAACACTTACTCTTTTTTATTTCTTTAATATTTTTTAATTATCCAAAGCACATTAGATATGTTGCACTCTTGCCTAATTATAGGGCACCATCCTTGTTGGACCACCCTACCTTATCATCTCATCTACCTTCTTTTTCATTCAAATATTCAAAGTTAGGATGGATAATTTCTATTTTAGAAAATGGATAATTGATTCAAATTAATTCTTATTTCCATCAAAAATATGTATAGGAATGATTAGACTTACAATTTTTTTTTATTATTTGATATATTTTAACTAAACATTTCTAAAACCTATCTCAAGTAGTAATAGGTCCTAAAAAAACATTTTACCTACAAAAAAATTTAACTCTCCGATCTATATTAAAACATAGGAAAAGGGTGTTGAGTCCTAACGAAAATAATTTATTATATTAAAATTAAAATATATTAAAAAACATGGATCCATATTAAAAATTTTAAAAGCAAATTTTTTTTTATATAATTATTTTACATTGTGAATTGTGCTTTAGCCTTACCCAACTTTAAGTGCAGAGAGAGAGAAATGTGAAAAAATCAAAAAACTTGGTGAAAGTTGATGGGTAATTATTGTGAAAGGGCGAAAACGCGTGGAATAAAGAGTGAAAAACTGAAAAAGAATGCCAAAGCGTGCCGAATTGCAGGACCTTTGTTTTTTCCTTTTTTTTGTTTTTTTCGTTTTTTTTGTTTTTTTATTCGGAGGCATGAATGGGCGCCATCACCGGCGGCTATTGCCAATCATCTGTGCACCCCTTGCTCCTCTTCCTTCGCTTTATACACGCGTCCTTAAGTTTTTGTATGTTGGAGTTCGATTCGATTAAAAAACTCGAAGTTCGGAGGAGTTTTTTATTTAGATATTCGAAACTTGTTTCAAAAAACAATCGGGTTATTCAAACTTGATGCGAAATCGACTCGAATGAGCTCATGAGTGATTCGAGTTAGGTATTATGATCACCGGTCGGTGATATACGGTCGAGATCGAATTATTTGGTAGTTTGTCTTTGCAGTGCATAAAGCCTTTTCTGGCTTTATGGTGGGCGTGTCACGTGTCGAGGATGTGTCGAGGCATCGGCGTGGCGTATCGTTGATAGGATAAAGTTAAAGACTTCGGATATGTCTGGATATATTTCATGGGTTTTTTTTATAAAATGATAAGGTAACATTCATAAAGCACATTGCAATAGAACCTTAATTCTTAAAAAACTGTAACATTTTAAATTTATTTGGCTATTTTCTTCATTTTAGCATTCTTTCACATATCAGTAAAATATTGATGCATATTTTTATAAAAATATTAGTAAAAAAAAATTATATAAAATTTGATGAACATATTTTTAAAAAGTCTGAAAATTACTAAATTAAGCAAAAATATACGTGTTAAAGACAATATTCATATTTAGCGATCAAAAAATTTATATTTAATGCCAAAAATGTCAAAATGAAGATCGATATTATAATGAAAATTCATCTAAATTCACCAAAATGAAGATCGACGTTGCAAATTCACATTTATAATAACAATGTTTGAACACTTGTTTTTTATTTATCTAAATTGTTTTTTAAGGATAATTTTTTTTTCTTATTTTATTATGACTTATCCTTTCCGTATCCATGTCCTAGTTTTTTGAAATTTGTCGTGTCTCCATGTCCTTCCATGTCGTATCCCCATGTCTATGCTTCCACAGCTCTGAATTTGTGTTTTATTCTGTCGATTATAAATCATAAATTAGTAAGCTTTTTAGTTCCGATCAGTTTTGTCGAGCCAGTAAGGTGTCACGAAAGGAATACGATCTGTATGAAGACGTTTTTAATAATGTCTAGCGCATTAATCATAAATACAGACCGAGGCGCAATGAAACTTTATTCGAGAGAGAATGATTAGTAGGTATGCGAAATCTCACAAATCTACCATGTCGATTAAGAATGGAAAAGACTCTTAAATATATAAATATCGATAACATCTCATTGATATGATGTATTTTAAGAGAAAAGCCCAAAAACAAAATCATGAATGATTAATCCCAAAGTGGATAATACCATATCATAACGATACGGGCATGGATGGATCCATGAACTTTCTCAACATTTTTTTTTTAAAATACCATAAATAATAGTAGGAACTAGGAAGTACATAAAATACTTTGAGAAGTTTCATATTTTCTTTTCAAAAAAAAAAGGTTTCGTATTCTATAATTTTTATCTAGAGTCATTCTTTAAAAAAAACACATTTTTTTAATGCCATACAAACATGTAGTAACCAAAAAAGATGGAAGAGCTTTTGTTTCTTGCATCCAAGTCCTTTATTAAAGTAAAATTTTATTTATATTTATATCTTGTAAATATGATCACGGACCATAGTGAACTGGGTTTTTTTTATTTGTCCATTTAAATATCTCTTATTATCATCCTTAATTAAAAAAAAAATCCATTGAAAACTTAGAAAATCCATTCCATTAATGCAAAATTCATATCATAAATAAATCACTAAATTTAAACAACAATTTCAGAAAACATAATTTTTATATTTTAAAACTATACTCAAAAAAACTGTTTTTCAGAAACCAAATGACCATCAATTTCTTCTAACTGCCAATTGAAAAATATCTAAAATGTAATTATTAATTCTAAAGGTTGAATGATGAGAAAAACACTTTTCCCATCAAAACTTCAAAGTTTTATTCTTTTTCACTTAAAAAATTCATCTTAACAGTTCTATTTACCCTCTTTTTTTATCATTATATTTTTAAATAAAAAATATTAATAAATTTTATATAAAGTATCTAATATTTGAAACCCAAATATATCATATTTTTACTTTTAAAATACAAAATGAATGTAGAGCAGTAAAAAAAATTGACTGACATGTGGGCACTTTCAGAAGAAGGTTGTTGTAAGCAGGAGAGTGATGTAAGCAGTCAAAAAGCAGAAAAGGAAAAGAGAAAAATATATCCATTTATACTAAAAATATAATAATAATTGTTTGTTCGATTAATGGTGCGGTGTGGGACCCATCTTTATTCACACGTAATAAAGAACGGTTGGTTCAATTCATAAAATGGAGTGCTGTGTGGGACCCATCATAAGACGACAAAATCGTAACGGATAAAAATTATAAAATAGGCCCACCCCACATCCCTTGATTCATGTTCTTTTTTCTTTCCCATTATACCCCTTCTTTTAATTATTCCATTATTTTGTACTATTTAATTACCATTTTTGAAAATAATTATGAAATATATTTTGATAACATTTTTAAAAATCTAAGAAATCGGGCGATCAGTAAATCGAAACCGGAATTGAAAAATAGGTGTCGGTTTATAGTAGTTCGATTTTGTTTCTATCAAATCTCGGTTTCGAGTTTATAAATCTGAACCGTTGTTAGATTAACAAATCGAAAAATAAAATATATATATAAAAAATAAGTTTATATATAACATACGACTTGTGACTTTAAGATTTTATCAAAATTCGCTTTTATTTTATTTTTTTTTAAATCAAGCTTTTATCATTTTCCGATAAACCAAAGAATATAGGATCTGATTTCTTTGGATTTTTTTTTCTAATTAAAGTTGTTAAAACATGTGATTGATTAAAAATATCGTGATTTAAATATCTAATCTCACGTGTTTCATATATTATTTGTAGATATATTATAAATATGAATTATAAATGCACTTGAAGTGTCATTGTGATTACAAATGAATAGATTGTATTCATTTTTTCTCTTTGAATTTTTTTATTGTATTTATAATTTGAACTTAATATATGATTATGGAACAAATAACTAACCAAAAATTTGGTTAACCATATTAATGATTATGTTTATATAAATAACTGACCAAAAAGCGACGGTCGATTTTTATTTTGTGCCACGGTTTAGTTAATCAGGCCAACCACCCCTACTCTATAATAATTAAAATTCAAAATTTTAAAGTATCTTTAATCTTTTAAACATATTTTTGAAAATAATCTTTATGTTATAAATATTTATATAATAAAAGATTTTAAAATATATTATGGATTCTTTTCTTTTTTATTTAACTCTTCTACTGTTCTTACAAAAGATTAAGTCAGGTTCTCCGCGTATGAGCAGTGTCGTATTTTATCGGCAGTGGCCTCGGGCTGATAATATCTTATAGTTCTTAATTACCTTATAAGTTCTTTAAAAAATGAAAACAAAAATAGTTTTGTATTAATATTTTTAAAACCCTACCCATACCTTAATAAAGTATTATTTATTTCGATGTTTTTAATTTTTATTTTGAAGACTAAAGGATTACTGCCAAATTTGATTTTTCTTTTTCTTGGATAAGACATTGTTGTCATTTTAATATAACACAATTTTTTTCAACATTTAATCAAATTATCCAAATTTGGGCTCTCAGTTCAGCATTAAGATCTCTTTACCATTTAGTAGGATCACCATTGCAGTTCCAAAATAAATATGACAAAAAAATAAAAGAAGAGAGATATTTTAATCATTTCACGTATAAAATTTTTATTATTTTCCTAAGAACGTGTATAAATTATTAGTGGGTATAATTGAGATATCTCATAACTTAATCATTAGTCTCGAATTCGATCTAAATGTGTTTTGTGATAGAATTTTATCATCTTTCTGATCCATCCCGGCTCATATAATGATTAGTTTTAGTGTGATATAACTTAAAAGCGTCTTTCTATGCGCCGCAGTTTTCTCAGCTTGTAAATCTTACCAAAAAAAAATCTTTCATATACCCTAATTTTTGGGGATCTACTTGAAATAAATCCAAAATTACAGCCTTTAATGGGGCCTAAATCTTCAACACATGGTTTACTTTTGCCAAGCATCATCACATTTTACTTTCTCCTTTTTCCTTTTAATCATCCATTTTTTGGATTATAAAATCAACATATAATTTCGAGCCTTCATAAATTATTAATCTCAAACTATATGACAAGGGTTTTGTTGTTGCCAATTTTTTATCTTATCCTTGAGACATGAGCGACGCAATATGAGACACATGAGGGGCGGTCGGTGACGATGGAGTCGGCGGCACCGATGATTAAGTCGTGTCCCGGAAAGGAAGAAGAAGAAAGGTTGAGATAGTTGGAGGTGCATCACGCTTACGTGGGAGATCTTACTGCAATTTATGGGGGTTCGGTTCACAGCGCCGGTTTTATTTATGAATAATATATATTTTTCGCTATTAATGATTATCCTTTTATGGGATTAGATACATTTTTCGCTATCGAGAGTTATCGGCACTGAGATAATATATGTTTTTAGATTATTCTTCCAAATAAATGATTTAGAAATTAGAAAATTCGATATGTCTCTACTTTGCGTGTTACCATGTAATTCACATATGCGATACAGATGGCAATGTTAGGGTCTGAAGCCCTATACGGGTTAGGAGCTATATTTATCACGGTCAGATTCTGTGTGGTTTTTTAATATAGTGAAATTTTGCCTTGGCGCTTCATGAGGTGAGACAGACCAGGTGGGCTTGCGAGGGCGTCGGGCGCGATGTGATGGATCACGGACTGTTGGATCATAGTACCCACAGGTTTAATAAACCAAAGGACGTTACCATTTTTTTAAATTTTGTACATTTATTAAAGCCACTTTTTTTTGTTAATTTCAAATCGGACCCATTACCGTGACTGTATTCTGCCTCATGTTAGGAGGATCACCGACATTTATATTTGTGATCCCTTTCCTTGCAAAACGTTGACCTTGACTAATGATTAAAGGTCGTTTAATAGAATGAAAGTAAAAAGAGAAAAAAAAAAAAAGAGAAAAAGAAGAGAAAAAAAAAAAAGAGAAAGAAAAAGAAAAAAAAGAAAAGAAATAAAGAGCATTATGGTCTCATTTGTAATTACTCAGTTTAAAAGTTGTTCTCAAGCTGTTGGTTTTAATACTAAATGAGAGTTTTCAGGATCATATTTAAGAGGCTAATGTCTAAAGTTTTATTGGAATATGAAGGGAAAAAAGGTTTAGATATAATAAAGCTAGAACAAGTTTTATATCGTTAGATGGTATTTCTGCTTAGGATACATGAAGGGTTAAATTTTTTATATGAGAAAGCGCGTATATCGATAAATAAAATGAGTGACTGCGGTATAAAAATTTAATTTATATATATATCTTCAAAAATAAAATCGGCATCCCAACGGTGTAAGGCTTCGTTGCCATATGAGAGCTGAGCTTTTAGGCTGAACTGGGGAAAAAAATGAAGTTTTTCTTTCTTTTTTCTTTATCATTTTAACATCGATAAAGTGGTTATATCGCGTGAATCTAAATTTACTGTTTTTATGATTTGTCGTCCCGATTTGTTATGAAGTGTAGTTTTTCTTTGACATTGTGACATGTGATTGTATCGTCTTAATAAGACGGTGATCGATTTATACAACAAAACATATTTAATTGATTGGACAAAAACATCGAATTATGGTTGTCAATCTTTGGATTTTTGCTATACAAGCAAGTCTAAGTTGTTTAAAACACTAAATGGGTTCACACATGGGCTTTGACCCTAAGGTGTGGAAGTCCAAATGGTTATTAAGTATTATAGGGTTGTCTTCATAAATAGAAAAGATAATCTGTACTGAATCACGAATCTGAATTAGTTTTAAAGAATAGCTAGGAGAAAATAAATCATTTTCTTAGTAGTTAGCGCTCAGCGCAGCCTCTTTCCAAATCGCTCAGAATAGTTTAGAAAGATGCGATTAACGTATGCATCTTTATCGCAAATCCATAAGGTAAGATCTTCTTAGTTATATTAGTTTAGTAATTAAATTGAATATTTTAAATCGCGCGGTGCTGGCTGCGTTGATTATTCGTGATTGGTATCGGAGCAGAGTCTTGAAACTTGATCTCTCAAAGAGCCGGGGCGGTATCAATTATACGGAGGGTTAATTAAACTAAAAAGAAAACTTAAGGGTGGAAATAGAACAAGAAAGGCGTGTCTGTGTATTGATAGTGCACGAGTCATCCTGATATGCTTGTGTCATGTCGATTTATTATATATTTTTTTATTGAATATGTTTTGTTAATTACAGGGGTTGTCGCGTAAAAGGCTGAAATGTTATATATTAAGAAGATCACGCAAAATGACACAATAAAACCATAAAATTATGAAAAACAAATTAACGATAAAATTAAGAAAAACAAATTATAACTCAAATCTAAATGGCTTTATCATGATAGAGATGTAAATGGGTGGGGTGAAATATTAAAATATAATAAAAGAATAATAAAAATAAAAATAGATTGAAAAATAGGAGTAAAGGTAAATTTATATTCATTATTTTAAAAAATCCGGTGGTTATTGGTATTTCCCTAAGGTTGTCCAAATTAGTAATTTTCTTCGATATTATGGACGTTAGGGTAGTGGCAATTGAGTAAATAAAAGGGAAGTGTAGGACGAGTTTCGAAGAATCAGTAGAATATAGAGTCGACAGCAGCCTCGAAGAACGAGCAGTGTGGGGAGTGGAGGGGTGAGGATAAAGAAGGTGGGTCTGAGACTGAGACTGTTACTCCTTCATTTTCGCTTTAATCCTCAATCTCCGGGTGAATGTAGTTCCGCCATTAAAGATCAGAAGAAGCTTGCTTTCATTCACATTCTTTCTTTCTTTCTGTTTGTCGAGCTTTAGCTCTGTGGCCATGGCGTCTGTGGTATGGCTGTTCTCGTTTTGGTTTGCATGCCTTTCCCTGTCTGTAATGGCGAAGCGGACTTACATAGTACAAATGAATCACCATCAGAAGCCATTGTCGTTTGCAACCCATGATGACTGGTACTCGGCGAGTCTACAGTCTCTTTCCTCCAGCTCCGATGATTTGTTATATACGTATTCGACGGCGTACCATGGTTTTGCGGCGGCTCTGGTTCCTGAGCAGGCGGAGGCGTTGCGGAAATCGGAATCGGTTCTGGGTGTTTACGAGGAGGAGGTTTACAATCTTCATACGACGCGGTCGCCGGAGTTTCTGGGGCTGGATCATGAATTGGGGATGTGGGCTGGGCATCCGATGCAGAATTTGAACGTGGCGTCCCAGGATGTCATTATCGGAGTTCTCGATACCGGGGTGTGGCCGGAGTCGAGGAGCTTTGACGATTCCGGCATGACCAGGGTTCCAGCGAGGTGGCGCGGGAAGTGCGAGGAGGGTCTGGACTTTAAGGCCTCGGTCTGTAACAAAAAGCTTATCGGAGCTCGGAGCTTCTCCAAGGGGTATCGCATGGCGTCCAGCGGTAATTTCATTACGAAATCGAAAGAGAAGGAGTCGCCGAGAGACGTCGACGGCCATGGAACCCACACGGCGAGCACCGCCGCCGGCGCGCACGTCTCCAACGCCAGCCTCCTCGGGTACGCCAGCGGAACGGCTCGCGGGATGGCCACGCTCGCGCGCGTCGCCGCTTATAAAGGTGTGTTGGAACGCCAGCTTAGCTGGTTCCGACATTCTCGCTGGCATGGATCGAGCCATAGTTGACGGCGTCGTATTGCTTTCCTCACTTGGCGGTGGATCGAGGGCGTACTACCGTGACACCATCGCCATTGGAGCTTTCACGGCCATGGAAATGGGTATTTTCGTGTCTTGTTCGGCCGGAAACAGCGGCCCGAGAGCAGAAGCCTCATTGGCCAATGTCGCACCATGGATGTGACCGTCGGTGCCGGAACCCTAGACAGGGATTTTCCGGCGTACGCGCTATCGGAAACGGCGAAGGATCGCCCGGCGTGTCTCGCCTCTACGGCGGTCGAGGCATGGGTAAAGAACCGGTTTCGTTGGTTTACAGCGAACAGCAGCGCCAGCAACCTCTGTCTGCAGTTCGCTTGAACCGGCCTAAATCCGCGGGAAAGTGGTGGTCTGCGACAGAGGAATCAACGCTCGTGTGGAGAAAGGCTGGGTGGTGCGCGACGCCGGCGGCGTCGGAATGATACTCGCGAACACCGCCATGAGCGGCGAGGAATTGGTGGCGGACAGCCACTTGCTTCCGGCGGTGGCGGTGGGAAAGAAGACCGGCGACGTGCTGAGAGCGTACGTGAAGTCGGCGGCGAATCCGACGGCGCTGCTGAGCTTCGGCGGGACGGTGTTGAACGTCCGGCCGTCGCCGGTGGTGGCGGCGTTCAGTTCGAGGGGGCCCAATCTGGTGACTCCACAGATCTTGAAGCCCGATCACAGTTGGGCCAGGTGTTAATATTTTGGCCGCTTGGTCTGAGGCTCTTGGGCCCACTGGGCTGGAGAAGGACACTAGGAAAACTCAGTTCAATATCATGTCAGGTATATACACTCCAACGGTCATTTTTCATACTTGGAAACTGCTTTCATTTTCGAACAGTATTTACCAAATTTTGAAAACGTTTCTCAAAATTACTTGGAAAATCTTTGCAATAATGAACAGAACAAAAACAAGTACATATAATAGGTCCTGGTATGCTTTTTGTATTTGATTTTGAATGTGATAACCGTTTAAAAGAAACCAAAACACATATTTTTGGACAAAAATGTTCCAACAAAAATGTTCTTATAAATTTAGTTATAATAAGAGGATGACACAAAATACCCTTAAGGATAGAAATATATTATAAGAGATTAGTCATCACGAGAAGGATTTACTTACCCATGTGGAGACAAGGATTTGAGGGTATTTTTGTCCAAAACTTGTCATTTTTAAGTTACGTTTTTAGAAAAGGTTTGTTTCTCAAAACATATTTAGATTTGTCCTTTTAAACCAATTCCTCTTCCATTTTCAAAAACAGTTTTCGAAATCGAAACAAACTATTACGGAATCATATAAAATAGTTTTCCTAAAAATTAAGATTTGACAGGGACTTGTATCGATGTCTTGCCCACACATAAGCGGGGTGGCGGCGCTGATCAGCCGCCCATCCAGGCTGGAGTCCATCGGCGTCAAATCAGCCCTCATGACCACCGCCTACACTCGCGACAACACCAAATCCCCCCTCAGGGACGCCGCGGACGGCGGCTTCTCCACCCCCTTCGCCCACGGTTCCGGCCATGTAAACCCACAGAAGGCTCTGTCTCCCGGCCTGCTCTACGATATCTCACCTCAAGGCTACGTCGCATTCCTCTGCTCCTTGGGCTATTCCGCCGAACAAGTTCAGGCTGTCGTCAAGCGGCCTAACGTCACCTGCTCCTCCGCCATGTTTACCGATCCCGGCCAGCTGAACTACCCGTCCTTCTCCGTCCTGTTTGGGAGCAAGCGGGTCGTCCGGTACACCCGAGAACTGACCAATGTCGGAGCTGCCGGCTCCGTCTATAACGCGACGGTGGCCGGACCGCCATCCGTGGGGGTGACGGTTAGGCCGGCGACGCTTGTGTTCAAAAGTGTAGGGGAGAAGAAGAGATATACAGTTACATTTGTGGCGAAAAAGGGCGGGAAGGTGCAGAACAGGACGAGTAGAAATGCATTCCGGATCGATTGTTTGGAGCAATGCTCAGCACCAAGTTAGGTCGGTGGCTTATGCTTGGACGCAGTTGTGATAACATTTTGCTGAGCTTTTTCCTTCTTAATGGATTTATCCTAAGTCGGAGGAGACTGACCAGGGATATGGAGAAACCAAGAATTTGTGTTTGTTTAGTAGGAAACTGATATGATAGGCATTTGGGGGGGCAAAATCATAATATATGTTTGAAGTGAACTTTTTTGCACAAACTCTTAGCTTGTGCATTTGACAAATCAATTTAATGAGACAAGGCATTTGGTGTTTTAAACCTCCATGACTTGACTTCTCCAGCTAGTATTTCAAGAAGGGATAACGTAGTAGATAAATGGTCAGGATTTTGACTTTTAAACTTTTTTTTTGGGTCTTTTACACTGTTCTTCATTTTGACGTTTGTTTCATAGCTTAAATGAATCCCAATCCCTATCATCGTCAACGGAATGAACAAATGAGCAAAATGATGTCTAACATCTGTTGATATATCACCGCAAGAATAAATGGCCGTGATGTTTAATAGTATGTCATTTATTCTTAAACTTTTTGGGTCTTATCTTATTTTTAGCTTTTGTTAATGGCTTAAATACGCGCTATTATGACAGGTGAACGAATGGACAAAATGTATGCAAAATCCTGATACATTGTATCACCTTACTTGAAATAAATGTGGCGATGTTTTATTAGTATGTACTTTAATTTCTTGACTTTTTGGGTCTTTATAGTGTTAACGTTTGTCTGTGGATTTAAATAAGTGAGCAATTAGGCGGAATTACTCCCAACATTGATGACATGTAAATTACATTATCGCATCTCTGACATGTTGATGTGTCTGACGTGTCGATGACTGGAGCGCCCGGCTTGTCCATCCAGCGCTGTTTATCTTTGCGATAGAGGAATAATTGAAACATAACAAGCATCCTCAGATAGGGTAGTGTTGGTACAAAAAAAGGTTTAAGAAATGAGTTGAACATTTGTATATCATCCATTTCAAATAAGCCCAATATCAAAAGCACTTCTCATGGACTCTTCTTCAGTACAACACTGATATATCCACCTGATTACCCAGACAAAAGAAAGGGATGTATGTACTGACACTTTCACATTATTCAAACAACCACCATTTGCTTCTTTCCACTTATTTTCCATTTTGATTGTAGAATCGCTGTGATCAGATGAACTTCGACCCACATTTAACTCCTACGATAGGGCCTAAAGCTTTAATGATATCAAAATGCTTTAATTATATCAAAGAGGCGAAGAACGCTCAGTTGCCGTAACGCATTGGGATAGGATTAACCAATAGTTATTCATTCGTGTCCCTTCAGGACCACTGAAAACCTGATAAGTAATTTCAAGGCCTCGTGAGATTAGCCGAGGCTTTAAGTTTTGCAGGGTCGGAATCTTGCAAGAAACCTTAACCATACAATTCAGTGCCAGATCAATTATTTACTTATGCCGTACTGTTATATGTAGGGCAGTGACCAAATTATGGAGTAAACAAAGGTCTTTTTTGATGTACTAGCTCTAGCTCAGGGAAGAGGTGCCATAACCATTCAGAGCAAGAGAGTATCTGCAGAACTACAATGTAGAGGATAAGATGAGCCTCTATACCACCTGTTGGATTCAGGAAAAACCCCTCCATTTATACTCCAATTTCATCCACTTGTTTCAGTAATTGATGAACCATCAGTTGGAAAATCTCCCAAATGCGAAAGAAATATTATATTTGATTAAAAGACATCAAATCCCTTTAAAGCTTGTGAATCTAGCACCTCAAGAATTTTTCTTAAAAAATAACCCATTGTGGACAAAAATGTTATTTTCTATTTCATATATTCTGTCACTCTTAAAGAAAGTTATTTTGCAGAAAAGCGAGGGGCGATTTTTGTAATCTGACGAAAATTGATGAAGGTTCAATTTCAAAATTGGGTTTTCAAAAGATCATTTAATCAAATCACCCAATGTGAAATTTCCCAACAGATACGGTTCTAACAACCGGGGCATGGCATCGTTGTTTATTTCATAGATCGTAAGTGCAGAACAGGCAAGACACCAAGGGCTCAGCCTCAGCACAGAGTATGCAATCAGGAAACTTAAAAGGAGTTCATAACCTGTAAAAATCTAGAAAAAAGAAAACTAAACTGCAGTAGAAATAATTGCATGTTGAAGAACAATACTTTCCCATATGGAATTGCGTAAAAATTCTAGTAACATAAGCAGCAAGAGTTGCAACTGGGTTTTTTACAACTAGGACAAAGGCGTACCTTTGGACATTTGGGACAAGAGCAGCATCTCCAGCAGCTGCAAGAACAGTCTGGGCATGAAGAAGGACATCGAAGAATGCAACAATGTGTACTGCATGACATCTTTTTAAAGCAGTTAAAGCAGTTAAAACGAGGCCAAGGGCAACACCGACATTTCGGTAGTGAACAACGCCATTTGGGTCGTAAACAGCTAAAACATGAACAGCTGAAACATGAACAGCTGAAGCATTTACCACTGAAACGCGGACAGCTGAGACATGAGCAGCTGAAACAAGAACAACCGCTGATAGTTGAACAACAACGGCTGAAACATGAACAGCAGTTACATAAATTGCAGTCGCAGCATTTACACGGATTGCAGTTGCAGCATTTACATGGATTGTAGTTGCAGCATTTACATGGATTGCAGCCGCAGTGCAGCAGTTATGGTTGCGGTGCGGTCGCGGCGAGTCTGGTGTTTCTAGACGGAGAGAGCAGCGGGGACAACAGCATATCCATGAGAAACTGAAACAGGACCATCCACTGCAACGAAGGGATTTTCGTGTCATATTGGGAAATGTCCTCATAAAAGGTAAAAGGTAAATTGCTTGCAGGAGAGATCAATGCAAAAACAAAAAATAAAATAAAACATTTCTGTTTTTTTGAACTCATGTCCTGAATGTTGCTTTTTGTCATAATAAAATTGTCATTGGAGGCTAATGAATGCAATTCAAAAACATGTCCACTCCGAAACATAGCATAATATTAATGGATTCAAGTTAAAACTATGTACTGACTGGAATTAAGATCATTATCACATCGTTTCAACCCAAAGAAACCGAAGCAGATAAGAAAAAGAATCACGATCGAAACTAAAGGTAATGCAAATCACAAAATTGCTTTTCCATTAGAGTCTATAAAAGCAATTTTTGGTGAGGACTCAAATTTCCCATGAGGACCTTTGTGATCATTCATCTAAGTCCAGCCCTATAGAAGTAGACAGTGTTTTGGCCATAGTTTGATAAAAAGAACCGCCTATCTAAATTATGGAATTTACCTAAGGTCAGAACATCATGGTTAAAACTATTTTTCAGCTTGGATCATTTTCTAACAGCTTGTGGAAAGTTTCCCTGATATAAAAGTAGAGAAGTTTGGCACATGAGACACACGGTTGATACTGACTAATAAGCAGGACAAACAGCATTTACATATCATTAGCAATATTCCCATACTAACAAAACCTTTGTCTTTATGGACAGATATGGTTTTTACCCCCCAAAAACGATTCCTCCTTGTGCTACATTATGCAGATATAAGGCAATATTGGCGCTCAACAATTATTTAAACAACTCACAAGTATACCAGTTTATTTACTTCACAGCATAATAGGAGCATGAGATCATTGCTTCATAAATACAGAACATATAGAAAAAGGAAAATAGAAAAAGTACCAGAGCCACTTCCAGAAACGGCGAGACTTGCGGCTCTTCTTATTTCTGTTTCCAAGAGAAAATTCGCGATGATTACTAAAGCCTTCAATCGTTCAAGGAAAAGTTTAATGACAATATTCTTACGTGGGAATTAAAGGATCCGAGTTTGCCACCACAAAAGTCAACAACCCTGTCAAAAAATTTCAAGACTAATGTTGTTAAACAAATCGACATAAATATTAAAAAATGCTTAGAGTAGTTTTTGCACATACTAATATTGGAAACTAGAAACACAATACAAGTACTTAAAGTAAGACATACTCTTTACAACATCTAGAAGCTTGTTGAAACGAAGGCCTTCCAATGGATTTTAATTCCTCCTGCTCACAACAAATTTACCAATGGGACAGCTGTGGCACAAGAGAACATATAAAAAATTAAAGGCTCATTTGGAACTGAGGAAAGTACTAAGGAAAAGAATAAAGGAAAAGAGGGAGGAAAAGTGAAGAAGGAAAGAAATTTGGAGGGGACTAAGAAATTAGTTTTATATGTTTATTGAGCTTATTTTATTTGTTTTTATTTTATTATATAAGGACTAAAATTTTAAAAATATATAAGCTTTGAGGAATTTTGATTATGTTTTATTTTCTTTTATATTTTAAGATTTGTGAAGCCGAGCGTAAGAAAATCGTTCGGCGGCCATTTTTAACCATGGCGCTTCCCGAGGTTCTCAACGGAACTGAGAAGAAAAGATATGACTTTATATATGTTGAGTCTGTGATATAGAAAGGCAAACTGAAAATCAAGATTGCATTATCAAGTAAGGTATAGAAATACAAATATGTAAGAATCTCAACAACTGTGATCCTATTTCTGGTGCCAATTAACAGGAAAACTATACCAATATCTACTTGTAAGTAAACCGTACAATCAGAGTATGATGAGGACCATCCAATCATAGTAAGGACAGAACTTCCATAAAAACATCAAAATTTCCAGAAATGGAGGGATAAAAAGAGATCAGATCCTCAAGCCCTCTTTGTCATGAGACTTACTAAATAAAACTAATCCAACACTTTCAAGTGTACTAGTTGACAGATGCATAGCCAACTTAAAGGCAGTAAGGCAGACACTAGCCACTACATTCCTGTTTATGCCATCATGAAAGTTAACTCCATCAATTAGTTTTTAGTATGACAATATGCAGAGTTCCCATAAATTCCCTGTGATCACTACAAGAACAGAGGAAAGAAAAAGTACTCATTATTGATTTTTGATGTGGTATGTGGAATTGGGGCTTGCAAGTATAACAAATGACTGAAATTTCCCCAACATCCAAACAGAGAACAAAATTTAACAGGTTAAATCCAAAAACGGAAGTTCCCTTTCTTCTGAGATGTCACAGTTGGGAGGACCTAAAAAATTCCTCATGAGCCCACCAAATCCATAGACCCACAAACTAGTTGATGTCTACCATGGCCTAGCTCAGCCAACCTTTTTTCCATCTTTGAATAATCATTGCGAAAAAGCGATCTATCATACAAATGAACATACCCCATAATTGGGTTGCTTTTCTATACCTAACCTATTATTAAAGAAAGTTGCCGGATGACCAACCTACAAAATGTCATCCTCAGATTGAGGCAAAAATCCATTAAAAAAACACCATTTCTACTAGAAGAAAACAATCCCTCATCCAATTAAACAAATCATATGCTAGTGGGACTTTTTCCACCAAGAACCCACATGAAATAATTGATTTTTCAACAAAGCAAAACCCATACTTCTTCACCCCAGCTCCAATCCAAGCTCCATTCAGCATCTTTTCAACTTAGCCTTCTAAGAGACCAAAAGGCAACCGCAGATAAACAAATAAATTAAATGAAAGCCCAAGAAAAATAAAAAAATAAGAAACAAAAAAGCTCACCTCAAGGAAGCCAATCTCTCTTTCAAGCATCTGAACCTTGGCCGCCCCCCGGCGCTTCCCATACAAATCAGGATAATCCGGCGGTGACTTCGGACACGGCGGCGGCAGCGACGGCGCCGACGAAGAACCGGCCATCAACTCTCCCCCTTTTCTCCCAATCCGCCGGCAACAGCGACGGAGTCTCTCAGAAACGAGGCAGAAAAATGTAAGAGGCAGAGACAGTGAGAAGAGTAGCAGTAGGAGAAAGCAAGCACTAAAACTCCTCCCTCCGAGAGAGGTGAATAGGAATAGTAAATTAGTAATCGTGGGGGAGTGGCAGTAGCAATAAAGATTGGGTGAGAGAGAAAGGAGAGAGAGAGAGAGAGAGAGAGGAAATAAAGGAGTAAAAAAAAACAAAAATGGGATTAGGTATGGTCTGGGAAATCCCAAAAGAGATAGAAAAGAAAATAGGGTTTCTGACTTTGTGGGGGATAATTGCGAGCCAGAAGAAAAGTTCTGCGACAGCAGCAGCAGAGCAGCAGTAGCAGTGGGAGCAGAGCTGAGAGAAAACAGTGGAGGGTGGATGAATCAATGAATGAATGAATCATTTATTTATCTAATCAAGAAATAATTCAGATTTGAGAAGCTGTGCAGGGTAATAATGGGTCATAATTGAGAGAGAGGCGTCGGTGGAGACTGGAACGCAGAGAGAAAAATAATAATAATAATAATAGAGGAGGGAAGAGGAAGAGTGATGATGAAGACGGCCGTGGAAAAGCCTGCAGGTGTTGTTGGAGTTGGAGTTGGAGGTGGTGGTGGTGGTGGCAGTACGAAACCATTAGCACGTTTGGGGGAGGCTTCCGTTTTCCTTCAAATTTGAGATTCAAAAAATGAAAATACTCGATCTCACTCTCTCTCTCTCCTCTTCCCTTTTTTTTTCCCTATTTTTCTATCTTTTTTCTCTCTGCGTTTTTCTGTCTGTGTCGCATCGCGGTTGCAGAGAAGGAGCGAAAAGCTCGACGCCGTACCTCAGACCGCACGTGACCGCTGCGTAGGAGAGAGAACCTTTTTTTTTTTAATTTTTATTTCTTTCTTCTTAATTCTAATCTGCCTCCTTTTTCTAAACAAACGATACACTCCGATTATTTCAGCATGAAATTACTTTAAATTATTATTTTCTTGCAAGTAGGGGGCTGTAAGAGCAGGTCAAACTACTTAATACACGTAAGCTACTTGATTTCCACTTATAAAATATTTAAATTCGATTTAAGATTAATTGAATCAAGTTCGAATAGTTTATTATTTTATTATTTTATTAATCAAATCGATTTCGAATTTAATTATTTATTAATTGATTCGAGTCTTATCAAGTCAATATTTCAAGTAACTTGACTATTTTTTGAGTTTGAGTATAATTTTTTATTAATTTTTTTAATTGATTTGAGCTTTATTAAGTCGTTTAGTAAGCTATTATTTTACAGTTAGTCTTCCCCAAGCGCGTGTGAAAAAATTTCCCGATCGAGTTGGGTTTCAAGTTCTTTTAATCAAGTTGAGCTTGAATTTGCCTTTGTATAGACTCGACTCGAAACGATTCACGCTGATGCGATGATTGATACCATTGTTTTAAGTAATCACTTACTAGCCCAAAAATATTGAATATTTTAATTAATTTATAAAATATTAAATTATAATTTTTTGAAGAAAAATTAATTTTATTGATTAAGTGTAATATATCGATAAAAATATATAATCGAAAATCGTTAAAAATCGCCAAAAGATGAAGCAACGTCTAAGTTAATAGTATAATGAATCAAATCTGTTTGATAGATAAGTACATACGTTTGATTGGAAAGTAGAGGCTAAGTATTTAATATTGTTATTAAGCTTTAATAGATTCCATGAAGCTTTACTTTTACAATATAACCATTAATTTGAATCGTTCTTGTATAAAATAAAAAACAACTAAATCATGAAAAAATGAATAAAAAATATATGAAATAACTTTCTTTTTTTTTTTTTTAAAGAAAAGATAGAAAAATGTGTGTAAATGTGATTTTTAGGTTAAAAATAACAAAGCACATCATTGAAGAGGCTATAAAAATAGAGAGAAAGAGAAATTACGAAGAATTTAATTTTAACTTTATTAAATATTTCTTTAAATTTCTGTGTTACGGAAGGTCGTCTACGTACAAACATGGCAGTATAATCATGTCATGTCAAGTCTGTCTTAGATGGAAGGCAATAATGGAACGATAATTCAAGTGTTTTTGGAAAAGAATAATAGAAGTAATAATTGAAACATTCTCGGTTATTTTTAAATATTTAGTTAAAATTTTGAATCTAAGCTGTTTTCAAGATATTAAAATTATGCATAGTTTGTAATAATTTGGCTCATGTGGTATATAGCTCATGACAGCACTCTGTTTGGTTCCTAAGAAAATTGAGACAGCCTGGCCATGAGTTTATAAATTTTTATTCTGCTTCCATGTCAAAATTCAAAAAATCCGTAATCCTCGAGATGAATAATCGGATAAAGTTAACTTTCCTATGGTATTTTAAATAATGCAGATAATCAGAATTACTAATAATAACGGGAAGAAGACATTTGGAACATACTCGTGACGAGATCCTCTCCAATTTGATAAAGTTAAAGAAATCGCTGTCAAAAAACGGCTCTTCAGAACATCCTCGATGAGTAGCTTTCTCGAATCACAAACAAGCGTGGTACGATATAAAACACATCCATGTACTTCACTTCTCTTCTTCATCACAACAAACAACAACTGCGTTTGAATCCTTCACATCAAATCTCTCGAACTGTTTCTCCTGTTCATACCTAGATCGCCTCATTCTCTCAAATCGATCACCTCGGGATTCTAATCCGATGCAAACATCTCATAATTGCGATGCTAATTAACTCCACTTCTCTTCTCCATCACAAACAACAACAACTGCATTTGAATCCTTCACATCAAGTCTTTCGAACTGTTTATCTGTTCATACCTAGATCGATCGCCTCGGGATTCCAATTCGACGCAAACAGCTCAAAATTCCCCCGATCCATGATCAACACGAACGCAGAGCCAAAAAAGGAATAAAACTCGGCAGCAGCAGCAGCAGCAGCAGCAGCGAGATCTGAAAAAAAAAAAAAAAGCATCGAAGCGCGCATTCACATGGAGAAGGACTACCGGAGGAAGACGACGATCGCTCTGGCTGATTAATCCGTACAGTTCGAGGATTTTCGTGAATCGCACGCGCGGGAAAAGCGTCTGGGATAGAGGAAAGAGTGGGGCCAATGCTGAAAAGACAAGTCCTCCCCTCACGGCGATGTAATAGGCGCTCTTTCCAAAAATACTACGGCAAAGCTGGGGTGTGGAGGTCAGGCTGCGAGCAGTTGGCAGACTTCTAGGTGGCTAAAAGTTAACTGAGGCCGGGGGAGCATTGGAGTGTGTGGGGATGGTGGAATATGAACAATCATTGTCGGTTACTATTTTGGTGATGCTTACAGGTCTTCACTGCGCTGCACGGCACGTGTGGGTTGGGCTATTTTGGTAATTTCCCCTGCTCTGCAGCTCCCATCCCCTCCAGTTTTTTTTCCCCTTTTTCTAAATCTTTTTTTTTTTTTTTTTTTTTCTGAAAATTGGAAATATCACATCATCTAGACGATTACATTTTAATAAGTTGCCTGCCTGCCTCGCTGAGTCACTATTAAATGACTGTCACGTGGAAATCACATGATGGGAGGTCGTCGACTTGACTTATCATGGGATGGTGTATTAAAGGATAGAATTCAATGAACCTCTTCTTCTCGGTTTAAATAGAATTCAAATTTGAGTTAATGTTGATGCTGTAATATAATTTCTTATATTTTGATATAAAATTTAAGTGAAATTATAGCTCTAAGGGTTTGAGAGCTTATTAGGAAGGAAATGGAGGCGTTAAGTGTAGGGGTTAGTTTGATTCATATGAAGACTAAATTTATGAAAGCAGAAGCATGTATTACGATGAATAGGTATAAAAATCGGAGCTTTATTAGATATTAAAAATAATGTTTTAAGGTTAAATAAAAGTTTCAATTATAAATATAAGGTAAGGAAATATAGTTTAGGGAACGACATAAGTGACTAAAAGAGATAAAATGATTTATAGGACATTCCATATTCAAATTTAAGAATATATTATTATAATATTATAATACAAAGTGAATAAAAATAAAAATGAAAAGTAAAGAAATATCCTAATATATGATTTTCCTCGACCATGTGTGTGATATAGATTATTTAATAAGAGTAAAAACAGTTCAAATGTCACAATAAAAACAATTACTTTCACTTTTATTATTAAATATAAAGAAATTGTTTATTATGTTTAGCTCATATTGTAAAACGCTTAATATTTTAAAAACACAATGCATATGGAAGAAAGAAGTCTCGAATTCAAATCCCAATAAAAATAATTTATTTAATTATAACTAAAATATCAAAATGGGAAAAAAAATGTAGAAGTTAAGCAACATTCCAAATCCAAAATTCCTTTTCTTCGTCGCATTATTTGTACTTTCTGTGACCTATTCATATTCTGTCTTCTATTACATTAAAGGTACGTTTACGTAGATTTTTAATGTTATTGGTGATAATTTCTTTCCCCTCCAGCCAGCAATCAGATAACCTTGCCAACTGCTGGGTCAATATTTTGAATTTCAAGATAAGAAAATGGAGTTGTTAGTTGGAGGCATCTTTGAAATTTTCTTTTCTTTTTATTTTTTCATTTCATGCTTTCTGAAAAAACCCACGTGTTGGAAAGTTTGATAGTGTCTAAAACGTTTGCCCAAATCAACTTTAGAGCATCTCCAAACAAGTAATCTCTATTTTTCAGCTCAAAATTACTATTCATTCTTCAAACATTTATTTATTTTTTAAATTAAAATATTTTAAGAATATGAAATATAAAGTACTTTATTTTTATTTAAATATAAATAATAAAATTATACTTTTATTTTGATTTTTTTTTTCAATGCTTTCTTAAAAAACCCCAGATGGAGGAAAGTTGGTAGTGACCAAAACGTTAGCCCAAATCAACTTTAGTAGGTTAACCCAATGGGAAGTCTTCAACAAAGATTCTCCCTAATGTCTTTTTCATCGCAAGGGAGTGCCAAATTTCAAAAGATTACTAACTTGCTTTCTTGAATTTCTCCTCCAAGGTTTACTTGAAGAAAATGATGCAACCTGAATTGGAAAAAAAGAAAACGTAAAGCTAAGTCATATAAAGGGATGAGGATGCATGCATAATTGCAAACACACACACCAAAGAACTGGTCATTCTTCCACATCGTGGCAAGTTTTTCAGGGTCAAAAGCTTGCCAAACCTTTGAATTCTGAGCAACCAAGCAACCTTTTTTATGTTTTTTTTTTCATGATCAGGTTTTTCTATAAGTAGATTGCTGGTATCAGAACCTATCAGAAAATCGAAATCGAAGCAAGTTGTTGATGGAGATGGGCGGAAAGGGAGCGAATGCTATGTCAATAATCAGCAAGATATACTGTTCTTCTTCCCAAGTGGTGCTAGCTGTGAGGAGGAGGCCAAGGGTCATCAATGGAGGTGGGTTTGTGGTTACAGACTGTAGCCAGAAGGTATTGTTCAAGGTGGATGGATGTGGAGTTCTTGGCACAAGAGGGGAGCTGATGGTTAGGGATGGTGATGGAATTGCCTTGCTTCTCATCCGTCGGAAGGTATATACTCTCCAACTTCGGGATAAGGTGCATAAATGCTTCTGACTTATAGCCAACCGTATGTCCAATTTATAGCCCTTCAATTTTTTTTCGGTTCATAGGTGTTTAGACTTTAGTGTCGTAGTTGAAACGTGTCTTTTATCGTCGTAGAGCACGCAGTTGACAAATGGGGCTATTCACGTGGCGTTGATCTTGTGGTGTTAAACACCCGCTTGTCAGTTGTCTGAATCAGTGATGAAACGAGGCATGAGAAGATAAGGAAATTTACTCTTAAAAGCTTGTCCAGACCACCATCTATGGACGAAAAGAAATTTCGAGGTTAAATTATACATATAGTTATAAGTTAGAGGCAT